>OZ057406.1:38071402-38152056 GCA_964056735.1 Allodiplogaster pararmata | reverse complement strand
CGATCCTATCACTATTTAACCCCTGGTCTCATTTAACGCCTGCTTATAACCAATCTTTTTGCGGATAGTAAGAATGAGGCTGGAGCCATGGAATAACCTCGAAGGATCTGCCACTGGGGTCATGATCGTTGCCCACTTTCAGAGTGGCAAAGTATCTGAATATCTTCTCAGGAGTCGAGTACAGTCGGAGTCGGTCCTCATACTCGATAATCCGCCGCTCTCTAAAGCCAATCTTACCCTTCTTTTCTTTCTTCTCCACTTCATTCTTGTTTTCAGTCTTCTTGCCGGCTTTCTCTTCTTCCGAATCAGAACTTTCTTCAACTTCAGTCTTCTCTCGTGATGTTATTTGAGCTGCTTGGGGACGGTACTTTGCAGTGAAGTGGCGAATCCATTCGTATGATCTACAAAAGTGAGGGACAATTTATGAATGATTCATTTCACTGGAATCTCCATTTGACGGTCCTGTCCTCAAGCCTTTGAACATTGAAAACAAAGCTCGTTGAGCTTAAGCCGAAACTTAGTTATGAGCTATCAGACAGTTAAACATCTCAGAAGAAACAAGAAAAAAGCTATTTGCATCATTAGGATCGTATTCAATCCTATTAAAACTTGAAGTTGGTCTAATTCAAAAAATGACGGCACAAATGTTGTGAATGTACTGAAAACTCTGTGAAAATGGATCTCAAAAACCAAACAAAACATGACAAACTTCTCGTAATCCAGTATCATGAGTAGAGCGAGGACGAAGACGATGAAGTAATTGTACTTGTACATCTTCCGCAACGGAGGCCATAGGTATGGTCGATTCTCGTAAATAGTCGATGAGAAATGGGAGTAGCCAGTCCCACTTTTGCGGTCGCTATAGTGAAATACATCCCGCTTGGGCTTCTTTAGCCCGCCAGTTGCTGTGTAGGCAGAAACCGGGTCAACCTTTTCCTCTGTGCCTTGAGAGCTCGATGATGAACTTCTGACCAAGAGCCTCCCATTCGAGTGAAATATTCTAGAGATCACACCTGATCCCCGCATCAAAGGCAACATTTATCATAAAAACATGAGGCTGAAGTTGCACTTCAGAAACCTCATGCAACAGAAATTGACTACAAACTACGACTTCTAAAGCAAAAGGTCATTTAACGGGACGAAACCATAACAAAAACGACCTTCCTCAATTCCATATATGGCTTATGCGTATTGCAGTTGGAATAGAACAAGTTCTACCATTCCAGAAAAAAACTCAAACGAAAACTGTGCAATTCACAGAAAAGTGCAAGTTAATAATAAATTTATTGGAGTTAGCTGGTTTGAAGTCGTCCCAGAGAACATATGTATATGGCTTTACTGACTCCTAGGAAACAAAAAAGTGGCGCTGCTTTTAAGAGTTCGGATAGGACGCTAAGATTCTCGTCCACGATATGAGAGTTACATCAGGACGAGCGAGAAGAAACGAAACAGAGTGACTGGACCTCAATTAATATGTATGTAGGTAGCACCTGCCTAATATGTAGCAATATTCTTCTTGAGTGTTTCATTTATCTATACCTCATAGTTCAATCTTCCGATCGTTTAACATATTTTATAGCCAACGCTTCAACAAAGAGCTGATCATGAATTTCGAAAACATACGCTTCGAAACGATTCACTCCCATTTAATCCAATAATTATTAGTATGAAGTTGAGGGAGGAAATGAGCGAAAGGTAGACAAGACACATTATAAGCTTCTTTTTCTAACTTCAGTTATTCGGACGTAACTATTTATTTTCTATTGTCGATTTCTCACTTGTTTTTTCGTTCCTCCTCGCGTTAGTAAGCAATTAACTGTGGATGACTTAAGAAAGATCTGTACACATGCAATGTATTCAAACAGTCCTTTCAATACTTCTAGCACCAATTTATGTAATTTATAAAACAGAGCGCCTTTATGGAGCGTCATTTGCACCGCCACCGTTTTTGATACCTCAATATCAGGACGCTCTACAACTCAACAGTTTACCTCTCAATGTTCCCTTAGCCTCTCTGTGTTAACTTCAGTAAAAACGATTCCATAAGTTTTCTTTCTCAGCTCATCATCCATTTCATCACCGCCGTCGGAACATATATTGAGATTGTTGATCATTGAATAGAATATCAGTGTAACAATAACATATGAAATCAAGGAGTTTAACAAATAAATAACAAACGAATCAGCAAAATTAACAAGAGTAACGAAAAAATGGGCTGAGCCAATCGCTTCTTCTTGGCTTTCTTAGCTCTAATTTCCATATCTTTCTTCTTCTGCTTGGCCATTTTATTCTTCTTCCTCCCATTTAACCATCTAGGCAAAGTGCCCTTCGCTTTCAGGAGTTTCCGTCGGTTGAATGTTTTGATCTAGAAACAATATAATTATTAACTAATTGAAGTTTTGGTTCAAGCTACTGATTTGAAGAAAAAAAACATCAGCGAAAACTAGTATTCATTCGTTATATGCCTCTCGGTGTTAAGGTATACATAGAAATATAGAACATGGAGACATAAAATACAAATGCACTTCGATCGAAAGCGATCAAATGTATAGATTGATTAACCAAATAGAAGAAATACCTTTGGTTAAATTTTACTTTAGCCCCTCCCCAAACTTTTGGTCCCCCTCACGATACGATAGCCCCTTCCCTACCCCACGGTTTTTTTCAATGGGGGATGAAAGTAAAATATATAAATTTGAGAAGGGGGGAGTAATACTTCAAGCTTTTACAAGAGCCCCCCCCACCCCAGAAAAAGGTTGATTAAAGTTCACACCCGGCAATTTTTACAGTAGCCCCTCAAAGAGCACGATTTCTGTAGCAAAAAGTTTGTACTTCGAAACCCCCCGCAGAATTGTTTCGTGAGACTCAAGTAAAATTTAACCATACCTTTTCTTGAGTCGGTGGCAGTTCCTGCCATCGCGATTTCTTCCTCCTTTTTAGGTTCAAAACAACCTTCTCGAGCATTTTCAGCTCTTTCGGGGCATTATCAATGCGCTTCATTGCTCGATTTTGTCTTTTGAACTTAGAACGAAGGCTTTTTACTATCTAAAATAGTCATACGAATGGTTGTCATAGTCATACGAATGGTTGTCATAGTCATACGAATGGTTGTCATAGTCATACGAATGGTTGTCATAGTCATACGAATGGTTGTCATAGTCATACGAATGGTTGTCATAGTCATACGAATGGTTGTCATAGTCATACGAATGGTTGTCATAGTCATACGAATGGTTGTCATAGTCATACGAATGGTTGTCATAGTCATACGAATGGTTGTCATAGTCATACGAATGGTTGTCATAGTCATACGAATGGTTGTCATAGTCATACGAATGGTTGTCATAGTCATACGAATGGTTGTCATAGTCATACGAATGGTTGTCATAGTCATACGAATGGTTGTCATAGTCATACGAATGGTTGTCATAGTCATACGAATGGTTGTCATAGTCATACGAATGGTTGTCATAGTCATACGAATGGTTGTCATAGTCATACGAATGGTTGTCATAGTCATACGAATGGTTGTCATAGTCATACGAATGGTTGTCATAGTCATACGAATGGTTGTCATTTTACATTCATAAAAAATTGAGGTACACAAACTTCTTTGATACACTGCACGTAACTCAAACCAAAAAATTTATATTAATGTTGATAATCTGTATTGAGAACACCTTCTTTTCCCCTCTGGCTCTCCCTACTCATGAGCCCTGATTAATTGCGACGCTCCGTTCGGCGTCCGCCCCTTTTCTTGAGCGTTTGCCATTCCATCAGTTCTGATGAGACGCTATCAATTCCGGCTTTCCGTCAGGCGTCTCTGCCCTCTTCAATACACATAATGTTTTCTGGACTGTTTCACCTGCTCTGTGTTTATCCGTGTAATAGTGAATTTAGTATATTGACGATGTTTATTCAGCATAACAATAACAAACAGTTTCAAATGAATAACAAAAACAACGTATTTCGGCCTATCGCTTTTTCAAAGCCTTTTTCGCTTTCTTCTTCTTTTCCTTTTTGTTCTGCTTGGCAAGTTTATTCTTCTTCCTCCCATTCAACCATCCTGGAAATGTGCCATCCGCTTTCAGAAGTTTCCGTGGGTTAAATGTGGCTTGTCCTGTCTCCATCTGTAAAATTATTTCATTTAACCATTTTCTTTTTTAAAAAAATGGAATCGTTTGTTTGGTTTCATTCAATATTCGTTGGAAAGCTTTAAAATTGTGGAAAAATTAGGTACCGAAATAAGAAAGTATATATTTATTTAGAGGAAAAGAAGCTCTCATTCCCAAAAATTAGGTACCGAAATAAGAAAGTATATATTTATTTAGAGGAAAAGAAGCTCTCATTCCCAAAAATTAGGTACCGAAATAAGAAAGTATATATTTATTTAGAGGAAAAGAAGCTCTCATTCCCTGACGTTACCCTGCGTCCTGTCTTGCAGACATTGACGCTTTTTTACATTAATTTTTTGATACGGTCTCGTTAGCCTAAGCCTTACGGCCTCTTCAGCGTGAACTTTTACTAAGCCTGAGCGTTTTTATGTAAAAAAATAATTTTGATGTATAAAATTTTTGGCTCTTATATACTCACGGGCATACTAGACGCCAGACAGTGCAGAGTGGCATTTTTTGATACGGTTTTGTTAGCCTTAGCCGTACGGCCTCGTTAGCGTAAACTTTTGCCTAAGCCTAAGCGTTTTTTTTTTGAGTAAAAATATTTTTTATCAAAAATTTTTTTTCAAGAACCGGAGTCTCTGATGCTCAAAATGATTACCTATGAAGAAAACTTTCAAAACCGTAGCGTTTAAAGCCAATTTTTCGTATAGTATTCCAATGTCTGCAAGACAAGACGCGGGGTATGCCCATCAGGGAACAAGAGCCGGAAAACGTTTTAGATATTAACACAACTTTTCATTTACTGAGAACATAAAATTAACGAAAATAGAAAATAGGTAACCTTCTCTTGAGATTCAGTAGAGACTTCGCCCTCTGCCATAACGATGTCATCCTTTTTCTCCAAATTTACAACAGCCTTTTCGAGCATTTTTAGCTCTTTCGGTGCATTCTTGACCCGCTTGATCGCTCGAATTTTCCTTTTGAACTTTGAACGGAGACTCTTTGCCATCTAAAAAAATTAATTTCGCCTTTCAAAAAAAAAAACACACATCTAAACGCCATCGAAATGGGGTCAGGTCTTTTGAACCCACGAGTAGACTTTTAGTGCGTACAAGCCCGCGGTGTGGTTCATGAATAGTCGCTTTTTTCTACAGAGAGTTGTTCTGAGGCCATTGACGGGCCGGGCCGTTCATCCTGTATCTTAATTTCCTATCACTGAAAAAACACCGAGAAAAAAGGCCATTACTAAAGCACTCCAAATCATTACTAATGCACGCCAACGCGCGGGAAAGAGAGAAAGAGTGTTTGATGCAATATTGTGTTTCACACTATAATTAATTTCTTCCAGAAAAAAAGAATTTTCTCCAATAATATCATGCCATATCAAGCAGCATACGTACGAGAGTTTATTAAAACATTGACGAAGGGCGACGTTTTAAATAAAGCACATGGGGCGGAGTTAAGAATTTTCCCGCGCGTTGGCGTGCATTAGTAATGATTTGGCGTGGATGACGTGCAAAGCGTGCTTCAGTAACGGCCAGAAAAAAGAGTTTCTGTGATTTACAATTTTTTTCTGAGAATTAATAAAAAAAAAGGTTTGGCAATTACCAAACGGAGGTAGGCGTGAGGCCGCGAGGCCGTTTGTTGTTTGTACCAACAAGCAATACACTCATAACACACTTTTACTTTTTAACACTACGGACTACACATCCGGATTACAAATTTAAAAAAAAATTTTCTCGCCTTTTTCAGTTTTTGTTAGCAGAAATGAGTTTCGAAGACTTTCACACGCGTTCAAAAAATCAAAAAAAATTTAAACATTTTGTAATCTGGATGTTATTCGAACGCGTGTGAAAGTCTTCGATACTGATTTCATTCAACAAAAACTAAAAGAGAATCGAGAAAACAATTAAGAGAAAAAATTTAAACATTTTGTAATCCGGATGTTATTCGAACGCGTGTGAAAGTCTTCGATACTCATTTCAATTAACAAAAACTAAGAGAGGCGATAAAAAAAACCGAAGGAGAAAAAAAATTTAAAAAATTGTAATCCGGATGTGTAGTCCGTAGTGTAAAAAAGAAAAGTGTGTTATGAGTGTGTTGCTTGCTGGTACAAACAACAAACGGCCTAACTGTCTCGCGGCCTCACGCGTCCTGCCTCCGTTTGGTAATTGCCGAAAGGTTTTCGATTCAGGGTGGAAGGAGTATTGGTAAATCACAGAAAGCTGTTACTTTCGATATTTTTATAGTGGAAGGAAATAGAGAGATAGGGTGAGAACACGTCGTTAAAGGCCTGTTGTGACGTATTCCTCGTGAGAGATTAATAACGAAAACCTGTAAAAAGATTTGTAACAAGTTCGGGTTTCTAAAATTTTTGAATCGAGTTCAACACATTCGATTAATTTTTCAAACATCAACACATGCATTTTTCTACGACTTAATGCAGGGCGATTAATTAAACATCTCAATTACTCTGTGTCAGTTATAATGGAGATAATGATGCAACATTAACAACGGCGGTAAATAAGTTGATAATGTTCCCTTTTCATCTTACCATTAATACAGTAAGATGAAAAGGAATTCTTCATCTCCGAGTAGTTGTACTGATCTAGACACTCATGCCTGTTTTAGTGTTCAGTTGACGATATAATCCAGTTCAGTTGACGATATAATCCAGTTCTTTTTTTCTAGTTTTCTCATAATTTATTCATTCTTTTGTTATCTATCAAATAGAGGTCTAGTCTTTTCGTCATATTTCCTTTCTTAGACTCTTTAATCATCACCGTTTACGCGACGGATACGTAAACTCAACTTCTCGAAAATACTTATTTTAACTTTATTTACTATAAGATTAGTTTAAGCTCGCCACAACTGAGAGAGATTCTCGTGACGTCTCGTGTTGCCAACTCTCGCCCTGTTTCTTTCTCACGCGCCTCCGTCGCTTCAGACAAGGCTCAATGGCTCTCGGTGGTCTCACTGACTTCGCTTCCGCACTCAAAGATCCTGCAAGGCACTCTCAGGTTTTTCAAACATCTTACTAATATTTATTATCAAATCACCGAATTATCAAAATTCAAACATCTTCCTAATATTTATTATCAAATCACCGAAGTAAGGTACAATTCAAAATCGAGAAAATTTATAGTTACAGTTACAAGTTACCAACAGATGTACTTTTCTCAATAAAAAAAGAAATGAAAAACCTTTTTTTTTCAAATGAATCAATTTGACCAGAACAAGCATAGCTCACCAAACTTGTAAAATTTCTCCCGGTCGCTGGCCCGGAAACCCAATGTGTTTTTGTACTAATGAAGAAAATAGAACTGAATCACGTAGCAGAAGATATGTGATGGGGATATGAAATTTCACGGTATTGAAATTCATGACTGGAAAATGTGTTGGTGGTAAGGGTACGATTGGGAAAAAAGGAGAAACAAATTTTCCGTTTTTACCCCCCCCCCCCTTTCTTTCACAAGGATCGCCCGGTCGCCCGTCCGGAAAAGTTTTTTTCAGCACATCTTGGTGAGAACAACCCTATATAAGCCTTCAAAGTACCCGTATTTAAATTGTTCTATTGAAGACTCACCTCTTGCCTGTCGTTATCCGTAATAACTAACAACCTTTTTGCAATAAAGCAAAACAGTACAAAGGAAGAGTTTCATGTTTGTACAAAAGATAAGCCATCATGTGATATCAAAAATAACCCAAAAATCTCTTTCTTTCTCTGGACAGAATAAAAAAAGCTATACTCGAAATCATAAGTTACCACGGGGTACAAAAAACCTCCCGGTACAAAAAAATTTTTTTTGTTCACGTTTATAAGCTTTAATCCTATGCAGATTTATTTCCCCATGTTTTATTATGGTGTTTGTGGTTTTTGATAAAGTATGTAGCAGTCCATTTACCATTTCATTTAAGTTGAAGAAGTTACGGTCAGAAACTCAATTGAGAAATAACTTTCAATAACACTCCGCTGTGAACTTCAAGTTGTTTCATTACTCGAATGTAAATTTAAAAAATTACAATAAGAAATCGAATTTGTACACAAACCCCCGCCCGCCCCCCCGCCCGTGAAATTTTTTGACAAATTTAGCTGACATATGCTTGAAATCGTTTCAGGTATACGAATACCTCGAAGCCCTCAAAGGCGATGAGAGTGGCTGGCAGAAATCAATCAACAATATCATTTCTAACAGCCTCGGGTGAGTCTTTTAAAAAAAAGTAGTCTTTTCAAGCAGAAGACTTTAATTATGAGAAGTGAGCTAAAGAAAATTTTGGATTTTAAAGAGGGTGATTGGGCAATAAAAAAAGAAGAATGCAAACAGTCGCTCGTTGATTATTATTCTGTAACTCCGAGTAGTTGAGCGGTCATTTATAAATTTTTGACCCGACAAGATGACCTTTCTGCTGTTTAATCATCTTAAACATAATAACGCTGAACTAAACCACCTTATGGTTTCAGTTAATCTTTAAAAAATGATCTCTCAGTCTTATTTCGTGTTCAAACGAGTCTTAGCTGATGGATTCATTCATAGCTTTATAGCCGGAGGATACCTTCTTTTGTGGGATCAGAAAAATAGGTTCATGTAAACTTGGGGGTATAAGCAACTGTGACGTTGCGCTGAAGATTTTTAATGAACTCAGCTTTTTCTACTCAAAACAAAACTTTTTAAAAAAAACACTTCTTTTTTCTGTGATTTCTTACACGAACCGGTTTGTTTCAGAAGCCCGGAAGAGTACTTTGTGATGATGCAAGTGGTAGAAGACTTTGTCAGCTCGCGATATGCATACTGCGATGAGAGTGCGACGATTGTTATCAAGCAGTTTCTCTCACACTGCATAGCCAAAGTGAAAACCGAGGTCTGTCACTATCAATCGATATTATCGATTTGATTATCGTCCCAAGCTCATTTTTCGGATATTAGCAGACCAGTGAGAACCCGAATCTCTGATTCTGGGATTTTAGACTTCCTTTGACAAATCCGGGTTCATTACAAACACCACGTTGTTGATGGTGAGGGAGTGGGACCCCTGAATTGATCTGAACTGATGGAAAGAATTACTACTCCCTACGCTTTTGCTAGTCTGCATATTAAGGTTCGCTAAAATAAAATAAATAAAAGAGTAGTGCTTGAAGAGATGAACCAGGATTGTTGTCTAAGTCCATCGTTAACTTGATCTAACTTAACCACCAGCCGCAAAGAAAGGGGTACCCCAAAAATTTTGAAGTGGCTCGCAAAAAAAGAGGGGTACCCCAAAATTTTGAAGTGGCTCGCAAAAAAAGGGGTACCCCAAAAAAAGAGGGGTACCCCAAAATTTTGAAGTGGCTCGCAAAAAAAAAGAGGGGTACCCCAAAATTTTGAAGTGGCTCGCAAAAAAAGAGGGGTACCCCAAAATTTTGAAGTGGCTCGCAAAAAAAAGAGGGGTACCCAAAAAAAAGAGGGGTACCCCAAAATTTTGAAGTGGCTCGCAAAAAAAGGGGTACCCCAAAAAAAGGGGTACCCCAAAATTTTGAAGTGGCTCGCAAAAAAAAAGAGGGGTACCCCAAAATTTTGAAGTGGCTCGCAAAAAAAAGAGGGTACTTCAAAATTTTGTAATGGCTCGCAAAAAAAGAGGGGTACCCCAAAATTTTGAAGTGGCTTGCAAAGAAAAAAGAGCTGGTCCGAATAAAAGAAAACAGGGTGTTTCTCTAACCCGCACTGCGAAAAAGAACGAAGACGGAGGTGTAGTGAAGAGATGAGAGAGAGAGAGACAGAGAGGCTCTCTTGTAGTTTCTTCGGAGCGTGATGCTTCCGGAGAAACTACAACTACAAAAGAGAGCCTCTCTGTCTCTGGATAGAGAGAGAGAGGGAGAGAGCGGCTCTCCATAGCCAACTCTCTTCGACGCGAGACGTTTGCCGGCAACAACAACGTAACAATGTACTGAAGGCGCTAGCCGGCAGTACATGGGGCAACCAAAAGGAGACACTCCGTCTCACGTACAAAGCCATTTGTCAATCCATATACAGCTACACAGCTCCAGCCTGGGCCAGCTTTCTCTCCTCCTCAGCACATACCAAAATTCAAAGAGGACAGAACAATGGCCTGCGTATCGTAACAGGAAACCATCAAATGGCCAGCGTCGACCACATACATGCTGAAGCTAAAGTTATGAGATCGAAATCGCACCTTCACATGCTATCAGCCCAATACTTGGCAAGGACCTTGAGCCAAACTCACTTCCATCGCGGATTATTTCTCCAAGGACCCCCACCACGCAACATAAAAGCTGATCTTTACATCGCATGCAGAAGCACTGTTGAAAGAGCCCTGTCGGAAACAGCAGAGAAGAACAACGGGAAAAGCGTCGCCAACCGAGTCCACACAAACATGGTCAACATGAAATGTTTCTTGAATATATGAATGATAATTTCTTCACCCAATATGTATGTTCTCCAACTAGGAATGATAATATTCTCGATTTAGTATTTTCCAATGTGAATATTGTGTCTGACTGTAATGTAATCGGTCGATTCAATGCTAGTGACCATCACGGAGTTTCATTTAGTTTATCATTATCTGCAACTATTTCAAAATCTTCCCATTCTATTAAGCTGTTTTCTAAAGCAAATTGGCCTGCTATTGAGTATGAAATAGCTATGCAAGATTGGACTCAAATATTTGGCTTGTTAGATGTCGAATCAGCTAATAATTATCTTGTCTCTTTCATTAACTCTCTAATTGATAAGTTTGTCCCAACTGTAGATCCTAGAGACGATTTATCCCGCTATCCTTCAAATCTACGTAAGATGTTCGTTAAATTACAACGAATTTCTCGAAATGCCCCGTATTCGGATTACTGTATTAGAAAAACGTCCGAGTTTGATCAAAAGCTCAAAGAATTCGAAATTAAAAGAGAATCTCAACTGATATTACGAGGTAATCAGAAATCATTTTTCGCGGCTTGTAGGAGCCGTTTGAGTACAGCCAATAATGCTATTCCCGCTTTGATCGATAGTGATTTAAATGAAAAATTTTCCCCATCAGAGAAAGCTGATGAGTTCTCTCGCTATTTCTCGTCCGTATTTTCTGTACCTCTTCAATGTCCATTACCTGAAATTAAATTACCAATCGTTACTGAGCCGTTCAATTTTGATTATATAACCGAAGATATGGTAATACGAGCATTATCTTCTCTTGAATCTAAGTGTAACACGTCCCCTGATTCTATTCCTAATATTGTATTGAAAAAATGTCGCTTTGCCCTGATTAAACCATTATGTATCCTATTCAATAATAGCCTTCTTACTGGCTCTGTTCCCCTACTATGGAAGAGATCTATAGTAAAACCAGTACACAAGAGCAATTCCCGGAATCTAGTTACCAATTACAGACCTATTTCTCTATGCTGTTCCTTATCAAAAGTTATGGAGAAAATTATTGTTAAGGAAGTATCTTGCTATTTAGAAAAAGAGAACCTTTTATCGCCCTACCAGGCTGGTTTTAGAGCTAGGAGGTCTACTGTGACCTCTTTAGTTGAATCTCATTCGTTCATTGTTGACTCGTTATCCCAAAGCATCCCTATCGATATAATATTCCTTGATATCAGTAAAGCATTTGATTCTGTTGATCATAGATTACTTCTAAATAGGATAGCATCTTTTGGTATCTCTTCTCCAATCGTTAAATGGTTAACTGATTATCTTGTTGGCCGCTCACAAACAGTTATGATCGATAATAGTCTATCTGACCCAATTCCCGTAATATCAGGTATACCTCAAGGATCATCTTTAGGCCCGTTGTTATTCTTGTTGTACATCGACTCTGTTAAAGAAGCTATCCCCGATTCTATCAAATTTTGCTTATTCGCCGATGATATAAAGATAATGGGACGCGCTACCTCTTGTAATTATATCCAACTAGCTTTGAATCGTATAACCGATTGGTGCCTAGAGTGGAATTTGTCCCTATCCATATCTAAGTGTAATGTACTTCATCTCGGATCATCCAATTCTCGCAGCGTCTATTACATGAACAGTCAACCTCTAGTAGTTGGTAGAGTTGCCAAAGATCTTGGTGTAATCATATGTGATCGTTTCTCTTATCGTAATCATGTTGAAGACAAATGTAAAAAAGGCTCTGCTCTTGTTAACATGGTGTTAAAAGCCTTCAAGTCACCATGTCCGCCTCTTTTAACTTCAGCTTTTAAAATTTATGTCAGACCTGTTCTTGAATACGCTAGTGAGTTATGGAATCCCTCATCCCCCGGCTTAGTAAAATCTATTGAAAAAGTTCAGCGGTCGTTTACGAGAAGAATCCTAGCAAGATCTGGCCATTCCAGACTTCCCTATTCACAAAGAATCTCCATGTTAGGCCTAGAAACTCTTGAATATCGTCGTGCTATATCTGACCTTTTATTTATTCATAAATGTGTCCACAAAAAATGTGAACTTGAAACTATGAACTTGTTTCAGTTGTCTGCAGTACAGAGATTTTCTCGCCATTCTCATGAGCTCAGGCTAAAAACACCTCAAATATTAGCAAATGTTCTAATTCTACATGTGTTTCTCGCCAGCTATCAGTATGGAATTCATTACCTTTTGAGATCGTCAGTACACCTAATACTGCTAGTTTCAAAAAACAATTATTATCTCTGCCTACTGAAAAGATATTACCTAAACCTTTCGTTCATGACTAATATAATTGTCGATTTTAAGTATATCACCCTCCCCCCCCCCCCTTTTTTCATCTATACCGCAAGCCCTAAACACCGCCACTTAGAAGAAAGTCCATGCATTTAACTTTGTTCTTGTTTGTGTTTTCATGATATCTCATGTGCTTGGAATAAAGAAATGAAATGAAAGAGAACAACAACGTTGTAGTTACATTAAGAACAAGAGAACAACAACGTTGTAGTTACATTAAGAACAAGAGAACAACAACGTTGTAGTTACATTAAGAACAAGAGAACAACAACGTTGTAGTTACATTAAGAACAAGAGAACAACAACGTTGTAGTTACATTAAGAACAAGAGAACAACAACGTTGTAGTTACATTAAGAACAAGAGAACAACAACGTTGTAGTTACATTAAGAACAAGAGAACAACAACGTTGTAGTTACATTAAGAACAAGAGAACAACAACGTTGTAGTTACATTAAGAACAAGAGAACAACAACGTTGTAGTTACATTAAGAACAAGAGAACAACAACGTTGTAGTTACATTAAGAACAAGAGAACAACAACGTTGTAGTTACATTAAGAACAAGAGAACAACAACGTTGTAGTTACATTAAGAACAAGAGAACAACAACGTTGTAGTTACATTAAGAACAAGAGAACAACAACGTTGTAGTTACATTAAGAACAAGAGAACAACAACGTTGTAGTTACATTAAGAACAAGAGAACAACAACGTTGTAGTTACATTAAGAACAAGAGAACAACAACGTTGTAGTTACATTAAGAACAAGAGAACAACAACGTTGTAGTTACATTAAGAACAAGAGAACAACAACGTTGTAGTTACATTAAGAACAAGAGAACAACAACGTTGTAGTTACATTAAGAACAAGAGAACAACAACGTTGTAGTTACATTAAGAACAAGAGAACAACAACGTTGTAGTTACATTAAGAACAAGAGAACAACAACGTTGTAGTTACATTAAGAACAAGAGAACAACAACGTTGTAGTTACATTAAGAACAAGAGAACAACAACGTTGTAGTTACATTAAGAACAAGAGAACAACAACGTTGTAGTTACATTAAGAACAAGAGAACAACAACGTTGTAGTTACATTAAGAACAAGAGAACAACAACGTTGTAGTTACATTAAGAACAAGAGAACAACAACGTTGTAGTTACATTAAGAACAAGAGAACAACAACGTTGTAGTTACATTAAGAACAAGAGAACAACAACGTTGTAGTTACATTAAGAACAAGAGAACAACAACGTTGTAGTTACATTAAGAACAAGAGAACAACAACGTTGTAGTTACATTAAGAACAAGAGAACAACAACGTTGTAGTTACATTAAGAACAAGAGAACAACAACGTTGTAGTTACATTAAGAACAAGAGAACAACAACGTTGTAGTTACATTAAGAACAAGAGAACAACAACGTTGTAGTTACATTAAGAACAAGAGAACAACAACGTTGTAGTTACATTAAGAACAAGAGAACAACAACGTTGTAGTTACATTAAGAACAAGAGAACAACAACGTTGTAGTTACATTAAGAACAAGAGAACAACAACGTTGTAGTTACATTAAGAACAAGAGAACAACAACGTTGTAGTTACATTAAGAACAAGAGAACAACAACGTTGTAGTTACATTAAGAACAAGAGAACAACAACGTTGTAGTTACATTAAGAACAAGAGAACAACAACGTTGTAGTTACATTAAGAACAAGAGAACAACAACGTTGTAGTTACATTAAGAACAAGAGAACAACAACGTTGTAGTTACATTAAGAACAAGAGAACAACAACGTTGTAGTTACATTAAGAACAAGAGAACAACAACGTTGTAGTTACATTAAGAACAAGAGAACAACAACGTTGTAGTTACATTAAGAACAAGAGAACAACAACGTTGTAGTTACATTAAGAACAAGAGAACAACAACGTTGTAGTTACATTAAGAACAAGAGAACAACAACGTTGTAGTTACATTAAGAACAAGAGAACAACAACGTTGTAGTTACATTAAGAACAAGAGAACAACAACGTTGTAGTTACATTAAGAACAAGAGAACAACAACGTTGTAGTTACATTAAGAACAAGAGAACAACAACGTTGTAGTTACATTAAGAACAAGAGAACAACAACGTTGTAGTTACATTAAGAACAAGAGAACAACAACGTTGTAGTTACATTAAGAACAAGAGAACAACAACGTTGTAGTTACATTAAGAACAAGAGAACAACAACGTTGTAGTTACATTAAGAACAAGAGAACAACAACGTTGTAGTTACATTAAGAACAAGAGAACAACAACGTTGTAGTTACATTAAGAACAAGAGAACAACAACGTTGTAGTTACATTAAGAACAAGAGAACAACAACGTTGTAGTTACATTAAGAACAAGAGAACAACAACGTTGTAGTTACATTAAGAACAAGAGAACAACAACGTTGTAGTTACATTAAGAACAAGAGAACAACAACGTTGTAGTTACATTAAGAACAAGAGAACAACAACGTTGTAGTTACATTAAGAACAAGAGAACAACAACGTTGTAGTTACATTAAGAACAAGAGAACAACAACGTTGTAGTTACATTAAGAACAAGAGAACAACAACGTTGTAGTTACATTAAGAACAAGAGAACAACAACTTTGTAGTTACATTAAGAACAAGAGAACAACAACGTTGTAGTTACATTAAGAACAAGAGAACAACAACGTTGTAGTTACATTAAGAACAAGAGAACAACAACGTTGTAGTTACATTAAGAACAAGAGAACAACAACGTTGTAGTTACATTAAGAACAAGAGAACAACAACGTTGTAGTTACATTAAGAACAAGAGAACAACAACGTTGTAGTTACATTAAGAACAAGATGTCAACATGAAATGTTTCTTGAATATATGAATGATAATTTCTTCACCCAATATGTATGTTCTCCAACTAGGAATGATAATATTCTCGATTTAGTATTTTCCAATGTGAATATTGTGTCTGACTGTAATGTAATCGGTCGATTCAATGCTAGTGACCATCACGGAGTTTCATTTAGTTTATCATTATCTGCAACTATTTCAAAATCTTCCCATTCTATTAAGCTGTTTTCTAAAGCAAATTGGCCTGCTATTGAGTATGAAATAGCTATGCAAGATTGGACTCAAATATTTGGCTTGTTAGATGTCGAATCAGCTAATAATTATCTTGTCTCTTTCATTAACTCTCTAATTGATAAGTTTGTCCCAACTGTAGATCCTAGAGACGATTTATCCCGCTATCCTTCAAATCTACGTAAGATGTTCGTTAAATTACAACGAATTTCTCGAAATGCCCCGTATTCGGATTACTGTATTAGAAAAACGTCCGAGTTTGATCAAAAGCTCAAAGAATTCGAAATTAAAAGAGAATCTCAACTGATATTACGAGGTAATCAGAAATCATTTTTCGCGGCTTGTAGGAGCCGTTTGAGTACAGCCAATAATGCTATTCCCGCTTTGATCGATAGTGATTTAAATGAAAAATTTTCCCCATCAGAGAAAGCTGATGAGTTCTCTCGCTATTTCTCGTCCGTATTTTCTGTACCTCTTCAATGTCCATTACCTGAAATTAAATTACCAATCGTTACTGAGCCGTTCAATTTTGATTATATAACCGAAGATATGGTAATACGAGCATTATCTTCTCTTGAATCTAAGTGTAACACGTCCCCTGATTCTATTCCTAATATTGTATTGAAAAAATGTCGCTTTGCCCTGATTAAACCATTATGTATCCTATTCAATAATAGCCTTCTTACTGGCTCTGTCCCCCTACTATGGAAGAGATCTATAGTAAAACCAGTACACAAGAGCAATTCCCGGAATCTAGTTACCAATTACAGACCTATTTCTCTATGCTGTTCCTTATCAAAAGTTATGGAGAAAATTATTGTTAAGGAAGTATCTTGCTATTTAGAAAAAGAGAACCTTTTATCGCCCTACCAGGCTGGTTTTAGAGCTAGGAGGTCTACTGTGACCTCTTTAGTTGAATCTCATTCGTTCATTGTTGACTCGTTATCCCAAAGCATCCCTATCGATATAATATTCCTTGATATCAGTAAAGCATTTGATTCTGTTGATCATAGATTACTTCTAAATAGGATAGCATCTTTTGGTATCTCTTCTCCAATCGTTAAATGGTTAACTGATTATCTTGTTGGCCGCTCACAAACAGTTATGATCGATAATAGTCTATCTGACCCAATTCCCGTAATATCAGGTATACCTCAAGGATCATCTTTAGGCCCGTTGTTATTCTTGTTGTACATCGACTCTGTTAAAGAAGCTATCCCCGATTCTATCAAATTTTGCTTATTCGCCGATGATATAAAGATAATGGGACGCGCTACCTCTTGTAATTATATCCAACTAGCTTTGAATCGTATAACCGATTGGTGCCTAGAGTGGAATTTGTCCCTATCCATATCTAAGTGTAATGTACTTCATCTCGGATCATCCAATTCTCGCAGCGTCTATTACATGAACAGTCAACCTCTAGTAGTTGGTAGAGTTGCCAAAGATCTTGGTGTAATCATATGTGATCGTTTCTCTTATCGTAATCATGTTGAAGACAAATGTAAAAAAGGCTCTGCTCTTGTTAACATGGTGTTAAAAGCCTTCAAGTCACCATGTCCGCCTCTTTTAACTTCAGCTTTTAAAATTTATGTCAGACCTGTTCTTGAATACGCTAGTGAGTTATGGAATCCCTCATCCCCCGGCTTAGTAAAATCTATTGAAAAAGTTCAGCGGTCGTTTACGAGAAGAATCCTAGCAAGATCTGGCCATTCCAGACTTCCCTATTCACAAAGAATCTCCATGTTAGGCCTAGAAACTCTTGAATATCGTCGTGCTATATCTGACCTTTTATTTATTCATAAATGTGTCCACAAAAAATGTGAACTTGAAACTATGAACTTGTTTCAGTTGTCTGCAGTACAGAGATTTTCTCGCCATTCTCATGAGCTCAGGCTAAAAACACCTCATAATATTAGCAAATGTTCTATTTCTACATGTGTTTCTCGCCAGCTATCAGTATGGAATTCATTACCTTTTGAGATCGTCAGTACACCTAATACTGCTAGTTTCAAAAAACAATTATTATCTCTGCCTACTGAAAAGATATTACCTAAACCTTTCGTTCATGACTAATATAATTGTCGATTTTAAGTATATCACCCTCCCCCCCCCCTTTTTTCATCTATACCGCAAGCCCTAAACACCGCCACTTAGAAGAAAGTCCATGCATTTAACTTTGTTCTTGTTTGTGTTTTCATGATATCTCATGTGCTTGGAATAAAGAAATGAAATGAAAGAGAACAACAACGTTGTAGTTACATTAAGAACAAGAGAACAACAACGTTGTAGTTACATTAAGAACAAGAGAACAACAACGTTGTAGTTACATTAAGAACAAGAGAACAACAACGTTGTAGTTACATTAAGAACAAGAGAACAACAACGTTGTAGTTACATTAAGAACAAGAGAACAACAACGTTGTAGTTACATTAAGAACAAGAGAACAACAACGTTGTAGTTACATTAAGAACAAGAGAACAACAACGTTGTAGTTACATTAAGAACAAGAGAACAACAACGTTGTAGTTACATTAAGAACAAGAGAACAACAACGTTGTAGTTACATTAAGAACAAGAGAACAACAACGTTGTAGTTACATTAAGAACAAGAGAACAACAACGTTGTAGTTACATTAAGAACAAGAGAACAACAACGTTGTAGTTACATTAAGAACAAGAGAACAACAACGTTGTAGTTACATTAAGAACAAGAGAACAACAACGTTGTAGTTACATTAAGAACAAGAGAACAACAACGTTGTAGTTACATTAAGAACAAGAGAACAACAACGTTGTAGTTACATTAAGAACAAGAGAACAACAACGTTGTAGTTACATTAAGAACAAGAGAACAACAACGTTGTAGTTACATTAAGAACAAGAGAACAACAACGTTGTAGTTACATTAAGAACAAGAGAACAACAACGTTGTAGTTACATTAAGAACAAGAGAACAACAACGTTGTAGTTACATTAAGAACAAGAGAACAACAACGTTGTAGTTACATTAAGAACAAGAGAACAACAACGTTGTAGTTACATTAAGAACAAGAGAACAACAACGTTGTAGTTACATTAAGAACAAGAGAACAACAACGTTGTAGTTACATTAAGAACAAGAGAACAACAACGTTGTAGTTACATTAAGAACAAGAGAACAACAACGTTGTAGTTACATTAAGAACAAGAGAACAACAACGTTGTAGTTACATTAAGAACAAGAGAACAACAACGTTGTAGTTACATTAAGAACAAGAGAACAACAACGTTGTAGTTACATTAAGAACAAGAGAACAACAACGTTGTAGTTACATTAAGAACAAGAGAACAACAACGTTGTAGTTACATTAAGAACAAGAGAACAACAACGTTGTAGTTACATTAAGAACAAGAGAACAACAACGTTGTAGTTACATTAAGAACAAGAGAACAACAACGTTGTAGTTACATTAAGAACAAGAGAACAACAACGTTGTAGTTACATTAAGAACAAGAGAACAACAACGTTGTAGTTACATTAAGAACAAGAGAACAACAACGTTGTAGTTACATTAAGAACAAGAGAACAACAACGTTGTAGTTACATTAAGAACAAGAGAACAACAACGTTGTAGTTACATTAAGAACAAGAGAACAACAACGTTGTAGTTACATTAAGAACAAGAGAACAACAACGTTGTAGTTACATTAAGAACAAGAGAACAACAACGTTGTAGTTACATTAAGAACAAGAGAACAACAACGTTGTAGTTACATTAAGAACAAGAGAACAACAACGTTGTAGTTACATTAAGAACAAGAGAACAACAACGTTGTAGTTACATTAAGAACAAGAGAACAACAACGTTGTAGTTACATTAAGAACAAGAGAACAACAACGTTGTAGTTACATTAAGAACAAGAGAACAACAACGTTGTAGTTACATTAAGAACAAGAGAACAACAACGTTGTAGTTACATTAAGAACAAGAGAACAACAACGTTGTAGTTACATTAAGAACAAGAGAACAACAACGTTGTAGTTACATTAAGAACAAGAGAACAACAACGTTGTAGTTACATTAAGAACAAGAGAACAACAACGTTGTAGTTACATTAAGAACAAGAGAACAACAACGTTGTAGTTACATTAAGAACAAGAGAACAACAACGTTGTAGTTACATTAAGAACAAGAGAACAACAACGTTGTAGTTACATTAAGAACAAGAGAACAACAACGTTGTAGTTACATTAAGAACAAGAGAACAACAACGTTGTAGTTACATTAAGAACAAGAGAACAACAACGTTGTAGTTACATTAAGAACAAGAGAACAACAACGTTGTAGTTACATTAAGAACAAGAGAACAACAACGTTGTAGTTACATTAAGAACAAGAGAACAACAACGTTGTAGTTACATTAATCGAAACACGCGGATGAAATTATTTTTTTCAAAAACTTTGTTTTGAACGTGCCGAAAAATTACGAAAAAAAACAGTTTAAGAACAGAAGAAATCGTCGAAATGGCCTGAATGAAATAATAAACGAATTTAAAGCGTGCGCTGTTTGTTACGTTATCTTTTTCTCGTACAAGGTAGCGAATCCAGCATTTCTTAGCTGTTTCATGAAAATTACCTAAAAATTGAGGTGGAAAACAAACACTTCATCCTTTCACAACACGCTGAAAAGAATGAACGAATGTAAAAGAAGAAATTGACTTTTTTTGTCGATTAAAAATGGGGTAAAACTTTTCCGGCGGGAAAAGCTAAGTATTTGCAAGCCAACTGTTTGATGAATGCTGCTTTTGATACTGGTGAGTTCCAGAAGACTATAGGTTTTTCTTATGTACTAGGCTTCGAACTCAACCATTTTCCGAAGTTCTAAAATTTTCTGATTGAACAATTTTTAACTCATGCCCCAATTTTATCCAAAATCAACCTTTATAATTTCATGAGCACTGCATTTTTTGGAGCAGATTATTGGTTGGAATGTTGAACATTTAAGAAACACATGAATTGTGGGTTATTTAGAATAAAAGGTGATCAATTTTGGTAACAAACGCACTAAAAATGAACTTTGCTGGTGAAAAAGAAAAACTGTGGCTCAAAAATTTTGCCACAATGGCAAGACGTAATAAACCACTAAAAAGAATTTTGGTGAAAATTTTGAATTTTTTGGTTTTTTCGACTTTTTTGTTGAAGTAACGTGAATGAAAACCAAGAATGTAACGTGTTTAGCCTTATCTTTGAACTCTTATAAATTCAGGATTGCTACCGTTCCAATTTTTATGTCTTCTTCTTCTACAAATCCTTTATCCTTCTTCGTTAAGATTAGGCTCTGTGATGGTCTATTTAATAACAATTTTCCCGTGTAACAGCTCTTTCTTTATAAGCCAAAATTCCCATCTTTGACGGTGTAAGAGAGTCGGAAGAAGAGAAGGAAAGAAGAGGGAGATAAGGTGGGAAAGAATAGCGAAATAGAAAAAAGACCGGGTATTTGGTGAAAATCACCGGGGGCATCGAGTTTAGCGGTTGCGGAAAAGAGCGCGGAAAAGAAGAAAAGGCAGACTCTTTAGTGCGTGCAACATAGAAATATCCGAAAGGTCCGAGTTGACGAGACCCTCGGCGTTAAAAAAGGCACGAAAAATACACCCTTCTCTTGTTTTTTTCGTTATCCTTTTACTACCGACGAACGAGTTTCGCTGTGCAGCGGTACGATCAAGAAGACAATGATAAGGTTCTTAGGAGAAACAGAGTTCAGTTTAGAGCTACTGCTACTTCTCTCTGTAACGATCCTTCTTGATGGTTGATGGCTCATAAAATCAGTGTTGTTTTTTTTAAAAATTTACTTTAAGACAGGCATAAAAGTTTTAAAAATGTTTTAAGAAGAGACAGGCAATCAGCGCCTGCTTTCTCTCTTAACCGATCCAGTGTTGAATGTTTCCAAGTCCGCAGGTAAAGTGCTTCAAATCTAGAACAAGAGGTTCACAGTAGATACTATACTACATATGTATGTACAAAGATCTATATAATATCTCATCGTATTAAGATTGATGTACGTGTTGAAAAAAGTTCGTTTGTTTCACTAAACTTTCTTGCGCAGTACTTTCTTATTTAGAAATAAGCGTTTCTGAGATATTTTATGTGTTTGTTATATGTATATTTTTTGTATTTTGATATTTTTTGTTGTCGGTTGCGCATCGGTAAATGAATTTTTTAAAATATATTCTCTAAATCAAAAAAAGCTTTAGTAATACTCTTCAAGATGAGTCAGACAAAATAAAAGATTTGAAACACTTTTTCCACAGACCCAACCCAACTACCATTAGCCCTGTGATAGTCTTCTTAATTGTGCACGCTGTTAGTTATAGAGTCTCGTCAAGTATTAGAATACATATATCCCCATTCGATTCGTTGCCCTCTCTCTTTTCATTAGCTCTCTCACCCATCCGCCTAATCAGTCACACGCGCTGCATGCCTGTCTCCTCTACTGCTTGCATACTATTCTACTTTTCCTCTTATTCTCTTCTTCCGAATCTCTCACACCATCAAAGATGGGAGTTTTGGCTTATGAAGCAGCTACACGGGAAAAATGTTATTTGATAGACCATTAGGATGCCCATTCTCAACGGAAAGGATCAGGGATTCACATAGATAGGCTAGATAGGACAAAGTAAGAAGGGGAGAGTTGAAAATTGAGGTGGGGAAGAAAATTCCCGCTTGAGCCATCACATTTTGTCAGAACTATGGTCGCTCTCTTCTCCACTCTTTCCGCTATTCGATTTGTCTGTTTGTTGTTATGTTAATGTTTAGTAGTATATTATTTAGAATAAACAACTTCTTCTTTCTGTATACTTGTTTGATGATTCAGGAGAAGCTTCTATTTTTGAAATTTATTCGTGGCAAGTTGAAAGAGTTAGCTGATTGGCTAGGCCTTCTGTTATTGGTCGCGCAAAGGGGCGGGTCTATCGAGTTCCTATTTCTTGATATCTGTGGTAGTTTGTTGCCTTTATGTGTGTTTAGCTCTTGCATTTTTTTTCTACATGCAATTGGCAACTGCATCACATTTAAGTTACTAGTTTTTTTTCAGTTTCCAATTTATCTGCGAATACTATGTAAAATACCATGTATTGCCGAGTTTGCGAGGTCTCAGAGGTATTGAATAGTAAATTTTTCCAGGTACCTAGCTCCTGAAGTATCAAAACTCACCAGAAACTTCGAATATGAACGACAACTCACCGAACAACGAGCAACTACCGCCGAACCCGGAGGTCTATCCCGGAGCGATCGTCCAAAACGGTTTTCTTTTGAACTCTGGAATACGAGGCGAGAACTGAACGCAACAGAAAATTTTTTTGTTTTACTGCGAACTGACAGAAAGAGAAATGAGAGAGAAGAGTGAAAACTAAGAGAAAGTGAGAATGAGGGTAAAGATAAATAACGATCCGGAAAATAGAAGAAAGTAAAAAAATTTTTTGTTAAAGTAAAGTAAGGAAAAATGGAGAAAAATTCGAAGAATGAATAAGATAGGATAAGCTTACAACTTCTTATACTTCTTTCAAGTTTCAAGTTTCAAGTTTTTTTCTTACCACGCAATGTAGAATAGAGCTTTATGGGGCATGAGGGAATATTTAGTTTAACAGAAATTTCATGAGCTACGGGTTGAAGAGCCTTGAAGCGGTAAGGGAAGATGAGAAGAAAGGATAAGGGATTTTTCTTTCACTAATCTACTGTTACAGTTGAAACGTAAGAAATAGTGATCGCTAGTAGAAGTATTGAGTTTTTCACCAAAGAGGTGTACAGTGTATATGTACTGGATCTAAAAGTTAAAACCGGGGTTTGTTTGTAAAGTCAGGGGAATATATTAATATGAAGAGAAGAAAATAGTGAAAAAGAGAGTGGGAGAAAAATTCAGATAATAGGAGATGAATAGAAAGAGAAAGAGAGATAAATGAAAAGACACAAGGGATGAAGATAGAAAGAGAAAGAGAGATAAATGGAAAGACACAAGGGATGAAGATAGAAAGAGAAAAAGAGATAAATGGAAAGACACAAGGGATGAAGATAGAAAGAGAAAGAGAGATAAATGGAAAGACACAAGGGATAAAGATAGAAAGAGAAAGAGAGATAAATGGAAAGACACAAGGGATGAAGATAGAAAGAGAAAAAGAGATAAATGGAAAGACACAAGGGATGAAGATAGAAAGAGAAAGAGAGATAAATGGAAAGACACAAGGGATGAAGATAGAAAGAGAAAGAGAGACAAATGGAAAGACACAAGGGATGAAGATAGAAAGAGAAAAAGAGATAAATGGAAAGACACAAGGGATAAAGATATTGGTGAACTAAGAAAGTTAAATGAGAAAAGAGGAAAGTTTTAAACTCAACTTGAGCCGTTTGGTTTATTGTTTATTGTTTATTACGTGCAGTGTACATCAAAACATACAGAGAGCCCGTGTTAATAAGAGCATCGTAATTAAAAGCAAATAAAGTTAATACAGAGAGCCCGTGGTAAAAAAGATCGTAACTAAAAGCAAATAAAGTTAATAAAAGCAAACAACACGTGGTAATAAAAGCAAATAGAAGCAAACACGTGATAATAAAAGCAATTTCTGAAGGCATTGCAAATCTATTGAGAAGAACACAATTATTATTCACAGAAGTTTACATTTGAGAAAATTATGGAAGATTCGAATTTCTCTGGGTTAAAATACGAGCTGAACGAATGAAAAAATAATTAAGTCTAGCAATAGAATAAAGCAATAGAATGTAAGATAAAACAATTTAAAAGTGGAGCCTCTAGTGGTTGATGGTCTAAGGTTGTTAAAATGGTGATCCCTACCTTGAACCAATCTAAGAAGTAGCTTCAAGTCTCTAGACTCTCTGATAGATTTTAAGGAAGGTAACCCGAGGTTGTCGTTCTTAACTCTACTCCTAGGCATGTCTCTGTAATATTTACTGAACATCGATGGAAAACGCGTCTGGTGAAAAAGTTCTGAAATTTCTCGAGCGTTTTGATGTCTTTCTCGAAGTGGGGGAATAAACTGTCGTGCAATGTTGGAGATTGGATTTAACATAGATGTTATACATACGCATTAACAAGTGAAAAAAATATTTTTTACTGTAAACTCGGCGATAAGAATACAGAGGCAAATCATGAAATAAAGAGAGCTCGAACATGATTGACTCGTGGTGAGAATTACTGAAAGATGTAGTGACATTTGAATTTTCGATCATACTCTGGCAATTTTACAAAAGGAGATCTAATATATGAACACCTCTTGTGGGCTTTTCTATAAATTGTGTCGTTTGCGTGGTCGAACAAAAATCGAGAAACAATTGCGAGTTGTTACTTGAAAAAGAAGGCGGAGTTGAGGTCCAATTAATGTCTGGAAAATTAAAATCACACATTAAAACACAAGGGTGGTTACACGTGATAATATCAGCCAGGAGATCAGTGACTGCTTGGGTTACTTCGGCACTGATTTGAGGGACGCAGTAAACTACAATAGATAGTACTATATGGGATTTAAGAACAACGTCTATTGCTAGTACCTCATGAGTACCTCATGGTTCATAGCTGTTAATGTACATATTCCTTTTGATAAAAACAAATGTTATTAAAGCATGAGAAACTAATGCCTAGAAATGAAGAAAAACTGTATGAGAAACTAATTTCAAGTTATTAAAAGCTTCCGAAAATTGTAGCTTTTTAGAAAATAGAGAGAGTGCGTAATTGACAGGAGAGAGTGTGAAATTTTTGAGAAAATGAGGAAGGAAGAGAGAGAAAAATTGAAACAGAGAATAGATGTGTATAGAGAGAATTAAAGAGAACGAAGAGAGACCAGATAGAGAGAGAGAGCGAGAGAGAGAGAACGGAGAGGGAGAGAGAGAGAGAGAGAGAGAAGGGAGAGGGAGAGAAAGCTAGAGAGAGAGAGAGAGAGAGAGAGAGAGAGAGAGAGAGAGAGAGAGAGAGAGATGAGAATTGTGAATATAAAGTTTTTGGAGAGGGGGAAGAAATTATTGGAATTTTAGAGAAAAAAACTGTAGATGGAAAAAACGAGAATGGAACAGAAAGAAGTAGAACGAGAGATAAAAATATTATAGAAGATTGATGCTAGGGAGAGATAATGAGACAGAGAGTAAGAGAGAGAGCAAGAAAGAGAAAGATACAGAGAAAGAGAAAAAGAGAGAATTAGAGAGAGACTGGTTATTATCAATGACTCGTTTAGAGCGTCTGCAAAAGCGTAGAAAACAAATAGGGAACTAATGCAAGAGATGTGGTTGAATGTTAAAGATATCATGACTTTCAGGAACAGAAGCACAGGACTCTGCCCTTCTCCATCAAGGACCAAAAGAGCTTCCGTGTCCCTTTGACCTAGGACCAGAACCATTCCTACCACCCAATAACAGACCTGAAGTACCCCTGCCAGCCCTCTACCAGGAGCCAGGAGCGCCTCATCATCATCTCCTTGGAGGACAAGGATTACCTCAGCCTCCTTTCTACCAAAGACCAAGAATAAACCAGCAGCTTTCTCACCGTGAACCTGGAGCACTCCAACCAGTCATGCAGCAAGGCCTTGAAGTACATCAACCATCAATCTACCAGGGACCATTAGCGCCACATTATCCCCTCCTTGGAGGACCAGGATTACCCCAGCCTCCTTTGTACCAAGGACCAGAAGCCAACCCACCGCTCTTCGACAGAGAGCCAGTAGCACTCCAACCACCTATCCAGCAAAGATTTGGAGCACTTCATTATCAACCAATTCCTATATATAATATTTATCCCAACTACGGCGCGTTCGCTCCACAGCCGAGTTCTTGGTATTCTGGATCTCCACCTCAAAGACAGCTTACTCCTCCAGATGCTGCTTATTGGTATCAAAGCCTTCACAATGGTAAATTTCTTTTCTTGTTGAATTTCATAAAACAGGCTAAAACATGAAATAAGGATGAGATCGTTAATTATCACAGCTGTTGTTCTGTTCACAGCGGATCCAACGATCGCGTGAGATCTCAAACCAATTCTGAATTGAACTTCAATGTCTCTTCAACAAATGATCCAAAAAAGTCCTTTCAGATGAAAACTGGGGCGATTTACATCCACAATCAAGCAATGGAAGGCCCACAGGAGCTCCGGTCTGTCAACCACCACTGCAAGCGCAGTCAGCTCCTCCAAAGGTGCATCAACTACGAGAGCTGCAGCTTCCAGAAAAATTGCATGCCCCGAATATCAACAGCTATGGTTAATTTTTGTTTACATAGTTAATAAAATATTTTGAAAGCAACAACTCTTAAAAAGCCGAAAAATCGTAAAGAGCCTTTGAGTTCTGAAATTTTTGGTAAGTTTTCATCCTCAAGAGCTATTGGAAAGTCACTTTCATTGAAAGTATAACTTCTTTGAATTTGGAGGTGCATAGAGATGAGGCTGAAACTGATTACGAAGTGAAAGCGAGCAACAAAAAGAGGAATACTTTGTTTGTAGATATTAACACATTGGTTAATCGAGTGAGTCACTGTTGTCTTCTTCTCTTCTCTCTCTCTCTCTGTCTCTCTCTCTCTCTCTCACTCTCTCTCGCTCTGTTCTCTCTCTCTCTCTCTCTCTCTCTCTCTCTCTCTCTCTCTCACTCTCTCTCGCTCTGTCTCTCTCTCTCTCTCTCTCTCTCTCTCTCTCTCTCTCTCTCTCTCTCTTGTTTTGATCTCCCAATTATCTTGCATTCTATGTTTTTTCATTCGTACAGTAGTTGTTAGTGAAAAAACATATCACATAATTTTGAAATACATATACATACGTTTATGTGTTCGAACCGACAAGTTCCAGGAAATGGTGCGTCTTCTGTGTTCGACACTCCAGAATTCAACGGGAATACACCTTCAACTAGTGGCTACAACCAAACACAACCAAGTAAGAAACAGATTAATACACTACCTAACTAAATATTTACTTCCAGAAACAAAGGTATTAGCTTTTTGGGTCCCGTTTGAAAAACTGAACCAAGAATTACTGGACGAATTCGATTATTATGCACAAATAATGGAAGAAAGCAGTAAATTGTAGAAAAAAAGTCATCACTCTGTCATTGTCTTCCGTTTTGCTTTCTAACTTTTCAGTTTTCATAATGAGAGCTAGATAGATTATAATTTAATGTTGAAAAGCTTAAATGATGAAGATGGAAGGTCTTTTCGATACATACATCTTGCAGATGGAGAAAACATGGAGAAAACATAGTATGAACTAAGAAATGATTTTTTAACAGTAACCCAAGCTGCAGTGGACACGCCTAAGGGCAACCGCAACACCGGTCGCTTTAAGCCATATGGTATTTTCATTTCATTTCATTTATTGTTCCACGCAACATTATAAACAATATCACGAAGTCATTAAGACAAATTAGAGCATGGAATATAATATATAATCGAACAGTAAGGAACATCATCTAAACACCGATGATGGAGACAATCTAGTTATAAAAAAAGAAAGATGGAAACAAATGTTCTATTGTTAAAAAGCTACAGATGAACAAAGGAGTTTATGCTAAGTAGTGAAGTATCGATACGTCTAATTTTTTCTTTAATTAGAGAAGAGCTTTGCAATGACTTGACTTCACTAGAAAGACATTCCCATATAGAAATCGATCTGGATACAAAAGTAGACAATCTAGCAGGGTAGAGAACGGGGAGTCTAATGAGAAGTGTCTATGGATAAGTTTTAATGAAGGCTCTTATGGAGAAAACCTAGATCTCTTATATTGCGACTCTTATAGTATAACTTTATTTTTCTCAAGGGAGTATGTCTTGAGATATATATTTTATGTTGATTCTCTCTAGGCGCTCGCACTCCCGGTTATTAACATGAAAGATGGCTGGGTTCGATCCCGTTCGGTGTAGTACTTTTTTGCATTTAGTTGTTCGATAACTTGTCTCCATAACTTTCCTCTTTAAAAAAAAGAAAAAAAAAGGTGATTACGATTCCGTTCGAAAAATTTGAAATTCACTTTTTTTTAAATTAAAAAAACCTTCATGCACGTACTGCTTTTCGGAAAAAAAACTAACATAAAAATACTGGGTTTTACTAAGTTATTTTAAACGGTATGCACGTAACTTAAACCGTTCGGTTTTGAATAAAACGGTTTCTTTGAGTGAAAATTTCGCCCACTTCAAGCAAGTAATGAAAATGAAGAGTTTCCCCGAAATTCTACCCAAATTCCCCAAAAAACTAACTCCCGCAAAACTAGTTTCCAAGTAAAAAAGTATCTCCCGGTACCCGCATACGGTCTTCAAATGCATAGTTTGTTCTTAAGAAGTTGATATTCAATGGAACAATTGGAAATATTTCTTATACGCAGGTAAAACTGAAAATGCCAAGGAAAGGATTCGGATAATACTGAGTACAACAGGCGAGCCTATTGAGGTTTGTGCTGCTTTTGTCTTAATTCTAAGAACATTAAAAAGAGACCTGTTTAGGCAAATTGATATGTAATGATATGTTAATGAAGAAGAATTAAGAGTAAAATTAACACATGAACATGGCAGAAAATACATTTAAAAAGCCTATATTGAAGAAGTCAACATAACTTTGCTGATGTGAAAAAACGAGGAAATTTGATTATTCAGGGACCGGTCAATCATCAGGTCCGTCTGAGATGAGTTTCATAGTGCAAGCGAGAGAATATTTTCACCTTTTTATTAAGTTGGAAGTTCCCGCGCGAGTGGAAACTGTGGCGTTGCGCGCAGTATCGTCTGCGATAAAACCAGAGGAAATGAAGAGGAGACAGCGACCGCCCGAGAATTTCGGGATAAATGAGTTTGCCAAACTGTTTAAAAAGTAAGTTCACTTATTTCTTATATGTAAATAGGGCGTGGGAGAGCTGAGAAGTCATTCAAAAGTATGAGTTTCACGAATATACATACAATCGAAGAGTTTTATTAGAAAGTCCTAATGAACAAATTGCTTTCACTCTGGAATGCTAAGTTTCTGTTTGCAGGGGACAGGATACAAATAAAGTCAGAGAGTATCTTAGCACTTTCAACATCGAAGAATCGAACGGAGACCCACCTTCGACAACTTCTTTCTCCTTCCTGACAGAGCGTTGGTTTCTTTGAGATCAGAATCAGTGTATTTTAGAGCGGCTCCAATGGAAGGAGTCACGAAGTTTTAGATATATATATCCTCTGTTCTTTTTTCTGAAATCCATCTGCAGTTAATTTAGTTTGGTGTTTTTGATCCTTTTTTTCATTAAAGACAGTTTATTACTGCGGTTAAACTCGTTGATCGACTCTTAGTTTTTGGTGTTATGTAGCTTTGTTCATTCGAAGTTTTTTAAGAGTGAGCTTTCAAAGCTCATTGTAAAGAGTGAGCTTTCAAAGCTCATTGTAAACAAACTGAGATTACAGAAGAATCCGTGAAGCTTGGGATGGAACTTGGCAAAATGATGAACTTTTTTCCGACGGAGGGAAGTGAGATGAAGAAAACTGGTCATTCCATCGCCCAAAGAATCATCACAAAACACGGCCAACAGCAGCTGGAAAGAGTCAAAACCTCCACGAAGAGCATTAGGTAAATTTATCCTGTTCAAGAAGGGGGTGAGAGAGTTCTCCTAAAAGTTCCTAAACTTATCGAGTGGTCCGATGTTCGCTGAATAATTGCCTAAAGAGTTGTATATTGATGAAAACCAATCTCCTAAGATCAGCAAGGTAGAAAATCAACTCAATATCGCTGAGTTTAAACGTTTTCAAAACAAGAGAAAGCGGAACTTTTTTTTCCAAAAGGGCATTCTATAATAACAACTTACATACTAGTTGGTCTGAACTCTTTAAAACGTAACAATGAGGATCATTGAATATTGGGAAACATAGAAGTTTACACGATCTGGTTAGGTCTGAGAAGTCAGCAGAGTTGTTTTCCTCAAGTGAATTGGTTCCAGAATACTCCTGGAAGCATACATCAAGCTGTTCGCACCCGGATTTGTCGAGTCTCTTCCAAGTTTCTACTTCAATATCGTGCGTGGGGTTGATTAAAGATGTTTTGACTATTAGTTTCATTTTCTCATAGTAACTTCGCTTTTTCTAAGTTTCCACTTCTACCAAAGAAATACTTCAAGCTTCTCCAAATCCCCTAATAAACAGCTCCTCCACTTTCTCAAATTTCCGCCAGCAGTTTTCTTTTCCGACTCTAATATATTATTACACTTCATCTCCGAAGAATCTGAATTTGATGAGGTCCTCAATTCACATTGAAATATTTGTTTCAGATGACGCACGGCTTCGGTTATCACGGTGTGTTGGGTGTGGTGCAGTTAATGTTTGCGATGACTGTCACGATAGAAACATCGGAGGGGGCTGCATGCGAGACAAGGGTTGGTCGGGGGAGAGAAAGATGAAGAGAGGAAAGGGTTTGCAGATGAAGGATTACCAAAGAGTGAAGGAATTGAGAGAAATAGAAGTAATGAGATGATTAAAGGGATGAGAATTATAAGAGAAGGTAAAAGAGAGAACGAAAGTAGCAGAGAGTAAGATAGAGAGGCGGTGAATGAGAAAAAAAATCGAGAGAGACAAAGAAGGATCAAAAAGTAAGAAATCACATGAGGATTAACAACCAAGAGGGAAAAAACACAAGTTGCAGCATGCAAGTGGACTTCTCTCGGACAAAAAAGTCTTCCAAACTATTTCTTCGAGGCTGGACAACCAGAAGTGCAACGTATGTTTCTTTAAAAAAAACTTTTCTCAGATATAAACAGTAGGCCTAATAAAGATACCGAAAAGGTCTAATAAAGATACCTTAAAGATGTTTTGACCAAGCTGTCTTTAAGTAAACTCTCTTCACAGGGTTTTACATATACGTAAAACAAGGTATAGGAAATCTTTCACGGTGGAAATGAGGTTTTTCGTTTATTTGAGGTGACAACCGGAGAAGTTCGAAGGCGTTGTGAGGGTCCTGAAGGAATGCCAATCACGTATCTACGGGCGATAATCAGGGGGTGAGCTGCTCTCTCTGCCTTTGCTAACCATACTTTCAAAATTCCGATTAATCCGTTTTTAACCTTGAAAAAACTCGCCTTAGATTAGAAAAATGGTTGGGGTCCTCAAGCCAGAATTCTTAGCCTGTTCGAAAATGGTCGTTAAGTAGTTATTTATTATACAAGAGTCAGAAACTACTATTCTTACAAAAATATCAATGTTTTAAAGTATTTCATGACATGTATATGCGGAAATACGAGCTTTTTTTTTAGATCGAAAAGCGGAGGATACTCAGAAAAATTACGCGAGCTTCTGGACGCTGAAGGAATCAAAACTGTGAAGGGCAAGAAAAGGGTCAGTCTGTGAGGCTTTTCTTACCAAAAGGGTCAGTCAAGACCTTCTTTGAAAACTTCCAGACTTTCAAATCACAACTTCTATCTGATTTTTCTCTCCAATTAGAAACAACTGCGATGTTCTGTTCTTCATAGCTTGTTTCTCCTGGCATCTGGTTGTCTGTTTTTTTGTTGAATAGAACTGACTTGTAGGGAAAAATTGTAGGAGTAAACAAATAGTGAATTTCACTAGCGAAGCTCAAATTACGCATCTTTTTGAATAATTTACCGTTGAATTTTATGTTTTATTAAACATTCATTCCTCATTGTACTTATCTTTTCGCCTCTTGAAGAATTTGCCCGATACCCTCTTCTCGTCTCTCGCAGAAGAAGACGCGAAGACTCTGGCAAAAGACGCAGCGGAACTTCTTCAGTCTGTGAGGACTGACGAATCGTTCGAACATTCAGTAGGAGGGATCAGTGTGAATGAGCTTTTCGGAGCAAGGTGAGTTACTTGAGTCGCACTCTTTCTAGTCAGAGGAGTAGTCAGTTGGTGGAGATAGTCATTAAAAACCCGAATGGAGTCTCCAAAAGTTTTTTGAATTTCTGAATCTCGAAAAATGATTCTGCAGAATACATAACTCCCCTAAACATGAACTTGCAGAATATATAATTCCCTAAAAATGAAGCTGAAGAATACATAACTCCCCTAAACATGAAGCTGCAGAATATATAACTCCCCAAACAATGAAGCTGCAGAATACATAACTTCCCTAAAAATGAACCTGCAGAATACATAACTCCCCTATAAAAGAACCTGCAGAGTACTTAACTCCCTTTACAATAACAAAAACTTTCTGGAACTTTTTCCGACTTTACGGGCATTTTTCCCTGATGTTAACGTTCTAAAAAATTTCTGATTTATGTACTGGGTTTACCATTTGAAAAAAAAGTTTATTCCGCAGGTTTTTTTCAAGAAGTCTTTTATTCTCACACTTTTCATCAAAAATTTAAATGCGATTCTATGTGCAAAGTTTGAAAAAGTCTCTGATTTAAGATGTTTCCTAGCAATTCTGAGTGAACTCGCCTCAGAAGCAATGCGATGGGAGGCTTCTTGTGAGGAACTCATCAACTTCGAAATGGTTGGACTCTTATAACGAAAAAAAGACACTCGATTTAGATATCTTATGATCCCGCCTCGCGGCAGGGTACGCGCCACCCTGAGATGCACGATAGACCTATCCTTGTAGAACCAGTGACTGCCTGCTAGTTTCCTGCTAGTGCGTTTAGCAGAAGTATAAAGGTTCAGATTAAAGTTGTGTAGTCAAACTGTGTTTCGTCTGTCTTCCACTTTCTTGTCAAACTTATGTATTGTGATGTAGTGCTCTTGAAATCATTCAATCGAGAAAAAAAATTTTGTTGCAGAATTCTCACTCCTTCGGCAACACGTTTCTTACGGGCGTTTGTCGGCATATTCTAAAGCTGATTCAGCATCGTTGGGGATCGACTTCGGAGGCTCGAATTGACTCGAATCGAGACTCGAATGTACCTTTCTGAAGTTTTTCCTACTAAAAAAAAGCTTTTATTGGAAAAGGTGTTGTAGAATAACTGTTCTAGGGAAGCAATACACTGCCGAACTTTTTTTCAATTGATTCTCACCAATGTTTGTAACGATGTGCATTTCCGACTAAGATTTAATGGTTTTCCTGAAGTCGGAAAGAGCTTGCTTTCACCAGTAGTAGCAGTCTCTTTCGGTTTTTTTCACAGTGATTTTTATGATTTCCGTTGCTTCTTAATGTTTATCGAAAAAAGAAAAAAACTCCAAAAAAAAACAAACAAATTCGAACAAATTTTTTTTAAAAAAACTCGAAAATATAGGTTCTGTGTTTTAATTTCTACTTTAATTTGACTTCGAGTTAATGCGAAACTAAGGAAAAAATTGGCTCAGCTGTTAGAATTGTTCTAATGTCCGTCTTAGCTTGTGATTGATTTTTCCATGTACGTCTTCCATTCCCTTGTATTACAATTAAAGACATTTTGATGTTCTCTTAATTTTGAATGTAACTAACCCTTTTTTTCTTCTTGATAGTATGTAATTCACTTTCGATACATATCGCTTTTGATGGAGTTTAAAGCCACTTTTATTTGAGAACGGGAACTACCTTGATATTATTAGCCGATATTTAATTTCAATGAAAAATCTGTTGTGTTCTCTTACATTTAAAGTGAAATTTATGCCCATTCTCCTCCATTTTGTTATATTATTAGTTCACAGTTGTGATAATGATATTTACAATGTATGAGCTCGTCTTTCGCTGAATAAAGATGAGGAAGAACCGAAAATGGAAGCAAAAGTGGTGAATTGGAGTGGAAGCTAAGGAGAAACAAGTAGCCTCTAGCCGTAGTCGGCTGAATATTTGAAAGAGAATCAATTCATTCTCAAACAACTTGGACTTCTGGCTGCACAAACTAAATATGAACTGAAATGCAAAAACCATTGCACGCAGTGCATTGCGTTTTCACTACGCAATGCAAAAAGAGGATAGCTTATTATTATTCGGTGTTCAACTTTAGCCTTACATTAAGATAGTTTTCAATGTGCTGCGGCAGCGCTTCTGCCGTGGCTTCGAGCAAAAAATAACAGAGGGCCGAAATGCATATTAATTTGTCGGGTTCGCACTGTTAAGCCATTTCAGAAAATTATCAACTGATATCACTGGAATTTAGAACTTGAGGTTTGAAACTCTACGTTAGTATTTCTTGTGCGAAGGAGTTTCAAAGCGTGTAAAATGTTCTCGAAGTTGAAGAACCCAGTTGGAAAAGAAAAAGAGCCTGACTTTCAGAGAGAAAAAAATATATTTAAAAAAAACTCAGGAAATTTTTTAGAATCAGAATCTCTAATTAAAAATCAGAAAAGTTTTCAGAACAGAACAAAAACAGACCAAACACAGGAACTCAAATCTTTGAGATGTAAAGAACTTCTCAAGTTTCTTAGAATATTTAATGAGCTTGAGGAAAGTAAATCCATATCAAGAATCATGTAGACTGGACTCGAGAGATGCTTTAGCGCTAATAAAACTTCAGTTTCAATTCACAATTTTTTCGATGTTCCAAAAATACGCTCAAATGAACTTGTTCTGCATTCGATTTGAAACCATTGAGCGATACCATTCCGTGGAGGAGTTTCGATCACTCAATCGAGTGAATTTCGAATATCTGAGTTTTTGGAAAATAGTTATTCTTATCAGCTGATTGACAGGGAGTAAGAGGGTATATTTCGATTGATTTGAAATCTAGGTAATTAATTGGTAGCAGAAAAGCTGAAAATAACATTTCAGCAAGATTGAACTTGCCCTGCCGGTCTATTCATATGTATGCCTTATAACTCATCCTTGAGAATTTCAACAAATCAAGAACTCTTAGATTGTTAAAATTGTTATGTACAGTCATAAGTCGCATTCAAGATCATATTCCTACAAAGTATCCATCAATAAACAACATACTGTTGCTCCTACTAATCTTGTCATCGTGCAAGTGACAAGACCGAGAGCCCTGTCAAGTCAAACCTTTCGAAAACCATCATCGAGTTCTCTGCGCTCTCTCAGTTCTGCACTCTTTGACCTTTTCCGCTTAATCCGGTGCCCCCCGGTTATGTTCTTGCGCCTACGCGGATGAAGAAGGCATGCGCTAGCTGTCTCTCTTCTCTTCCGCTTCCACACTGTTTTTCCTTCCTTTCCACCCTTTCTTCCGACTATTGATGACCATCTAATATGGGAATACTGGCCGATAAAGAGCAGCAGGACAGGGGAATTTTTTTTAATGATCTGTCACAATGCCTTGGCTCGATACATAGCATCAAAGAAATCAAAAAAGAGCAACTGCTTTTTTCTCTGGAGTATCTCGTTAGGAGTATAGCAGCGACTGTAAATAATTACTGTGGAGACAATTCTTTTCAAACCTTTAAATAGACAATTCACTTCACGGAACATGATAATTCTGCTGTTTTAGTTTGTGAGTTCTGATTTTAAGCTTCAATCCTTTTCGCTCACCACGTGATTTTATGTAACAACGCTATAAGAAAATAAATAATCCAATTTAATTCAAGCTGATCACACTCAACCTTACTTTTGAAATACTTTTTTCGCAGAGTTGAAATTTTTTTTTGCAAAGGTTATTTGATGAAAAGAAGTATTGCAGAAAAAAACACGTTGAAGAGATAACCAGGAAAAAGCTAAGGATTGGTGAGAGTTTTTAAAAGATTACATTAAAAGGACAGTTGAATCTCATTCAAACTCTAACAATAAGTACAAGAACTCAAGTTAGAGAATCAGCGAAAGCGAGGGATTTCGGGGAAAAACCCTAAAAGTCTTTTGTTTCGGAATACGATTCCGCAATTTAGTTTTATAGAGATACAGTCCTCAAAAATGACGTGCATCTAGTTTTTTTTGTGTCTCAATGTACCGATTGAGCCATTGCGAGATTCAAACCATGGTATGCCAGGTTTTTCAATTGTTTTTTTACTGACCGCTTGTTCTCAAAATTCCTCAAAAATCGAAACGATTTGTGAATTCATTATTGGCGGGATGGGACTTTCAGTAGCAAATGGTTAAGAAAATAACTTTTATGATTAAAAACTTTGTTTACTTTGTAGCGTTTCACTAGACATAGACATGCTTTCCTAACATGTATCTACATGAACTTTTTTGGAGCTTTTCTGTTCCGTAAGCTTCTCAATCCTGGAGGGACCAAATGCAGATTTGAGAGAAAGTAAATTGCATACAATTTATGCTTTATAAGGGATGGCAACAAAACTCTGATGCGCGTCAAGACGGTTACGACAAACCTTCCCCACGAAAACTTCTCATCTAAGATTTCACCTAAATTTTCTAAGGGTGTTTTAATATCTTGTTTTTGAGAATTTCTTGTTTGAGAACGTTTCAGAATTATTTGGTTGCCACTTCACAGGCAACTTTAGTTAGCAAGAAGTAAACTTGTTGATAGGGAAAAAAGCAATAGAAGACAAAGAAACAAGATTGTATAACATGAAGATAAAGAAATAAGGCTATCTAAATGTATGGTTTGTCAGAAGTAAGGAGCCGTTAATCGTTGATAGAGCGGTAGAGTCTACAAAAAAGATAACACTCTTTCTCTCTCATCCTTCTTATTCTCTTCCTCCCTTATTCTCTCTCTTACATTTTCTCTCTCTTTCTAGAATAGCTTTTTTCTGTGCGATAGTTCAATCAATTGTATATACATATATGTATGTATTTATGTATGCATCTAAAGTGAAAACCATTCTTTAAGAATGTTTTCTCAGGTGTTCAGTCTGATATACCAATTTGTAAGACTTTTTACCCAAACACAGATCCACTACCATCATCCCAGTCATCGTCTTCTTAATCGTGCAACCTGTAAGGCAGAGAGTCTCTTCAAATATTAGATAACAGATACTTTTACCCAGTTCTCTGCCCTCTCTCTTCTCATACACTCTCTCACCCATCCGCCTAGTCGACGAAGGACCTTCCGGTGATGTTCTTGCACCCCGTCTCTTCTTCTGCTTGCACAATATTTTCCTCTTCTTTCTGTCACTTTTTATAACTCTTTGTCACTTTTACCAACTGTCAATGATGGGAGTTTTGCCTTATAAAGAGCTGCTAGACGGGAAAACTGTTTTTAAATAGACCATTACAATGCCCAGTCTTAAAGAAAAAGGATAAGGGATTAACAAAACTAGGCAGGGAATGTCAATTAAGAAGGCGGAGAATTAGAAAAGTGGGCGGGGAAGAGGATCTATGCTTGAGTCATTCATTTGCTTATACATTCTTTCAGAACTATAGTCGCTCTCTAGCGAGTTCTAGCTGTATACACTTTTTTAATCAAATCTTTTCCTGAGAGAAATTCCGCTATTCGATATGTCTATTCGCCGTTTTCTTATTTTTTAGTAACATATTATTCCGAATAAACCACTTTCTTTCTACCGTGAGCTTGTTTTATGATACATAAGAGGCTTCTATTTCTGAAAATTCCAAAGAAGAAGAAGAAAGAAGAAGCTTCTATTTAGTTGAGACTTAGCTGAAGGGCTAGGCTTTTTCTTATTGGCCACTTGAAGAGGGCGGGTCTACCGTGGTGCTGTCTCTTGATGTCTGTAGTATTTGACTGCCTTTAAGCATGTTCGAGCTCTTGCATGTTTTCTCTCCTGAAAATACCAACTGCATCACAGTTCAGCTACTATTTTTTTATATATTTTCCATCCCAAAATTATCTGCGCCTATTATGTTAAAGGCCATGTTCGCATTCACGAGTTTGCGTGGTCTCAGAGGTTTTTAACAAAAAATGTTTCCAGGTATCTCTCTTGAAGTTACAAAACTACAATCTTCTACTATGAACCAAAATCCTCCAGACGAGGAGCAACTCACGCCGTACCCGGAGGTCTTCCACGGAGCGATCATCCAACAAGGTTTTCTATTCCGCTATAGAATACGAGACGAGAATGGAATGGAAAATAAGCTCTATATTTTCTTTTACTAGGTAGTTTAAGTGTGAACTGACAGGAAGAAAAACGGAAAAGAGAAGAGTGAAAACTAAGAAAGAGAGTGAGGATGGAGCTCAAAGAGAAAAAATCACCCGGGAAAGAGAATAATAATTTAATAATAATTTTATTGTCATCGTTACATGATTATACAATTGATTGCACAGTAAAAATCGAAAACAAATATAATTTACAATGGCAAAATAAGAAGTAGCAACTGGGCTACTAATAATTAAACAACTGACGAGAAAAAAATCAAAAATTCAATTCATTTAAGAACTTCCTGGCCTTGGGAAGTGATAAGCTAAAAAAACAAACAGGAAGATCATTCCACTCTCTAATTATCCTATAAGGAAAGAATGATTGAAATCGATTTAAACGGCAAATAGGCATACGAAGTTTCCATGTATGACCACGGGTGAATCTACTTCTAGGAGCAAGAGGAAGGATCTCGCCAATAGGAATGTCTATGTTGTGATGTACTATTTTATAAAGTATCATCAAATCATTGGTCAGTCGACGTTTTCTAAGGCTCAAGCTTCTTAATAATTTCAATCGTTGACTATAAGGGATATTCATACAGGCACGTTTGAAAATTTCTCTAGTAAATTTCTGCTGAATTTTTTCTATTTGCTTAGATTGGGTTATGCTTCTAGTGTTCCAGATCTCGCAAGCATATTCCAGTATTGGTCTCACGTAAGTCTTGAAAAGATTCATGAGAATGTTGACGTTCAGAGTGCGAAAAGATCTTAGTATCAGGAATGTTATAGAAGAGGCTCTACTACACATACTCTTTACATGCGCTTTGAATGAAAGATCACTTGAAATTAAAACCCCTAGATCTCTAAACTGTTTCACTTCCGGAAGAGAGTGACCATTTACAGAGAAATTGAAATCAGGATGTTTAATTCCCAAACGCATGTAGCGCGTTTTATTTGGAGAAATAGTAAGACCCCATGAGGAAGACCAAGTAGAGAGAACATCTAATGATCTCTGCAGCAGAGATGCGTCATTCATAGTGAACAATTTGGCATCGTCGGCATAAAGAGTGCAATGAACGCCTGCTGGAAGTGACTGAGGAAGATCATTTATATAAAGTAGAAACAATAAGGGCCCTAGGACAGATCCTTGAGGAACCCCAGAGAGAACAGGATAGGAGGCTGAGAAAGATGAAGCTACCATCACAGCTTGCGTTCTTTGAGTCAGGAAAGCTTTGAAGAAATTAAGCAGGCATCCTGTTATACCAAAAGAAGACAGTTTTAAAAGCAAGGAGTTAATGGGCACAGTGTCGAACGCTCTACTGTAGTCTACGAAGACAGTGGAAATATATGAAGAACTGGACTGATTAAGAGTCTTGTGCCACTTAGAAATTGACATAATCAGTGCTGAAGAGCAAGATCTTTGTGAGCGAAAGCCATGTTGGAATGGGCTTAACAAGTTGTTTCTATCCAGATAAGAGTGGAGAGAAGAACACACTATCTTTTCTAGGACTTTACTGGTACAACAAGTCAGAGAGATCGGCCGGTAATTGTTTGGATCGCTCATGTTCCCCTTTTTCTTATAGATAGGCTTGACCCAAGCTTGACGCCATATGGTTGGGCATGTACCATGAAGTAGAAAACTATTGAATAAGATAGCTAGTGGAGATGCAATGCTTGTAGCTGTCCCTCTTAGAAAAGAGTATGGAATGTTGTCAGGAGAAGTAGAGTTAACATTCTTCAACTTAGAAAGACACTTAAACACGATTGGAGCACTTACATCTATAAAGTCAACTTGTTGGTCAGTAAGTGGCAAGACTGTGCGTAATGAAGCATCAGGGCCAGTTGCCGTAAAAGATGCTGAGAACACAGCAGCTAGAATTTCAGCTATTTCGGCGTTTGAAGTTACAGTACTTCCTGTTTCAGGGTCCTTAAGAGGACCAACCAGACAAGGAGATTTTAAACGAAGATGATGAAAAGTCGAAAAATGACTATTGATCGTTTGCTTTTAAGCTTGGTATTGATTGAGATCTCGGGACAATGAATTACGTAAAGCGCACTAGAGGGTTAATTTTGTAGTGACCGGACCAGCTAGGTTTGCACCGAAAATGATCTACATTCTCTTCTTCCGTTCTATCTCACTCCGAAAATGGTCTAAATTCTCTTCTTCCGTTCTGTCTCACTCCGAAAATGATCTACTATCTCTTTTTCCGTTCTGTCTCACTCCGAAAATGATCTACATTCTCTTCTTCCGTTCTATCTCACTCCGAAAATGATCTACATTCTCTTCTTCCGTTATATCTCACGTTTCCTCTACTTCCCTTTCAATTTATTAAAGTATTTTTTCTTTCCTTTTTTTAATTTGCTCGACGCGTATAAACAGCCCTTCGACGGGTTTTATTTGATGCGTGAAACGCACCGAATTCCTTTAGTGGTAAGGACGACAGTGAAATCTATCCCGAAAGACCTCCGCAATCTGAGAGCTTGCCGGCTTTGTTCCCTGGTGAAGAGCGAGGAAGAGTTCGAGCAAGACGGCTGTGACAATTGTGAAAGAGCACTACACATGAAAGGAGACTCAGAGAAGGTCGAAGAGTGCACCAGGTAAGAATATAGGGACTCTGTAGGAAAGAAGGCTTCCATCTGATATTTCACTCTGTTTGAGTTTCATGGGAGTAACTGAGTGTAATGTTTCAGTGCAAACTTTGACGGCCTGATCGCGGCGATGAACTTGGAAGACTCTTGGGTGTGCAAGTGGCAGGTGATAAGATGCAGAAGTAGCAAGGAGAACCTAGCCTAGTATATTAGAACTTTTGCAGAAAATCTAGTCTAGTCTATTAGTACTCTTGCTAGAGAATCTAGCATAGTCTATTACTACTCTTGCAGAGAATCTAGCCTAGTCTTTCAGTACTCTTGCAGAGAATCTAGCCTAGTCAATTAGTACTCTTGCAGAAAATCTAGCCTAGTCTAATAGTACTCTTGCAGAGAATCTAGCATAGTCTTTTACTACTCTTGCAAAGAATCTAGCCTAGTCTATTATTACTCTTGCAGAGAATCTAGCATAGTCTATTAGTACTCTTGCAGAGAATCTAGCATAGTCTATTAGTACTCTTGCAGAGAAACTAGCCTAGTCTATTAGTACTCTTGCAGATAATCTAATAGAATAGTCTATTAGTTCTCTTGCAGAGACGTCAAAGACTCCTTTCAAAAGCAATAGGTATATGAACCCTTTCTTGATATTCTAGTTTAAATTGAAACGTTTTTTACTGAAGAGATATGAAAAGTCATACCCAAATCTTGTTTACTCAGTTTTATTTATTTATTTCTATTTTCTCTAGAATTTTCAATGCAAAAACTGTTTCCAGAGAATTAATTAACAACTAATGAAGCGTGATGCCGCTAGGGTTTGTAGGCGTTGGTTTAACATGTTAAAAGATTCGGTCTCTTTCGATTATTGACAGGTTATTAAAATTCTTCAATTCATTTTCATGTCAGCTCGAATTCTTCTCGGGTAAAGGGGCGAAAGATTGAGGCTAGCTAATCTATCTTTGTATGATGGGAGAGAATGTGGGTGACTGGAGTCGGGAAAACAACGATAGAAGACAATGCGTGTAAAGGATTTCGGAACTCAGTTGATCCAAGGTCCGCTGAGCATTGTCTGATTACCGCCAAAGTAAAAAAATATTTCAGTTTCACTAAAAAGTGTAAAAAGGCTATGGTTTTCTGATTGCAGAAGATCCAGCGAAAGGCGAAGGGCATCTACGCCATCTCGGTCTCAGGTTCCCTCAAAAGCCACATTGTGGCCGACTTGAAGAGGATGGGCATACGGTACAAGGCCAATATGAGAGAGACGGCGCAAAAGTCTTGAGCGACACTTCGCATGTAAACATCTTAACGAGTAACCTGGTCTTTTCCCGGCACTTTTTTTGCGTTTAGTTCCCTACCAGAGGTTTAATTGGGTCAGATGAGAGTGGAATTTTTTGTTGATACAGTCTCGTTAGCCTAAGCCATACGGCCTCGTTAGCAAGAACTTTTTTAAAGCCTAAGCTTGTTTTAATGTAAAAATATTTTTTTAATGTGAACATATTTTTTGTAAATGTAAATAAGTCAGACGTATGACCCATAGAACCTCTGGTAGGGGGGAGGGGGCTAAACGCAAAAAGTGCCCTTTTCCCTAGGACGCATCTTGTTCCCAGAGGTTGTGAATCGGACAGGAAACGAACCCGGACCCATTTTCGGACAGGAAACGAACCCGGACCCCGAAACGAACCCGGACCCATTTCCCTACCTGCACAATCTCTAGTTCCTTAATACGTTCTTCTTTACCAATCCTTTGTCTATGAATGTTCTTGTAATAGCGAAGATTGATGTTATCTTTTAATTGTTTAGCTGTCAATGAAAATCTTGACTGAGATTATCTTTGTGATTCAATTTTAAGAATTATATGTTTGAATTCACTGTGGAAAATTTTTGTGTTAATCTTCGTTTTGAACTGTTCTCTTTATCATATTTTCTCATTCCATGCGAAGCTGAAATATTTATGCGCAATCCAGCTGCACCGAATGTCAACAGAAGAGTAACATGGCACGAGTAATAGCAATGGACAGGTGGAGATATGAAAAGGCTAGAGATCGATCAAATGATGCAAACTATGACAAATGATGAAAGAATATTAGACCAGAATAATTAGGCAAAAACAGATCAAGGAGATCGGAATAGAGAGATCAATCATTGTAGAAGATCATTCTATTCAATATTTGAATAGTGTTTGGAATTAACGCTCTTTAATCTTTTAAAGAACTTTTATTAATTAAAAAAATCCTTTCCCCGCATTCCAAATAATTCAAACTATTATTCTTAGCTCAAGAATTTCTCTCAGAAAAGAGTTGTTTTTGTGACGTAAATTTGTTTTCTGTTCATAGCCAACTTTAAATCAATGTGATTTTTAGAAGGAACGTTTTCTTTAGCTTTAGTTTTCATGGGTTTTATCGGATAGCAAAGAAGCAAAAATATAGCAAAGAAGCAAAAATGAAACATTGATGCATCATCATGAAACCGGAACTGAGTTGAATTAGTTGCGCATGTTATCGAAGAATATGCAGACTGCTTTGATAAAAATACACTCTTGAGGATTACTTGAACTGAGTTATTGTCGAAATGGAAGGCGATGATGTTCTTCTGCGCTCTGAGTAACAATTCATGTTCTATGGAAATCTTATTATGAGATGAATCTGCTAAATTATGAAAAAATCAGCTTAATAATCATAAATCGATACTTGTTGATGTTTCGTTTAGTTATTATTTTCTACAGACGCTTTTGTTTTCTTTAAGAAAAGCACCGAGAGAAGATCAAATAAAAAAATGCTGATCTAAAAAAAACTTTGTTCTTTTTTAGTAGAGAAAGGGGGGGGATGTTTTTGTGAATTCAACATATATTACTTTTTTTCAGAACGACTGGAAAATGTAATGTATTTTTGTTTTTAACCTAATCTTCGACTTCACTATTGGTGAATCGATATGATTGGGTTTTTAAGTCAACATTTTACTATACATACATATTATTATAGGAAAATGTTAAAAGATGCTATAAATATAATTTAAAATTATTATATCATTGCTAAGACTATGATGTAGCAGAAGTCTGTTTTGCCCCAACTCAGACAGACTTCTGCGTGTATAATCAGATCATCAAAACGGAGCAGTTGTTCACTTCTATTAAGAGTACCCGTTAGTAGAGAACTCTTTCATGTTCATGCTTCTACTGATCTTGCTTATTGCATCTGTTATACATTGCATTGAATGAACAAGTTTAAGATAAACAAGCTAAATTTTTATTTGTGCGTCAAATACTGAATTAGATGAAACATTTTCTTCTTTTTTAGTTATTCTCTTCAGGAACCCCTCACATATCTGAAAATCGTCCTGTTAACCTTATCACCCAAACTTCTTATTAATTAAACTCTGGGATTGCAACATGTCTGTTCTACATATTGTTCACGATGTTGTTCTCGCATTCAGAACAATCTCCTACAGAGTTTTAATACCAGAATAAATTATTGTTGCTCCTAATAATCTTGTTATCGTGCAAAAGACAAGACCGAAAGCCTTGTCAAGTCAAACCTATCGGATTTCATCATTCAGTTTCTGCGCTCTCTCATTGCCTGTGCTCCCTAACCCTCCCCGCTTTAACCGGTGCCCCCGGTTATGTTTTGGCCCCAACACGAGTTCAGAAGGCATGCGCTAGCCACTCAGTCTTCTCCTTCGCACATGCTATTATTATCTTCCTTTCTTCCCCTTTTTCCTGATCTTTTTTACCGTCAAAGATGGGATTTCTGGCCGATAAAGAGCAGCTACAAATTGGAGACATGTGAAAAGTGTTCTTAAATAGATTGCGATGATGCCTGGATCACATGAAAGAGAAACCAAAGAAGTTGAAAGTGAAAAATACTAATGTTTTTGCTGCTCGAACTAATGCTCTCTTTCTTGTTTTCGCCAAAAAGTTCTCATCAACTGTAATGAGCTGCAATATGTTATCGTTTAAAACTGCTTTGTAGGCGATCCCTAAAAAAAGAAATCGTTCAGAATACTTTTGTCTCGAAAATTAACTTGAAATTTTTCCATACTAAGAAGAAAAAGGCGATGTTGTGAGAAACTAGAAAAAACAATGAGAAACAATTGAAATGAGAAACATTCTTCTGTTCTTCAAGTGCCAGAGATGGTTGTATCAAGTCATTTTGTTTTCCGATGAATTTCGACTCTTCTAAATGAACGACTTATCCTCATCGTCTTCAGTTTCCTTGCTGACGTTCTCGACAGTATGATATAAAGTATTTATTCTTCATCAATGGCTCTTCTCAACTTCTTTCAGTCAACATATTCCTTTTCCCCTTACCATGTTATTGACGGTGAGAACAAACTGTCCTTTGGTGAAAAAAAGAAATTCAATTCAATTGGGAAATATAACTAAATATTCAGGCCCATATGGCTTTCGAAAAGAGTTCTCATTTCGAAAAGACCAGGAAGCTACCATGAAGTAGCCCTGAACCGATTAGATGAAATTCTAAAAATCTCCAAAAAAAAAATTTTATTCATAAAAGATGATTTCATGTTTTAAAATCTGGTCAACTTTTTTTTCGAGAATTTTCAAGAAAAACTTCAACGTAGCTTAACCAAACAGTATCTCGAGGATAAAATTTTCCTGAAATGAGCTATGAAGAGTTGCACACTTTCGAGGGGCTAAGAATCGGTGGAGATCTCACTAAGACCTACAAAATAATAATTGTAAAAAGACCGATTTCGCCTTCCAGTATATTCTGCTTAGGTAATCAAAAAATCATACTAAGTCTCCAGAAGTTCCCATAACAAAGACAAAGAGCCTTCTTTTCTATTATGAACGTATCACTACTTTAATAATCGAAAATGCTTATTCATCTAGGTCGATGAGTTTGTAAGTTCTGAATCAAGGAAAGCAACTTTGAAAAGTTATCGGACGACAAACCTTTTCTATAATCCGTTAGGACACGCTTAGCGCCGCTGAAGCAGCGTTCGCAATCAGCAGAACCGGCGGGAAAAGCTAAGTATTTGCAAGCCAACTGTTTGATGAATGATGCTTTTGAAACTGGTGAGTTCCGGAAGACTATAGGTTTTTCTGTTGTAGTAGGCTTCGAACTCAACCATTTTCCGAACTTCTAAAATTTTCTGATTGAACAATTTTTAACTCACGCCCCAATTTTCTCTAAAATCAACCTTTAAAATTTCATGAGCACTGCTTTTTTGGAGCAGATTATTGGTTGGAATGTTGAATATTTAAGAAACACATGAATTGTGGGATTTTTTAGTTATTTAGAATAAAAGGTGATCAAAATTGGTGTAATGTAGTTCGCGAATTAGTTTCACGCTGTGACTTGGAATGCTGAACACAAACTGAGTTTTTAGATGCCGATATTTATTTCAGCAAGGAGCACCAAATAACAACTTCAACGCAGAGAAGCACAACAATTCTTCAATCGATTACACCAGGCCCGTTAGCGGGCAAACAGCTCCTTTCAGACACTCGAGTCACCCTACGAGCTCGTAGAACCCGTAGAACAACTGGAGCTGTAACGGACGCAGCCCTAGAGACTCACGCCGCTACGGTCTTCTCAAAACGACTTGCTCCCAGAGCAACACAACACTCCACTCTAACCCTCGCAATCGGGTTTTTTCGAGAAAACAAAAACGAACTTAATCATAAAAAAATGAGAATGTGGCTGGCCAGGCCGAAGCGCGCGAGAGGTCGAAACTTCCTACGCAACAATAGAGAGAGATATATAACATAATACGTAACATAAGAAACATAACACCAGAGACATAACATAGTAGATCATCAATACTACCATTCATAATTAACAATTAATTAACGTCCGACCGTGACATTGGTTACAAACGCCCTAAAAATGAACTTTGCTGGTGAAAAAGAAAAACTGTGGCTCAAAAATTTTGCCACAATGGCTAGACGTTAAATAACACTAAAAAGAATTTCGTTGAAAATTTTGAATTTTTTGGTTTTGTCGACTTTTTTGTCGAATTTTTGAGGCAAAATTTTTTTTGAAAATAGTGAAAAAAACCAAAAAATCGAAGAAAAAAAAACTACAAAACCAAAAAAGCCCAGCCCTGGTTTGGAAAAAATACCTCAAGAGAACTATTCGATTATACCAAGAATGTAACGTGTTTAGCCTAATCTTTGAACTCTTATTAATTCAGGATTGCTACCGTTCCAATTTTTATGTCTTCTTTTTCTACAAATCCTTTATCCTTCTTCGTTGAGATTAGGCTCTGTGATGGTCTATTTAATAACAATTTTCCCGTGTAACAGCTCTTTCTTTATAAGCCAAAGTTCCCATCTTTGACGGTGTAAGAGAGTCGGGAGAAGAGAAGGAAAAAACAGGGAGATAAGGTGGGAAAGAAGACCGAGAAAAAAAAAACCGGGCATTTGGTGTCGCGGGAAAGAAGAAAGGGCAGACTCTTTAGTGCGTGCAATATAGAAATAATTGAAAGGTCCGAGTTGACGAGACTCTCGGCGTTATATGTAAAAGGCACGAAAAATACACCCTTCTTGTTTTTTTCGTGATCTTTTTACTACCGACGAACGAGTTCCACTGTGCAGCGGTACGATCAAGAATACAATGATAAGGTTCTTAGGAGAAACAGAGTTCAGTTTAGAGCTACTTCTCTCTGTAACGATCCTTCTTGATTGTTGATGGCTCATCAAATCATTGTTGTTTTTTTTTAATTTACTACTTCTATTCCAAATAACAATGGAAGCTGATTGAATTTTTAGCTTCTCTATAAAAAACAAAATTAGATTTACCAATTATTAAAATAGTCGTCAACCGTTTGTGCTTAAAGCTGCAGTTAAAAAGTCTGCATGAGAGGAATACGCCAATTTTATGCCGACCATCATGGCAGTGTCAGCTGCTTGACCCAAACATGGATTTTTTGTACTTTCATCTCCTGACGAATAGATGTATTCAGTATATGTTTGTATGACTTTTCATATAGTAAGCCATCATGGCTGATGTATGATCTTGAATTTTGCAATTTTGATACTTTTTCTACAGCATCAATATTTACCCTCGTCTCAAAACACAAGTTTTTTCTTTCTCTCTCCAACTAAATTTTCCATCATTCCTTTCTCAATGTGTTTTTATCTTTCATTCTCAGCTTTTTTTCTTTTTTTGAATCTCTCTCATCGTGTTCTCTGTCTCACTTTTCTCTCTGCCTCTCCACCTCTTCCTCCCTCTAACTCTCTTTCTCTGACAGTCTTCATCTATACTTCCCTCTCACTTCCTCTTTCTTTCTGTTTTGCTTGTTCTTCTCTTTTATTAAAAAGCTTGAACCTAAAACTCTCCCCATTTTTATCAAATATCATCACTTCGTTTGCTCGATAACTTTTTGGGGGACTTTTTTTTAGAAATTCGGAATATTTCTCGTCCCTAATTTCTACAAAACAACAAATAGATGTTTAAAATTCACAGAAAGAAAAGAAGAAGTAAGAAAAATAGAGAGGGAAAGATAGGAAAAGATAGAAAGAGAGAAGAAGAAAAAGATAAAAACCGAAACAGAAAGAAAAGAAAATAAGAGAAAATAGGAGAAAAATGAAGAAGGACGAAAAAAGAGAGAGAGTTACACAAAAAGGAGAGAGAGAGAGATAAAGGTTTTCATTAACACAAACAAGTCATAGAGAAATGTGGTCTTCCGGATTGATCAGCACTTTTTTTCTCACGAGTTTCTCGCCACAAACGGATCTTTAACAACTACAGTCGTATGATTAGTTGTTGTATTTCTTCTTGACATTCCCAACTAAGCATTATCTGTATGTGGATACTACAGACTCACACGCGAATACAGTGGCGTGCGAATCTCCTGTGAAGATGAAGGATCAACCACAATAAAAGACAAAGAACATCACGGAAGGGTTATATACATATATATGGCAATACAAGAAGAGTTAGGTGCATGGTATGATAATCTAGGCATGAGCCGTAAATCATTGGAATGATGATAGCGCTATCAGAGTAACCCATGGGTAGTGGTGAAAGCATCTTTCCGCTCTCTCTCTTTATAATTCTCTCTTTCTCTCTCTCTCTCTTTCTCTCTCTCTCTCTCTCTCTCTCTCTCTCTCTCTCTCTCTCTCTCTCTCTCTCTCTCTCTCTCTCTCTCTCTCTCGCATTTTTCATTCTTATGAGCTGCCATCAGAGTGGCGAGATTTGTGAATATCGGCGAGTTCCGACCTCAGAAATAGAGAAAAGTTAAAGCTGCCAAATAAGAAAATTTTACTTCCCCGTCTTTCTTCTAATTTTCGGCCATCTCAATTTGAATTCTATGCCTACTTTTATAAATCCCTTATAATTCTTCGTTAAGATTAGGCTCTGTAATGGTCTATTTAATAAACATTTTTCCGTTTAACACCTTTTTATAAGCCAAAATTCCCATCTTTTACGGTGTAAGAGAGTCGGAAGAAGAGAAGGAAAGAAAAGGGAGATAGTTGTGCGAGCAGAAGAAGAGACAGGCAATCAGCGCCTGCTTTCTCTCTTAACCGATCCAGTGTTGAATGTTTCCAAGTCCGCAGGTAAAGTGCTTCAAATCTAGAACAAGAGGTTCACAGTAGATACTATACTATGTATGTACAAAGATGTATATAATATCTCATCGTATTAAGATTGATGTACGTGTTGAAAAAAGTTCGTTTGTTTCACTAAACTTTCTTGCGCAGTACTTTCTTATTTAGAAATAAGCGTTTCTGAGATATTTTATGTGTTTGTTATATGTGTATTTTTTGTATTTTGATATTTTTTGTTGTCGGTTGCGCATCGGTAAATGATATTTTTAAAAATATATTCTCTAAATCAGAAAAAAGCTTTAGTAATACTCTTCACGATGAGTCACAATAAATATACGATTTGAAACACTTTTTCCACAGACCCAACCCAACTACCATTAGCCCTGTGATAGTCTTCTTAATTGTGCACGCTGTTAGTTATAGAGTCTCGTCAAGTATTAGAATACATATATCTCCATTCGATTCTTTGCCCTCTCTCTTTTCATAAGCTCTCTCACCCATCCGCCTAATCGGTCACACGCGCTGCATGCCTGTCTCCTCTACTGCTCGCATACTATTCTACTTTTCCTTTCCTTCTCTTCTTCCGACTCTCTCACACCATCAAAGGTGGGAGTTTTGGCTTATGAAGCAGCTACACGGGAAAAATGTTATTTGATAGACCATTAGGATGCCCATTCTCAACGGAAAGGATCAGGGATTCACATAGATAGGCTAGATAGGACAAAGTAAGAAGGGGAGAGTTGAAAATTGAGGCGGGGAAGAAAATTCCCGCTTGAGCCATCACATTTTGTCAGAACTATGGTCGCAATCTTCTCCACTCTTTCCGCTATTCGATTTGTCTGTTTGTTGTTATGTTAATGTTTAGTAGTGTATTATTTAGAATAAACAACTTCTTCTTTCTGTATACTTGTTTGATGATTCAGGAGAAGCTTCTATTTTTGAAATTTATTCGTGGCAAGTTGAAAGAGTTAGCTGATTGGCTAGGCCTTCTGTTATTGGTCGCGCAAAGGGGCGGGTCTATCGAGTTCCTATTTCTTGATATCTGTGGTAGTTTGTTGCCTTTATGCGTGTTTAGCTCTTGATTTTTTTTATACATGCAATTGGCAACTGCATCACATTTAAGTTACTTTTTTTTCAGTTTCCAATTTTAATGTAAAATACCATGTATTGCCGAGTTCGCGAGGTCTCAGAGGTATTGAATAGTAAATTTTTCCAGTGATAAGGTTCTTAGGAGAAACAGAGTTCAGTTTAGAGCTACTTCTCTCTGTAACGATCCTTCTTGATTGTTGATGGCTCATCAAATCATTGTTGTTTTTTTTTTTTAATTTACTACTTCTATTCCAAATAACAATGGAAGCTGATTGAATTTTTAGCTTCTCTATAAAAAACAAAATTAGATTTACCAATTATTAAAATAGTCGTCAACCGTTTGTGCTTAAAGCTGCAGTTAAAAAGTCTGCATGAGAGGAATACGCCAATTTTATGCCGACCATCATGGCAGTGTCAGCTGCTTGACCCAAACATGGATTTTTTGTACTTTCATCTCCTGACGAATAGATGTATTCAGTATATGTTTGTATGACTTTTCATATAGTAAGCCATCATGGCTGATGTATGATCTTGAATTTTGCAATTTTGATACTTTTTCTACAGCATCAATATTTACCCTCGTCTCAAAACACAAGTTTTTTCTTTCTCTCTCCAACTAAATTTTCCATCATTCCTTTCTCAATGTGTTTTTATCTTTCATTCTCAGCTTTTTTTTCTTTTTTTGAATCTCTCTCATCGTGTTCTCTGTCTCACTTTTCTCTCTGCCTCTCCACCTCTTCCTCCCTCTAACTCTCTTTCTCTGACAGTCTTCATCTATACTTCCCTCTCACTTCCTCTTTCTTTCTGTTTTGCTTGTTCTTCTCTTTTATTAAAAAGCTTGAACCTAAAACTCTCCCCATTTTTATCAAATATCATCACTTCGTTTGCTCGATAACTTTTTGGGGGACTTTTTTTAGAAATTCGGAATATTTCTCGTCCCTAATTTCTACAAAACAACAAATAGATGTTTAAAATTCACAGAAAGAAAAGAAGAAGTAAGAAAAATAGAGAGGGAAAGATAGGAAAAGATAGAAAGAGAAAAGAAGAAAAAGATAAAAACCGAAACAGAAAGAAAAGAAAATAAGAGAAAATAGGAGAAAAATGAAGAAGGACGAAAAAAGAGAGAGAGTTACACAAAAAGGAGAGAGAGAGAGATAAAGGTTTTCATTAACACAAACAAGTCATAGAGAAATGTGGTCTTCCGGATTGATCAGCACTTGTTTTCTCACGAATTTCTCGCCACAAACGGATCTTTAACAACTACAGTCGTATGATTAATGTGTAATGTAGTCCATGCATACCTCTGTTTATATGTAATTTGCTTTTGTCTTAAATACCTACATGCTTGGAATAAAGAATGAATGAATGAATGAATGAATGATTAGTTGTTGTATTTCTTCTTGACATCCCCAACTAAGCATTATCTGTATGTGGATACTACAGACTCACACGCGAATACAGTGGCGTGCGAATCTCCTGTGAAGATGAAGGATCAACCATAATAAAAGACAAAGAACATCACGGAAGGGTTATATGCATAAATGGCAAAACAAGAAGAGTTAAGTGCATGGTATGATAATCTAGGCATGAGCCGTAAATCATTGGATTGATGATAGCGCTATCAGAGTGACCTATGGGTAGTGGTAAAAGCATCTTTTCGCTCTCCCTCTCTCGATAATTCTCTTTTTCTCTCTCTCTCTCTCTCTCTCTCTCTCTCTCGCATTTTTCATTCTGATGAGCTACCATCAGAGTGGCGAGATTTGTGAATATCGGCGAGTTCCGACCTCAGAAATAGGGAAAAGTTAAAGCTGCCAAATAAGAAAATTTTACTTCCCCGCCTATCTTCTAATTTTCGGCCATCTCAATTTGAATTCTATGCCTACTTTTATAAATCCCTTATAATTCTTCGTTAAGATTAGGCTCTTTAATGGTCTATTTAATAAACATTTTCCCGTTTAACACCTTTTTATAAGCCAAAATTCCCATCTTTTACGGTGTAAGAGAGTCGGAAGAAGAGAAGGAAAGAAAAGGGAGATAGTTGTGCGAGCAGAAGAAAAGACAGGCAATCAGCGCCTGCTTTCTCTCTTAACCGATCCAGTGTTGAATGTTTCCAAGTCCGCAGGTAAAGTGCTTCAAATCTAGAACAAGAGGTTCACAGTAGATACTATACTATGTATGTACAAAGATGTATATAATATCTCATCGTATTAAGATTGATGTACGTGTTGAAAAAAGTTCGTTTGTTTCACTAAACTTTCTTGCGCAGTACTTTCTTATTTAGAAATAAGCGTTTCTGAGATATTTTATGTGTTTGTTATATGTGTATTTTTTGTATTTTGATATTTTTGTTGTCGGTTGCGCATCGGTAAATGATTTTTAAAAAAATATATTCTCTAAATCAGAAAAAAGCTTTAGTAATACTCTTCACGATGAGTCAGACTAAATAAACGATTTGAAACACTTTTTCACAGACTCAGCGCAACTACCATTAGCCCTGTGATAGTCTTCTTAATTGTGCACGCTGTTAGTTATAGAGTCTCGTCAAGTATTAGAATACATATATCTCCATTCGATTCTTTGCCCTCTCTCTTTTCATACGCTCTCTCACCCATCCGCCTAATCGGTCACACGCGCTGCATGCCTGTCTCCTCTACTGCTTGCATACTATTCTACTTTTCCTTTCCTTCTCTTCTTCCGACTCTCTCACACCATCAAAGATGGGAGTTTTGGCTTATGAAGCAGCTACACGGGAAAAATGTTATTTGATAGACCATTAGGATGCCCATTCTCAACGGAAAGAATCAGGGATTCACATAGATAGGACAAAGTAAGAAGGCGGAGAGTTGAAACTTGTAGGCGGGGAACAAAATTCCCGCTTGAGCCACCACATTTAGTCAGAACTATGGTCGCTCTCTTCTCCACTCTTTCCGCTATTCGATTTGTTTGTCGTTATGTTAATGTTTAGTAGTATATTATTTCAAATAAACAACTTCTTCTTTCTGTATACTTGTTTGATGATTCAGGAGAAACTTCTATTTTTGAAATTTATTCGTGGCGAGTTGAAAGAGTTAGCTGATTGGCTAGGCCTTCTGTTATTGGTCGCGCAAAGGGGCGGGTCTATCGAGTTCCTATTTCTTGATATCTGTGGTAGTTTGTTGCCTTTATGCGTGTTTAGCTCTTGATTTTTTTTTATACATGCAATTGGCAACTGCATCACATTTAAGTTACTTTTTTTTCAGTTTCCAATTTTAATGTAAAATACCATGTATTGCCGAGTTCGCGAGGTCTCAGAGGTATTGAATAGTAAATTTTTCCAGGTACCTAGCTCCTGAAGTATCAAAACTCACCAGAAACTTCGAATATGAACGACAACTCACCGAACAACGAGCAACTACCGCCGAACCCGGAGGTCTATCCCGGAGCGATCGTCCAAAACGGTTTTCTTTTCAACTCTGGAATACGAGGCGAGAACTGAATGCAACAGAAGCTTTATGATCCCTGTTTCTGAATTTTTTTTTACTGCGAACTGACAGAAAGAGAAATGAGAGAGAAGAGTGAAAACTAAGAGAAAGTGAGAATGAGGGTAAAAATAAATAACGATCCGGAAAATAAAAGAAAGTAAAAAAAATTTTGTTAAAGTAAAGAAAGGAAAAATGGAGAAAAATTCTAAGAATGAATAAGATAGGATAAGCTTGCCACTTCTAATATTTCTTTCAAGTTTCAAGTTTCAAGTTTTTTCTTATCACGCAATGTAGAATAGAGCTTGATGAGGCATGAGGGAAGATTTAGTTTAACAGAAGTTTCATGAGCTACGGGTTGAAGAGCCTTGAAGCGGTAAGGGAAGATGAGAAGAAAGGATAAGGGCTTTTTCTTTCACTAATCTACTGTTACAGTTGAAACGTAAGAAATAGTGATCGCTAGTAGAAGTATTGAGTTTTTCACCAAAGAGGTGTACAGTGTAAATGTACTGGATCTAAAAGTTAAAACCGGGGTTTGTTTGTAAAAACAGGGGAATATATGAATATGAAGAGAAGAAAATAGTGAAAAAGAGAGTGGGAGAAAAATTCAGATAATAGGAGATGAATAGAAAGAGGAAGAGAGATAAATGGAAAGACACAAGGGATGAAGATAGAAAGAGAAAGAGAGATAAATGGAAAGAGACAAGGGATTAAGATAGAAAGAGAAAGAGAGATAAATGGAAAGAGACAAGGGATGAAGATAGAAAGAGAAAGAGAGATAAATGGAAAGAGACAAGGGATGAAGATAGAAAGAGAAAGAGAGATAAATGGAAAGACACAAGGGATGAAGATAGAAAGAGAAAGAGAGATAAATGGAAAGAGACAAGGGATTAAGATAGAAAGAGAAAGAGAGATAAATGGAAAGAGACAAGGGATGAAGATAGAAAGAGAAAGAGAGATAAATGGAAAGAGACAAGGGATGAAGATAGAAAGAGAAAGAGAGATAAATGGAAAGAGACAAGGGATGAAGATAGAAAGAGAAAGAGAGATAAATGGAAAGACACAAGGGATGAAGATAGAAAGAGAAAGAGAGATAAATGGAAAGAGACAAGGGATTAAGATAGAAAGAGAAAGAGAGATAAATGGAAAGAGACAAGGGATGAAGATAGAAAGAGAAAGAGAGATAAATGGAAAGAGACAAGGGATGAAGATAGAAAGAGAAAGAGAGATAAATGGAAAGAGACAAGGGATGAAGATAGAAAGAGAAAGAGAGATAAATGGAAAGACACAAGGGATGAAGATAGAAAGAGAAAGAGAGATAAATGGAAAGAGACAAGGGATTAAGATAGAAAGAGAAAGAGAGATAAATGGAAAGAGACAAGGGATGAAGATAGAAAGAGAAAGAGAGAGAAATGGAAAGACACAAGGGATGAAGATAGAAAGAAAAAGAGAGATAAATGGAAAGAGACAAGGGATTAAGATAGAAAGAGAAAGAGAGATAAATGGAAAGAGACAAGGGATGAAGATAGAAAGAGAAAGAGAGATAAATGGAAAGAGACAAGGGATGAAGATAGAAAGAGAAAGAGAGATAAATGGAAAGAGACAAGGGATGAAGATAGAAAGAGAAAGAGAGATAAATGGAAAGACACAAGGGATGAAGATAGAAAGAGAAAGAGAGATAAATGGAAAGACACAAGGGATGAAGATAGAAAGAGAAAGAGAGATAAATGGAAAGACACAAGGGATGAAGATAGAGAGAGAAAGAGAGATAAATGGAAATACACAAGGGATGAAGATAGAAAGAGAAAGAGAGATAAATGGAAATACACAAGGGATGAAGATAGAAAGAGAAAGAGAGACAAATGGAAAGACACAAGGGATGAAGATAGAAAGAGAAAAAGAGATAAATGGAAAGACACAAGGGATAAAGATATTGGTGAACTAAGAAAGTTAAATGAGAAAAGAGGAAAGTTTTAAACTCAACTTGAGCCGTTTGTTTTATTGTTTATTGTTTATTACGTGCAGTGTACATCAAAACATACAGAGAGCCCGTGTTAATAAGAGCATCGTTATTAAAAGCAAATAAAGTTAATACAGAGAGCCCGTGGTAATAAAAGATCGTAACTAAAAGCAAATAAAGTTAATAAAAGCAAACAACACGTGGTAATAAAAGCAAATAAAAGCAAACATAATAAAAGCAATTACTGAAGGCATTGCAAATCTATTGAGAAGAACAAAATTATCAGAGAAAGAGAGAAGGAGAGTGATAAGGAGAAATAGAGAAGGAGAGAGATACAAAGAAAGAGAGAAAAAGTGAGATACAGAGAAAGAGAGAAAGAGAGAGATACAGAGAAAGAGAGAAGGAGAGAGATAGAGAGAAAGAGAGAAGGAGAGAGATACAGAGAAAGAGAGAAAGAGAGAGATACAGAGAAAGAGAGAAGGAGAGAGATACAGAGAAAGAGAGAAGGAGAGAGATACAGAGAAAGAGAGAAAGAGAGAGATACAGAGAAAGAGAGAAAGAGAGATACAGAGAAAGAGAGGAGAGAGATACAGAGAAAGAGAGAAAGAGAGAGATACAGAGAAAGAGAGAAGAAGAGAGATACAGAGAAAGAGAGAAGTAGAGAGATACACATAAAGAGAGAATGAGATATATACAGAGAAAGAGAGAATGAGAGAGATACAGAGAAAGAGAGAAAGAGAGAGATACAGAGAAATAGAGAAGGAGAGAGATACAGAGAAAGAGAGAATGAGAGAGATACAGAGAAAGAGAGAAGGAGTGAGATACACAGAAAGAGAAAAAAGAGAGAATTAGAGAGAGACTGGTTAATAATCAATGACTCGTTTAGAGCGTCTGCAAAAGCGTAGAAAACAAATAGGGAACTAATGCAAGAGATGTGGTTGAATGTGAAAGATATCATGACTTTCAGGACCAGAAGCACATGACCCTGCCCTTCTCCATCAAGGACCAAAAGAGCTTCCGTGTCCCTTTGACCTAGGACCAGAACCATTCCTACCACCCAAGAACAGACCTGAAGTACCCCTGCCAGCCCTCTACCAGGAGCCAGGAGCGCCTCATCATCTCCTTGGAGGACAAGGATTACCTCAGTCTCCTTTCTACCAAGGACCAGGAATACACCAGCAGCTTTCTCACCCTGAACCTGGAGCACTCCAACCAGTTATGCAGCAAGGTCTTGAAGTACCCCAACCAGCAATCTACCAGGGACCATTAGCGCCACATTATCCCCTCCTTGGAGGACATGGATTACCTCAGCCTCCTTTCTACCAAGGACCAAGAATACACCAGCAGCTTTCTCACCGTAAACCTGGAGCACTCCAACCAGTCATGCAGCAAGGTCTTGAAGTACCCCAACCAGCAATCTACCAGGGACCATTAGCGCCACATTATCCCCTCCTTGGAAGACCAGGATTACCCCAGCCTCCTTTGTACCAAGGACCGGAAGTCAACCAATTCGACAGAGAGCCAGTAGCACTCCAACCACCTATCCAGCAAAGATTTGGAGCACTCTATTATCAATCAATTCCTAAATATAATATTTATTCCAACTACGGCGCGTTCGCTCCACAGCCGAGTTCTTGGATTTCTGGATCTTCACCTCAAAGACAGCTTACTCCTCCAGATGCTGCTTTTTGGCATCAAAGCCTTCACAATGGTAAATTTCTTTTCTTGTTGAATCTCATAAAACAGGCTGAAACATGGAATAAGGATGAGATCGTTAATTACCACAGCTGTTGTTTTGTTCGCAGCGGATCCAACGATCGCGTGAGATCTCAAACCAATTCTGAATTGAATTTCAATGTTTCTTCAACAAATGATCCAAAAAAGTCCTTTCAGATGAAAACTGGGGCGATTTACATCCACAATCAAGCAATGGAAGGCCCACAGGAGCTCCGGTCTGTCAACCACCACTGCAAGCGCAGTTCGCTCCTCCAAAAGTGAATCAACTACGAGAGCTGCAGCTTCCAGAAAAATTGCATGCCCCGAATATCAACAGCTATGGTTAATTTTTGTTTACATAGTTAATAAAATATTTTGAAAGCAAAAACCTTTAAAAAGCCGGAAAATCGTAAAGAGCCTTTGAGTTCTGAAATTTTTGGTTAGTTTTCATTCTCAAGAGCTATTGGAAAGTCACTTTCATTGCAAGTATAACTTCTTTGAATTTGGAGGTGCATAGAGATGAGGCTGAAACTGATTACGAAGTGAAAGCGAGCAACAAAAAGAGAAATACTTTGTTTGTAGATATTAACACATTGGTTAATCGAGTGAGTCACTGTTGTCTTCTTCTCGTCTCTCTCTCTCACTCTCTCTCGCTCTGTTTCTCTCTCTCTCTCTCTCTCGCTCTCTCTCTCTCTCTCTCTCTCTCTCTCTCTCTCTCTCTCTCTCTTGTTTTGATCTCCCAATTATCTTGCATTCTATGTTTTTTCATTCGTACAGTAGTTGTTAGTGAGAAAAACATATCGCGTAATTTTGAAATACATATACATACGTTTATGTGTTCGAACCGACAAGTTCCAGGAAATGGTGTGTCTTCTGTGTTCGACACTCCAGAATTCAACGGGAATACATCTTCAACTAGTGGCTACAACCAAACACAACCGAGTAAGAAACAGATAAATACACTACCTAACTAAATATGTACTTCCAGAAACAAAGGTATTAGCTTTTTGGGTCCCGTTTGAAAAACTGAACCAAGAATCACTGGACGAATTCGATTATCATGCACAAATAATGGAAGTAAATTCTAGAAAAAAGTAGTTATCACTCTGTCATTGTGTTCCGTTTTGCTTTCTAACTTTTCAGTTTTCATAATGAGAGCTAGATAGATTATAATTTAATGTTGAAAAGCTTAAATGATGAATATGGAAGGGCTTTTCGATACATACATCTTGCACATGGAGAAAACATGGAGAAAACATAGTTCTATGTATAGTAAAGAAGTAAATTCTAGAAAAAAGTAGTTATCACTCTGTCATTGTGTTCCGTTTTGCTAAGAAATGAGTTTTTTTTACAGTAACCCAAGCTGCAGTGGACACGCCTAAGGGCAACCGCAACACCGGCCGCTTTAAGCCATATGGTATTTTCATTTCATTTCATTTATTGTTCCACGCAACATTATAAACAATATCACGAAGTCAATAAGACAAATTAGAGCATGGACTATGATATATAATCGAACAGTAAAGAACATCAACTAAACACCGATGCTGGAGACAATCTAGTTAAAACTTTCCTCTTTCAAAAAAATTTTAAAAAGTTGATTACGATTCCGTTCGAAAAATTTGAAACTCACTTTTAAAAAATTATAAAAAAACCTTCATGCACGTACTGCTTTTCGGAAAACAAACTAACAGAAAAATACTGGGTTTTACTAAGTAATTTTTAAAACGGTATACACGTAACTTAAACCGTTCGGTTTTGAATAAAACTGTTTCTTTGAGTGAAAATTTCGCCCACTTCAAGCAAGTAATGAAAATGGAGAGTCCCCCCGAAATTCTACCCAAATTCCCCGAAAAACTAACTCCCGCAAAACCAGTTTCCAAGCAAAAAAGTATCTCCCGGTACCCGCATACGGTCTTCAAATGCATAGTTTGTTCTTAAGAAGTTGATATTTAATGGAACAATTGGAAACATTTCTTACACGCAGGTAAAACTGAAAATTCCAAGGAAAGGACTCGGATAATACGGAGTACAAGAGGCGAGCCTATTGAGGTTTGTGCTGCTTTTTTATTAATTCTAAGAACATTAAAAAGAGACCTGTTTAGGCAAATTGATATGTAATGATATGTTAATGAAGAAGAATTAAGAGTAAAATTAACACATGAACATGGCAGGAAATACATTTAAAAAGCCTATATTGAATAAGTCAACATAACTTTGCTGATGTGAAAAAAACGAGGTAATTTGATTATTCAGGGTCCGGTCAATCATCAGGTCCGTCTGAAATGAGTTTCACAGTGCAAGCGAGAGAATATTTTCACGTTTTGATTAAGTTGGCAGTTCCCGCGCGAGTGGAAACTGTGGCGTTGCGCGCAGTATCGTCTGCGATAAAACCAGAGGAAATGAAGAGGAGACAGCGACCGCCCGAGAATTTTGGGATAAATGAGTTCGCCAAACTGTTTAAGAAGTAAGTTCACTTATTTCTTATATGTAAATAGGGCGTTGGAGAGCTAAGAAGTCATTCAAAAGTATGAGTTTCACGAATATACAATCGAAGAGTTTTATTAGAAAGTCCTAATGAACAAATGGCTTTCAGCTCTGGAATGCTAAGTTTCTGTTTGCAGGGGACAGGATACAAATAAAGTCAGAGAGTATCTTAGCACTTTCAACATCGAAGAATCGAACGGAGACCCACCTTCGACAACTTCTTTCTCCTTCCTGACAGAGCGTTGGTTTCTTTGAGATCAGAATCAGTGTATTTTAGATCGGAAGGAGTCACGAAGTTTTAGATATATATATGCTCTGTTCTTTTTTCTTAAATCCATCTGCAGTTAATTTAGTTTGGTGTTTTTAATCCTTTTTTTATTAAAGACATTTTATTACTGCGGTTGAACTCGTTGATCGACTCTTAGTATTTGGTGTTGTGTAGCTTTGTTCATTCTAAGTTTCTCCGCTTTATGAGTGAGCTATCAGAGCTCATTGTAAACAAACTGAGATTACAGAAGAATCCGTGAAGCTTGGGATGGAACTTGGCAAAATGATGAACTTTTTTCCGACGGAGGGAAGTGAGATGAAGAAAACTGGTCATTCCATCGCCCAAAGAATCATCACAAAACACGGCCAACAGCAGCTGGAAAAAGTCAAAACCTCCACGAAGAGCATTAGGTAAATTTATTCTGTTCAAGAAGAGGTGAGAGAGTTCTCGTAAAACGTTCCTAAACTTATCGAGTGGTCCGATGTTCGCTGAATAATTGCCTAAAGAGTTGTATATTGATGAAAACCAATCTCCTGGGATCAGCTAGGTAGCAAATCAACTCAATATCGCTGAGTTTAAACGTTTTCAAAACAAGAGAAAGCGGAAATTTTTTTTTCAAAAGGGCATAACAACTTACATAGTTGTTTGAACTCTTTAAAATGTAACAATGAGGATCATTGAATATTGGGAAACATAGAAGTTAACACGATCTGGTTAGGCCTGAGAAGTGAGCAGAGTTGTTTTCCTCAAGTGATTTGGTTCCAGAATACTACTGGAAGCATACATCAAGCTGTTCGCACCCGGATTTGTCGAGTCTCTTCCAAGTTTCTACTTCAATATCGTGCGTGGGGTTGATTAAAGATTAAAGATGTTTTGAACATTAGTTTTTTTTCATGGTTGAGAGCAAAATAATCGGCTGTTTCATTTTCTCATGTTAACTTCGCTTTTTCCAATTTTCCACTTCTACCAAATAAATACTACAAGCTCCTCCGAATCCCCTAATAAACAGCTCCTCCACTTTCTCGATTTTCCGCCAGCAGTTCTCTTTCCAGATTTTAATCTATTATACTTCATCTCCGAAGAATCTTAATTCGATGAGGTCCTCAATTCACATTGAAATATCTGTTTCAGATGACGCACGGCTTCGGTTATCACGGTGTGTTGGGTGTGGTGCAGTTGATGTTTGCAATGACTTTCACGGTAGAAACATCGGAGGGGGCTGCAGTGGAGACAAGGGTTGGTCGGGGGAGAGAAAGAGGAAGAGAGGGAAGGGTTTGCAGATGAAGGATTATCAAAGAGTGAAAGAATTGAGAGAAATAGAGGTAATGAGATGATTAAAGGGATGAGAAATATAAGAGAAGGTAAAAGAGATAACGAAAGTAGCAGAGAGTAAGATAGAGAGGCAAAGAACGAGTAAAAAGTAAGAAAACACATGATAATTAATCAAGTGGGAAAAAGACAAGTTGCAGCCTGCAAGTGGACTTTTCTTGGACAACAAAGTCTTCCAAACTATTTCTTCGAGGCTGGACAAGCAGAAGTGCGACGTATGTTTCTTTAAAAAAACTTTTCTCAGATATAAACAGTAGGCCTAAAAAAGATACTGAAAAGGCCTAATATAGATACTTTAAAGATTTTTTGACAAAGCTGCCCTAAAGAAAACTCTCTTCACAGGGTTTTACATATTCGTAAAACAATGTATAGAAAATCTTTCACGGTGGAAATGAGGTTTTTCATTTGTTTGAGGTGACAACTGGAGAAGTTCGAAGGCGTTGTGAGGGTCCTGAAGGAATGCCAATCACGTATCTACGGGCGATACTCAGAGGGTGAGCTGCACTCTCTGCCTTTGCAAACCGTACTTTCAAAAATCAGATTAATCCGTTTTTCAACTTTGAATTCATTCGCCTTAGATTAGCAAAAAGTTGGTGTTCTCAAGCCGGAATTTAGCCTGTTCGAAAATGGTCGTTCAGATATTATTTTACAAGAGTCAGAAACTACTATTCTTACAAAAATATCAATGTTTTTTAAGTAGATCAAGACATGTTTATGCGGAAATACGAGCTTTTTTTTAGATCGAAAAGCGGAGGATACTCAGAAAAATTACGCGAGCTTCTGGACGCTGAAGGAATCAAAACTGTGAAGGGCAAGAAAAGGGTCAGTCTGTGAGACTTTTTTTACCAAAAGGGTCAGTCAAGACCTTCTTTGAAAACTTCCAGACTTTCAAATCACAACTTCTATCTAATTTTTCTCTCCAATTAGAAACAACTGCGATGTTCTGTTCTTCATAGCTTGTTTCTCCTGGCATCTGGTTGTCTGTTTTTTTGTTGAACAGAACTGACTTGTAAGGAAAAATTGTAGGAGTAAACAAATAGTGAATTTCACTAGTGAAGCTCAAATTACGCATCTTTATGAATAATTTACAGTTGAATTTTATGTTTTATTAAACATTCATTCCTCATTGTACTTATCTTTTCGCCTCTTGAAGAATTTGCCCGATACCCTCTTCTCGTCTCTCGCAGAAGAAGACGCCAAGACTCTGGCGAAAGACGCAGCGGAACTTCTTCAGTCTGTGAGGACTGACGAATCGTTCGAACGTTCAGTAGGAGGGATCAGTGTGAATGAGCTTTTCGGAGCAAGGTGAGTTACTTGAGTCGCACTCTTTCTAGTCAGAGGAGTAGTCAGTTGGTGGAGATAGTCATTAAAAACCCGAATGGAGTCTCCAAAAGTTTTTGAATTTCAGAATCTCGAAAAATGATTCTTTAGAATACTTAACTCCCGTAAAAATGAACCTGCAGAATACAAAACTCCCCTAAAAAATAAGCTGCGAAGTACATAACTCCCCTGTTCAATAACAAAAACTTTCTAGATTTTTCCCCGACTTTACGGGCTTTTTCCCTGATCTTAATGCTCTAAAAAAATTTCCGATTCATGTACTGGGTTAAAAAGTTGAAAAAGAAAAAAAGTTCATTCCGCAGATTTCTTTATGAAGTCTTTTATTCTCACACCTTTTCATCAAAAGTTTAAATGCGATACTTTGTGCAAAGTTTGAAAAAAAGTCTCATATTTAAGATGTTTCCTGTCAATTCTGAGTGAACTCGCCTCAGAAGCAATGCGATGGGAAGCTTCTTGTGAGGAACTCATCAATTTCGAAATGGTTGGACTCTTAAAACGAAAAAATACACTGGATTTAGAGATCTTATGATGCCGCCTCACGGCAGGGTACGCGCCACCCTGAGATGCACCATAGACCTATCCTTGTAGAACCAGTGACTGCCTGCTAGTTTCCTGCTAGTGCGTTCAGCAGAAATAGAAAGGTACAGATTAAAGTTGTGTCGTCAAACTGTTTCTCGTCTGTCTCCCACTTTCTCTTCAAACTTATGTATCGTGATGTAGCGATCAGTCAACCGGAAAAAAATTCATGTTGCAGAATTCTCACTCCTTCGGCAACATGTTTCTCACGGGCGTTTGTCGGCATATTCTAAAGCTGATTCAGTATCGTTGAGGATCGACTCGAGAGGCTCGAATCGACTCGAATCGAAACTCGAATATACCCTTCTGAAGTTTATCCTACTGAAAAAAGTAGCTTTTTTGAAAAGGTGTTTTAGAATAACTGTTCTATGGAAGCAATACACTGCCGAGCTTTTTTCAATTGATACTCACCAATGCTTGTAGCGATGTGCATTTCCGACTAATAATTAATGGTTTTTTCTGAATTCGGAAAGAGCTTGCTTTCACCAGTAGTAGACGTCTCTTTTGGTTTTTTTCTAACACAGAGCTTCTTAATACTTTTTGAAAAAAAGAAGAAAAAACACACAAAAAAACAAAAATTAAACAAAATTAAAAAAAAACTCAAAAATCTAGGTTCTGTGTTTAAATTTCTGCTTTAACTTGACTTCGAGTTAGTTCAATTCAATTAAGCTCAGTTGAAATTCTAGTGCGAAACTAAGGAAAAAATTTCCTCAAAAGTTGGAATTGTTCTAATGTCCGTCTTAGCTGGTGATTGACTTTTCCATGTACGTCTTCGATTCCCTATTATTAAAATTATAGAAATTTTATTGTTCACTCAGTTTCGAATCTAACTAACCCTTTATCTTCTTCCTGATAGTCTTTAATTCACTTTCGATACATATCGCTTTAGTTGGAGTTTAAAGCCACTTTTGTTTGAGAACGGGAACTACCTTGATATTGTAAGCCGATAATTAATTCTAATCAAAAATCTGTTGTGTTCTCTTACATTTAAAGTGAAATTTATGCCCATGCTCTTTATATTTTTTATATTATTGGTTCAACAGTTGTGACTATGATATGTACAATGTATGAGCTCGTCTGCCGCTGAATAAAGATAAGAAAAAAAACCGAAAATGGTAGCAAAAGTGGTGAATTGAAGGCGTCTCTAAGGAGAAACATGTAGCCTCTAGCCGTAGTCGGCTGAATACTTTCTTTTTTTAAACCAACAGATTGTGGCTAATTTCGTGAGTCCTAATTCGGTCGAAAAAAACACGAGAAGGCAAACAACGGGGCCCTTGTTATGAGAGTTGAGTCACAACATAGCCTTACTTTCGCAACAGACTCATCAATCTATGCTGCTTCGGAGACAGAGTCAACCCAGATTCATTCAAAAGGCCTCGGCTTCTGTGTTGGCGGAATTTTCCGAATTGAGTACAGTGCATACTCCTTCGCTACAACAGCAAAAACACAAAATGATACAACTTCTACATAGTTTAAGAAGCCACGAGGGGCGATAGTTAGTTACTAACACCTGCTGACATTAATCGATTGATTCAGGTTTAAGTTTTAACGCTTAATCATCGATTTCACGGTACCATGGATTTTACGATAAAACGACAAATAGAGTGACAGAGAAAAAGAGAAGAAAAATAGGAAGATTTCATTTCATTTCATTTCATTTCTTTATTCCAAGCACATGAGATATCATGAAAACACAAACAAGAACAAAGTTAAATGCATGGACTTTCTTCTAAGTGGCGGTGTTTAGGGCTTGCGGTATAGATGAAAAAAGGGGGGGGGAGGGTGATATACTTAAAATCGACAATTATATTAGTCATGAACGAAAGGTTTAGGTAATATCTTTTCAGTAGGCAGAGATAATAATTGTTTTTTGAAACTAGCAGTATTAGGTGTACTGACGATCTCAAAAGGTAATGAATTCCATACTGATAGCTGGCGAGAAACACATGTAGAAATAGAACATTTGCTAATATTATGAGGTGTTTTTAGCCTGAGCTCATGAGAATGGCGAGAAAATCTCTGTACTGCAGACAACTGAAACAAGTTCATAGTTTCAAGTTCACATTTTTTGTGGACACATTTATGAATAAATAAAAGGTCAGATATAGCACGACGATATTCAAGAGTTTCTAGGCCTAACATGGAGATTCTTTGTGAATAGGGAAGTCTGGAATGGCCAGATCTTGCTAGGATTCTTCTCGTAAACGACCGCTGAACTTTTTCAATAGATTTTACTAAGCCGGGGGATGAGGGATTCCATAACTCACTAGCGTATTCAAGAACAGGTCTGACATAAATTTTAAAAGCTGAAGTTAAAAGAGGCGGACATGGTGACTTGAAGGCTTTTAACACCATGTTAACAAGAGCAGAGCCTTTTTTACATTTGTCTTCAACATGATTACGATAAGAGAAACGATCACATATGATTACACCAAGATCTTTGGCAACTCTACCAACTACTAGAGGTTGACTGTTCATGTAATAGACGCTGCGAGAATTGGATGATCCGAGATGAAGTACATTACACTTAGATATGGATAGGGACAAATTCCACTCTAGGCACCAATCGGTTATACGATTCAAAGCTAGTTGGATATAATTACAAGAGGTAGCGCGTCCCATTATCTTTATATCATCGGCGAATAAGCAAAATTTGATAGAATCGGGGATAGCTTCTTTAACAGAGTCGATGTACAACAAGAATAACAACGGGCCTAAAGATGATCCTTGAGGTATACCTGATATTACGGGAATTGGGTCAGATAGACTATTATCGATCATAACTGTTTGTGAGCGGCCAACAAGATAATCAGTTAACCATTTAACGATTGGAGAAGAGATACCAAAAGATGCTATCCTATTTAGAAGTAATCTATGATCAACAGAATCAAATGCTTTACTGATATCAAGGAATATTATATCGATAGGGATGCTTTGGGATAACGAGTCAACAATGAACGAATGAGATTCAACTAAAGAGGTCACAGTAGACCTCCTAGCTCTAAAACCAGCCTGGTAGGGCGATAAAAGGTTCTCTTTTTCTAAATAGCAAGATACTTCCTTAACAATAATTTTCTCCATAACTTTTGATAAGGAACAGCATAGAGAAATAGGTCTGTAATTGGTAACTAGATTCCGGGAATTGCTCTTGTGTACTGGTTTTACTATAGATCTCTTCCATAGTAGGGGAACAGAGCCAGTAAGAAGGCTATTATTGAATAGGATACATAATGGTTTAATCAGGGCAAAGCGACATTTTTTCAATACAATATTAGGAATAGAATCAGGGGACGTGTTACACTTAGATTCAAGAGAAGATAATGCTCGTATTACCATATCTTCGGTTATATAATCAAAATTGAACGGCTCAGTAACGATTGGTAATTTAATTTCAGGTAATGGACATTGAAGAGGTACAGAAAATACGGACGAGAAATAGCGAGAGAACTCATCAGCTTTCTCTGATGGGGAAAATTTTTCATTTAAATCACTATCGATCAAAGCGGGAATAGCATTATTGGCTGTACTCAAACGGCTCCTACAAGCCGCGAAAAATGATTTCTGATTACCTCGTAATATCAGTTGAGATTCTCTTTTAATTTCGAATTCTTTGAGCTTTTGATCAAACTCGGACGTTTTTCTAATACAGTAATCCGAATACGGGGCATTTCGAGAAATTCGTTGTAATTTAACGAACATCTTACGTAGATTTGAAGGATAGCGGGATAAATCGTCTCTAGGATCTACAGTTGGGACAAACTTATCAATTAGAGAGTTAATGAAAGAGACAAGATAATTATTAGCTGATTCGACATCTAACAAGCCAAATATTTGAGTCCAATCTTGCATAGCTATTTCATACTCAATAGCAGGCCAATTTGCTTTAGAAAACAGCTTAATAGAATGGGAAGATTTTGAAATAGTTGCAGATAATGATAAACTAAATGAAACTCCGTGATGGTCACTAGCATTGAATCGACCGATTACATTACAGTCAGACACAATATTCACATTGGAAAATACTAAATCGAGAATATTATCATTCCTAGTTGGAGAACATACATATTGGGTGAAGAAATTATCATTCATATATTCAAGAAACATTTCATGTTGACCGTTTCTGTTGGATATTTGCTTACACCAGTCGATATACGGAAAATTGAAGTCACCAGTAATCATTACAGGGATCTTATCAGAAGCATTTGGATTGTTCAGCTCACATTCAAAGTAGTTCAATAACTTTTCTAAAGAAGCAGTGGGAGAACAAGGAGATCGATAGACACAAATACATCTTAACTTTCCTGATCTAGATGAACTTTGAAGAACATTAACAGAAACGCATTCAATACCATCTTCTGAAAAACTAGAAACAAAGGAACAGGGAACTCGAGGCGAAATCAAAAATGCTGTTCCACCACCTTTAGAGGCACTGTTTCTATCACAACGGAACAACTGATAATTAGACATACCGGTTATTAACGAGTCACTTTCTTGGTCACTCAACCAAGTCTCACTTATAGCTATCATATCATAAATATTTGAAGCGAGCAAGTAAGAAAGGTTGTACAACTTATTTCGAATTGAACGAGCATTTATTGAAAAGCACTTGATATTGGTGAGGTCATGACTAATGATAGGGACACCGCCACTGACCTATCTTCTCTGCGTCACGTTGTTCCTCTCTGGAGCTCGAGGAGTCGCCATCGGAGTCACCATCTGCGGATCCGTGATCCTCGGAGTCGCCGTTTCTTGTTGCCAAGTCGTCTGGGAGTAGTGCCGAATAGGAATCAAGGAAGTTCCGATGACCTTCCACTTTTGTCCTCCGGGGATGCCGTTCCGCTCTCGCGCCACTTTCTTCACTTCTCGTTCCAATTCAAGTCCGTCGCGAGTCAAGTCTTCTCTTATGTAGCAATGTGGATGCGGAGAAAGGCAAGACGGGCGACGACTTCGAATTTTCCTCAGTAGTTCAGTTCTTAATGTTGGTGACTGGAGGAAGATTTTGAGAACTCGACGCTTCTTCACGGGGTCGCCGAATCGTTTGAACCTTGCACTTGCAAGTTCTGGGCAGCCGAGGTCGAGGGAAAGGGCCTTGAGAAAGGATTGGTGAGAAAGGATTCATATACAGGGTAGCTCATTTATTCTGCAACGCGTTTGCAAACGTTTATCTCAGTAGATAATTGAGCAAAAGTTTTCAGTTTTCAAACTTTATTAGCTCACATTGATAAAAACATTGTATAATTGCACCTGCAACGGGCTAAGGATCACCTTCAATGGAGTTTTCACAATTGGTCTGATGTCCTCTTGAACGATGATAATGGATATGTTCTGGTAGGAGCTGACGGTATACAACATTTATGTAGAAAACCTGTACCTTTAAGACATCATCCTAAGTGTAAGATTTTAACTGTAAACCTTGGAAGAGGAAGTGTCATAATTTGGCGCGCATTCCATGCAAGCGGTGTTGGGCCATTCTACAAGATTGATGGTATATGTAATGAAGGAAGAACACTATCTAGAGATCATGAAGAACATATTGTTCACTAACGGACGTGTTAACAGGGCTCGAGGATGGTCGTTCCAGCGAGATAATGACCCGATACTTTGGTCTTCATCAAGACCTTGTTCGGTCAGAGAAGAATGAAGTTTCCAAACTGACTGAGAATTTCAATTAATCTGAATTCACTTGAGCACTTGTGGGAAGAGTTGAGCAGAAAATTTTAAGGCAATGCTTAGAGGAAGCTTAGAGGGGGGGCGCAAAAGTTTGTACAACTTGAAGAAGCTTGTTAAGATCTCCTTATGGCTACTCTGGCGAATCTAGTCGCTTCCATGCCTTGTAGATGTAGTGCAGTGATATAAGCGAAGGGCATGTTGTGTTGGCTATATAATGTGTTGACCATATAAGTTTTGACTATATAATTATATCATTTTATTATTGTTGTTTTCGTTATAGTCATTGACCGATTGTTATAACTTTTCGTTTAACGCAGCGCGAAAATTACACTTTTGACAATGGCACTTCTGACACATAATTGCTAAAATCAAAAACTGTTTGTTTGTTTTTACTTGCAAAGCAAGGTTTATAATTGTTTTTTGATGATTAAAAGAATCGCTGATAAAATCAGTTAGATGCTCAAATTCTGAACGAAGATATTTTGAAAAACACAATCGTTCGTATACAGGGTGCGGCTAAAGTATGGAACGAAAGTTTGACAAAAAAAATTTGAGGTAGAATGGTTCAAATGATATGCAGTTTGCTTTATAAAAATCTCGGGGAAATGTTTCAATGTGATTCAAATTTTCACGTTTATCGGTTGTTTCTACCATCGCATGCGCACTGCAATCATCGATCTTCATCTCCGAACCAGGTCCATTTCAGATATCGAAAAACCGCTCAAAATTAACCACTCGGTCGATTCGAAAACAGTGACTCGTTTTAAAGAGACAGGAAGATTTTTGGATCGTCATAGAAGTGGGCGAAAAAACGGCTACCACCACAGTTTTTATAAAACGAGTGCGAAGCAGGATCGCCCGTGATGCGAAAAGGAGCATGCGGAAAATGGCGAAAGAGCTCAAGATCTCAGAAAAATCCGTCAGAAGAATCTTTCATAACAAGCTGAGACATTCTCTCACCGAAGAAAAAAAACAGCTCTCCTAACTGAACGAAACAAGCTTACCAGAAAAGAAAAATGCAAAGTTATTTTTTCGCGTCTCGCAACTGACTCACTTCCTCCGTTTCTGATGATGAGAAATTATTCAAAGTAGAAGAGGAGTTAAACCCCCAAAACAAACGCTTTCATGCTCACACTTTACTGGAGGCTGATAAAAAAGGCAGATACGTGTCGGGAGCAATTTGCTCCTCAGGCGAGAGTCCCTTGTTCTTCGTTGAAGAAAACGTCAAATTGGATCGACATACGGAAAAATCTTGAAAATCGTATTGAAGCCCTGGGTAGATGCTCATTCCAAAGGAGATAAGTATTTCTTCCAGGAAGACGGAGCTCCTTCTCACACTGCCAAGTTCACTCAAGATTGGTGCCCAGAAAACCTTCCGGCCTTTTTGACAAAGTCCGAATGGCTCGCTTCCTCTTCCGACCTGTACCCGCTGCATTACTCTGTTTAGGGATGTTTACAGTCAAAGGTCTGCGCTACAAATCATAAAAATTTGAATGTTCTCAAGGCCCGCCTGACCACAGAATGGAACAATATTCTTGATGAATACCTGCGAGACACAGTCCAGCAATTCGAGCATTGTATCAGGCATGTTGTAAGAGAAAGAGGAGGCGGAGTCGAATAGATTAACCTAATTCTTACTAAACCTGTATGCAATAAATATTTTTATATTAAAGACTTGATTTGCTTGCTTTTTTTCTAAAAACAAATGTTTAATTACCACCGTTCCATACTTTAGCCGCACCCTGTACGGAGCTGTATACATACATATATACACATGTTTTTCTCTCTTTTTTTCTTTACATATGTATTTACATATGTATTTGCTTTTTAGATATATATATATATATATATATATATATATATATATATATATATATATATATCTAAAAAGCAAATACATATGTAAAGAAAAAAGAGAGAAAAACAGAAAGAGAAATAGAGAAAGGGAAAGAAAAAAGAGGAGGTAAGTCGAGAATGATCTTTCATAGAATGCGAACGCAAAGGTAGGCCGGAACGTCGATTAGAGTTTGAACGACTTCAAGTTGGCCATACATATACAATCGATGAGTGGTCCAAGAGGCTGCACTTTGTTTTCAGTGTACCCGTTTCTACGTTTGAATTTTCTGTATTTTCGATGGTGTATTTATAACTTCCCTTCAAAGACTGTGATGCTTCATTAAAATTTCATCGTTGATCCCGAATTCTTTCAGTGATGTTTGAGCTTTCCACCATGAGTCTTCTTGGTGTTAGTTAGTTTATTTGCTTCGTCATCAATGATTAATTCTGTTTGAGAACGAATATTCTTCTTTTTTTTGTTGCTTTTTTTCTCACTTTTCCCGTAAAAAGTGACATGCTTGTGACTTAGCTACATTGTGCAATGTACTTGATGCTATTTCACAGTGCAATAAAGATTTAAGGTCGTAAACATGAAACGTTTTTAATCATAAAGATTTACACAATTCTAATTTTATTAAGTTCCAGATGTAATCTGAGCGAGAACGTAGTTTGCAGAGTTCGAACGGCACTGTCTGTACTTCTTTAAATTTTACCAGAGACCGGGTTGATAAACCGAACCCATTACAAATGTTTTATTTAATAATTTTTGAAAGGTTCAAAAATCAACTCAGCGAGTCAGCAAAATCCACATGTAGCTGGGCAAAGTCTTTGCATGAGACTTTGGTATACGGCATTATTGCACAGGAAAGCCCGGGATGGACAGTCTGTGCCCAAATCCGCACAATCTGAACAACGTAATCTGACTCGTTAAATGCACTACTTGCACCACACAACAATTTTTCAAAAATTTCAGTTATTTTCAAAAATCCACAGAATTTCTATCTAATGAAGCTTCTCAGTCAACTTATATGAGTTCTGTCTTTGGTGTTTTATATCTTTCAATCTTTCCCTATATCTGTTTCTTTCTCATTTTTTCTTACTCCTTCATTGTGTCTTTCTCTTTTCCATTCTCACTCTCAATCTTCCCTACATCATTCACTCTCACCTTAACTCTAGCTCTATCTTTTTTACACTCTGCTTCTCTCCTTTTCTCTTTCGCTCCCTCGCTCTTTCCCCTTCCTATGTCCCTCATTAGCCCTTTGACTCACAGTATTTCTCTCTCTCTCTCTCTCTCTCTCTCTCTCTCTCTCTCTCTCTCTCTCTCTCTCTCTCTCTCTCTCTCTCTCTCTCCTTCTTTCTTCTTTCCCTGTCCTTATTCGTCTCTCTTACTTGCATTTGCCATGGCAGACTGACCCGGAGAGGATGAGTTCCCTGTAGATTGAGCAGGACACGAATTGCAAGACTTAGGGCACTTTTTCTGCATAAATGTTTTGTAGAGTGCGTTGGTGCAGAGAAATGACTTGGATGGGCAATCAGATGCGTTGTCCTGGCAGGCTGGGAAGTAAATCGTTTCTGTTTTAAGATGAGAAATGGTCGCTTCCTTTTTTGTGCATAAAGTGAAAGATTCCGGTCTTCAGCAAGTAATGGAAACCTTGAGGCCGTTTTGTCCTGACCTTGATCAGCAGATCATTCATTTCTTTTCATCCAAAAGGTTGAACATTTTCATCAATGGGGCTTCAATATGATTAAGCTTTGAAAAAAAGGTTAAGAGGCTGCCCACAATTGTCATGAGTAGATTAGAAGAGGCGATCAAATTATAAAGGCCAATTACTTCGACATTCGTTCTCTATCCAAACGTAAGTTCAACAATTTATCCCGACTGACATGTTGCTCCACCAGCTGCGGTAGTTGCTGTTGTTGTCGTAGTTGGGGTAGTCGGAGTTGTGGGGGTCGTAGATGGCTGAACAGCGCAGCAGAAATCGCTGACGCATGTGTACGAGTCGGGACACATTCCACCGATGCATGCTGCAATTAACAATAAAGAGGTTCTGAGGAATTGAACGATCTCTCAACAATTGAATAGGGAAACAAATCTTTGGGATGGTGCGCTTAGTTTCAGTTAGCGAGTGAAGCGAGCTTACTGACTTTATTTAGGCTTACTGACTACATTTAGAGAGCTTACTGACTATATTTAGGCTGACTACATTTAGCGAGCTTACTGACTATATTTAGGTTCAAAAATGACTGTATTGAGGGACAGACTTCACTTTCTGAGTTGCGGCTTCATCGCTCGATGTTTCCTAACAAAAAGGCGCCTGAATTGCTCAGTAAATTCGCGTTTGAGCTCTCTGAGGATATTGACTGGGCACGTATCTATTATGTTAAAACTCTGAAAAGTTATTCTTAACATAATGATAAACAGATATTATGTAGATTTATACTTATTTAGACAACAGATATCAACAAATTCTCAGTTTTTTCATAATACATACATCAGGTTTTCACAGAGGAATAAAAACACCTGATTTTTTTCGTTATAGTTTTTGCGCGGTTCACACTTTGTTTCATGCAACAGACACGTCTAGATTTACAATATCCCATTGAACTACTCAAGTTCTGTATCAATGGAACTCACTGCAATCCCACATCAGGAGTTTACAGTTCCAGTTTTTGCTTACATATATCGAGGAAATGATGTGAGAATAATGAATATAAACTAGTGAATGGAATGTTCCCATTCACTAGTTGGAATGAAGAAAACATACTAACCACCAGAGGAATTCGTGCATGACGGAGGAGGATTTTGCGCTAGTATTTTTACAGCGGGGAAAAAGATCAGCATCAGATAGGCGCCAACCATTGTGATCTAGAACGACACGAAAAAAAAAAACAATTAGTCATGCACCACATGGATGAAAACTTGTGCATTTGGTAGGGTCGAGCTCCGACATCAGCCTTGCAGACCTTTTTTTTACAGTCTCTCTAACAAGATACTTATTTGAAATGGTTCAACAAGAGGCTCTTCCGTAGTAACCAACCAGATTTGGTGAGTTGAGGTTGAATTAGTGAAGCAGTTTGGAATGACATGAGCAGGCTTATATACCATATGTGTTGTCTCTTTTCTAACATATGAAATAAGCTGCGTAAACAAAGGTATCAAAAGCTTGAAAATGTGGAACTCGTCAAATGTTTCCGCTATAGACAGAAAAGTAAAGTAGGATTTTTGAAGCCATATAATGAAAACTTAGGCAAAGAGAGAACTAGAGAAAGTGAGGGAGTTGAGTAAGGGGGATAGAAATGAAGAGAGAAAAAAGAGAGAAAAAAGAGAGAAAAAAAGAGAGAAAAAGGAGAAAAGTCATAAAAAGAGGAAGAAAGATAGAAAGAGAAAGAAAAGGAGAGAGTGAGAATATACAGTAATTGCGAGAAAAAGCTAAGTTCCAGAAAAAGATTTTGTATTTACATAATATGAAAGAAGAAAGCAGGCAATGACAGAATATAAAGAAATGAAGTGAGATCCAAATTTGCTTTTTCATGTTCAAATATGTATGTATGTCCATATGTACATAGTTCGAGCTACTCAACTGATGTTCCAAGTTCATCTTATTTTGTACGCAGTTGGTTTTGAACCTGAAAATTTGCACTCTAATAAGTTTATTTCATCAATATGTAGTTCCAGCACAGGTCTTGGATTTCAAAAGCACATCAACCTCTGTATACAAGTTATGGAGCGTTAGAATTCAACTTTTCACTTTTCACTACCTTGTTTTATACCTTCGATTCAAATTTCAACGTTTATGTTGAAATTTGAATCGAGGCGAATAGGTGTCGTACCCATAAATGATTTAAAAGTCAAAAGAATGTTCGCCTCATAATGACTTCCAAAGATAATCAATCAGTTAACTGTAGTTGTTGTGAACGATTCTCATATTTAAATTGCAGACCAATTCTATACTCGTTTAGCGTAGGAACTTTTTTGGTGAAATTATCTTGAGATGAGGATTCCGAATAACCTAGCAGCACTCCAATAGAGGTCGAATGTAGGTGATGTGTAGCGTTTTCTACAGTGCAAGATTTTTTTAACGGGAAAGTGCGTAAGATAAACGCACAGTTTAAAATTGGCTTTCGGCCAGATGTTATCTCTATTCAATTCAGTTCAAACGCTTCTTTCTCGATGTCATGGGACATGAATCGGCATTGATTCAAACAACTCCAGCTTCTTATCAAATTCTCTTATGTTGAGAACGAGAACGTAGAATGTGGACTGGAGTGTCGATTATGGTTTGGAGGATACGGTCTCAAGGTGTTAAAATCCTGCTGGAGACTGGAATCCTTTGGGCGATAGAGAACGAGAAGTGAGTCGACCGCTCTCTGCCACGACGAATTGAAAGAAATGGATTTGTTTTTTATATGGCTGAATAAAAATTTTTTCGAGAACATTACGCACAGATATCTAACGGTTTCTAATTCCGGTAAAATAGGACATATGTGTATAGAAGAAAAAAAAGTAGGGGGATCTTGAAATCTTTTACTGGAGATGGCGGGTTTCAATATATCAGAATATTAGTAACTTTCTGAGCTGCTTTTCTAAAAAAAATTTTTTAAAGGTCTTCATTATCTTTATCGATCTCCAGGAAAACAAATCTTCAGAGAAAAAAATTCATATTTATTCTGTAAAAATTAAAGACAAATCTCTAGTAGATTTTTTACTCGGTTACAAATTTTCAGCGCTACCGAAAAGTTTAGCTTTCGAACGATTGAGCTTACTGAGTTGAATAAAATATGACCTAGATTTCAGAAAAAAGCTTCGTGATAAACACATTTAAGTTAATTAAAATAATTGTGAGAGAATGAATTGTCTCTTGGTTCATAGGAGGAAAAAAAATGAAGTCTTAAAGAATAAGGATTAGCGAGTTTCATACTGCATTCTTCAGACACAATATTTACACGATAAAGGTATGAATTACACATATTTGCTCTTAAAACTCATGACTTTCCTTGACTTGAAGAATTATCTGATATAAAAAAATTCTCTGCTTGCTTCAGTTTCTATGATTTCACTTTCGCTCTTTAGACCCTAGAACATGAAAAATGATAATGAGAAAGAGAAACAGAGAAACAGAAAGAGAGAGAGAGAGAAAGAGAGAGAGAGAGAAAGAGAGGGAGCGAGAGAGAGAAAGAGAGAGAGAAAGAGAGAGTGAGAGAGAAAGAGAGAGAGAGAGAGAGAGAGAGAGAGAGAGAGAGAGAGAGAGAGAAAGAGAGAGTGAGAGAGGCGAAGGCAAATAAAAACAAAGAATTATACAAAAGAAGAAAAGAGAGTCAGAGACATGGAGAAGGAAGACGGGTCAGAAAATAGTAAGAAGTACATAATAACACTAAAATATGTACGTCTGAAAATAAGAACGGAGCAATTGACGGAGAATCAGAAATAATTGAGAAAAGTACCGATTCATTGAGTTGAGATGTAACAGCAAGTGAGATCATTATACGGAACTTGAAAATTTAAAGAAAAGAGAGAGCGAGAAAGAAAGAGAGAGAGAGTGAGAACGAGAGCGAGAGAGAGACATAGAGAGATAGATAGAGAGAGAGAGAGAGAGAGAGAGAGAGAGAGAGAGAGAGAGAGAGAGAGAGAGGAAGGAAGAAAGAGAGTGAGAAAGAGTGAGATAAGGGAAAAACAGATAGAGGGAGAAAGATCGAAAGAAAGTGAGAGAACGAAAATCAACGGTTGGCAATCTGTTGATAACAGAATAAGCTTTCAACTGCTCCTCTATTTCTGGGGTATTCATTGCCATAGTCTGCCCTGGTCGAGAGATGGCAGAAAAGGAGAAGGGCGATGGTACGTTTTCTTTTCCCAAGTTTTCCCAGACCCGAAAAATCTGAAAAACTGAATTACCAAATTAACATATGTCTCTATGTATAAACAGAGAATTATACTGTACGTTACCTCCAGAAAGTTGTAGGGTAAAACGAATTCGCTCGATTCGAAATTGCTTGTACAGTTGCGCAGTTTGAAAAAATACGTCTAAATAGAATTTTTAAAAAATTTGTCTCAAGAAAACGCTGAAAGCGCATGGTTTAGTTAAAAATGCAAAGCATTTGCTATAGAATATTTATATCACATTCCAGTTTGTGAGTGGAGTCAATAGGTTGCGACTGGTCTGTTGAGAACTCTAATCAGTTAATATCGAACTCACCAGTTGAGGCTGCGAAAACTAATTTTGAAAAAAAACGTAAACCTTTCTCTAAGACATGAATAACATAGTTGTCAAAACTCTGTTTAAGTATGGTTCGTTCTCACTTTGGAGACTTTATTTTTTCCGCTTTGCCGTTTAATCAGATACAAGCTGTGAAGTGCATCCCTTTGACCTGAAGTAGTGATACTTCATTTCCTTACCTGAATCATTCGGAGAGTCAATGATCATGTAATGATGAGCTTAAGGTAGAATTGATAACTATGGGTCCAAGATACAACGAAAGCTGAGAGAAGTAAAGGTTATTGTGCAAGGCAGCCATTCTGGAGCAAAGAGAAAGTTTTTAAAAAAATTGGAACCTGAGAACCATTACATGAAGACCGCTCAGTAATGAGAGGAAAGGAATAAATGAAGAAAAGCTGGACGGAAAATTTTCAAATGCTCCGCTATATAATTTGAATATAGTGGTGCCTGATGAAGATGAAAGTCATTGCACGAAATAGCAAGGTGTCCCCGTTGTGTGATGTTGAAGCGCTCGCAATCCTGGAGCCGTATTCAGAGATTTAAGATGAAATCAGGGGTAAGTTTTACCCTAGTATATTGTAGACGTAAGTTCAACTCAGTTCTGTACTCAGAGACAAGACATATGAGAGCGTCTCAGCTTTCCTACTGAACTTTAGTATAAAGTTTACTCTAAAGTCTACTCTGTGAATTCCATTTTGGCGAAACTAAAACTTAGTATAAAGTTTACCATAAATTTTAGTATAAATTTTTGTCTCTGAATACGGCCCCTGGTCAGAGAAATGAGAGAGTGCTGGGTTCGATGTCCCACGGTTAACTAGCCTTTTCCGAGCAATGGCTTATTAATTTAGGTGAGAATGGAAAAAGGAAAAGTGACATGGGAATGGTTTTGTCTAGGATCTCAAGAAGTGCCTCGGAGACCAGGGCCCGTGGTTCACACGTCATGGGGAGACATTGCTGCCCACTGGCCTAAAACCACGTTTTGCATCATCTCAAACGAGTTCTGCGAAAGATTCTCTTACTATGGAATGCGAAGTGAGTTCATTTACTCATTTATTCTTCTTTCCATGCATATAGTTTTAGAACTAGGTGTTGTGGTGGTGGTTCACTGTCATGTTGGTGCAAAAAGTGATGGAAGTTTAGATAATAGTAATAAAATCTATAACTATAACTATAACTCAATTGGAAAATTTTTTTGTATTAGTAGAATGCATGAGAGCAGAAAATTTGTTCATTGCATCACTAAAACTTGAACTTCTTCGTTGTTTCTAGTAGTACATATATGTATACACTTTTTCGCATCGCGCTAGGTTTGAACAAAAGGGGAATTCAGATGTATCAACAATTTTTTAGATTCAAGAAGAAACTAATCCACAGTTAAATTAAATTCAAATTTGCAGTTAATAATATTAAAGAATAATAATGAAGATTATTCTTCAAAACAAAATTTCGTTCGAAAAAACTTATAATCGTTTACAGTCTTATCAGTTAATCTTTATTGTACTCAATCTCTCAACATTTTATCATTTCTCAAGTTTCAACGATCATAGAAGACTCAGAGAAGCATATCGAAATGTAATTGAAAAAAGCTGTTTTCTGTAACAGCCCCCCCCCCCTTGAAGCTGTTTTCTGTAACAGCCCCCCCCCCCCTCCTTGTGGGTCAGAATTTGGAATGAATGGAATTATATACAAACTTCTTCCAATTTTGTTCTTAATTCTTCGAATTCTTGTTTTACCCTTTTCTGCTATGATAAAAGCCTTATCTTGGTATCTTTCGGGTCTATATTTTTTGACTCTAAAGAAGTAAAGGAGAAGAAAAAATCATTATAATTCGTGCTTTTCTCAAAACCATATAACTGTTTTCGTTAATTTTTTTCTCAAGATTCTAAATTTGATTCCTTCTCTTTGCAACATACACATTAAAAACCAAAAAAAAAGTATTATGTAACTCTCGAATCGTTATACTTATACTTACACTTTTTAAAACTTATCAGTGTTAGAGATATTCCTACATAACAAGAAACTCACTCATGCTCAGGGCGAGTGCGTAGGTTTTTTTTAGAGAAAAACCTTGACTGCTGAACCGGTCATCTTCTGAGAATTGATTTTTTCTGAACCGCAAATATAGATCAACCGTACTTTCCAACAAAAAAATTTTCAATCGACAAAAAAAAAACTAATCATTCTAGAAACATACCCTTAACTATCTGGGCATGCATTTTTCTCAGTAGATATTCCTTCAGAACAGGAAATGTCACTTCTTGCGAAGAAAAGTTCGTTAATGATTTCTCTTATCAGTGTTTAAAGAGTTTTATGTATATTTGAACGCAGTCTGTGCAACAAATGGAAATGTTCAATAACTTAGAATGGAGACTACATAAAATGTAAAATGACTCTTTTTAACTCCTTTTTGCTCATTAGGTGTATCTGCTTTTCTACGAAATGAAATTCGTTCATATTCATGTACATATGTCTGAATAGTGTGTGTGAATAGAATGTATGAATAGTGAATATGTATGAATATGCATTGTTTCGATTCTGGTGGTTTCATATGTTTCAATCATAGATTGTAAAGCATCCTTCAATGTTAAACCCCATTAAACCATAATGAACGAGTGAATGAATGATTAAATAGAAAATTACTTTTTGTTTTAGCCGTCCTCACCTTCTACATCTTGAATGTACTCAAATTCGACAGTGGCTCGACGACAATCTTCTTCAACTCCTTCACTATACTATGCTATCTCACACCTTTGCTAGGATCCATCATAGCTGATGGCTTCATCGGCAAATTTTGGCTAGTATTCTTACGTTTTATAACTCTTTGACGAGGAATCTCTGAGCCATCGAACAAAAAAAAAACTTCCTGTGCTTATTTCAACATTGCTGTTTTCACACATAAATAAGGGAAAAAAATAGA
>OZ057406.1:37880926-38071136 GCA_964056735.1 Allodiplogaster pararmata | reverse complement strand
GCATCAGTCTTTTTCAGACCACACTACCTTCGCTTCCTATGGAAAATGAAGCGTACGTCTCCTTCATGAACATCTACACGCCGACGACGCTAACACCCAATTGCACCATAACCGTCGCGTCACTTGTCATGCCGGAAGAAAATTACACCTTGAGCGCCAACCAGGTTTAACCGTATAATTAATGAATTCCGAGGTCTACTAGTAAAGTCAGACCAGTCTGAGTCATTAATTTATTTATGCACTATTCCAGGTTGCATATATGTATGTATGTTGCATGACGGGGTATACAAAGCGGATAAATGTCATATACAGTACCGTGCGAATTTCTATCAAGTTTTAATTTTTCGTTGATACCCATTTTGTATCCAGTAGTTTGAAATTTTTAACTATTCGTTTCACAAAAGATAATAAAAAAATTAAGTCAAAATTCACTTAAATAGGAATACTAATTCTCAAGGAATACTAATTTAAACCATAAACAATTGTATACTCACATGAAAGTACACCAAAAATGAAAGTATAAAGACAACATGTTAGCTTTTTTTTACAAATTTAAGTTCAAAAATTAAATTTTTGAAAGAATTTTCACGGTAGTTTTGGTAAGACTAGCAAACACCGAGTGTTAATACTGACTCTACGGTTTTAGCAACCTGCTATGTAGTAAGTGCTGCTGATTGAATCGAAAAACTACTAGTTTTATGTGAAAAAAATGTTCCTAACTTATCACTGAACGAGTAAAACTTTTTTAAATTCCTTTTTCTAGAGTTTTCATGAAAAAGCCTACCATTTGTGTTCAGCTTTTCCGTGTTTAATCGGAAAAAATACTGCATGCCTTTAAAAATTATGATTTTTTCAGAGAAGTTTTCAAAATATGAGTTCTACTTTCTATAAGCAAAAAAGTAATAGATAACAATGCACATAAAAACTTAGGTATGTAGAAAGGGAAATTTTTTATCAAACTTCTTAGTTAGGAATAATCATACCTTTCAATATATACGTTCCCAGCTTCTGTGTGGTCGTCTCCTACTCATGTTTCATTCAGGCTTTCCCACAGAATTTTTGAAAAATATTAGGATTAGATTGGATTTTTCAGTTAAATTGGTGCCAATTAGAGAAAATTATATTTTTTTAAAAAAGATTTTTCAAAAATTTTCACGCCTGCTCTTGTTAAGACACTGGTGGACACAGAAAAGATGTCCACTTTCCACATCAAGGCTGAAATGCATTCATGGTCCATTGAATATGCTTCGAGTTGCGGCAATAATCAGGCTTGTTCACTAGTTACTTGACTCAAGTTGTCTACCGCTGTAGGGACTTCAAAAAATTGGGATAAGGACAAAAACAAGATTATGGGTACTTCTCTTCCTCTGACCGTTAGTTCAGGCGCGTTACCATTTTTTTTCTCATGTTTATCCCTTGATCCGTGATTGCCTTGATCTATCATTTTATCAACTCTTAAAAAAGCAAAAACGACTAGGATGGTTAATGGACTATTTTTTGAGCCCGATTAGTTTGCAAACTTTTTTGTAAATATGGGACTTTTTACGACGAATTTGAATATCTAATTTTTGGTTTCTCTAGTACGACCTAGATTTTCGTGCCTGCGGTTTCAGCCATAGGTTGTCCAGAGCCCGATCCGATAAAACTTCTGAACCTTATTCGATATTTTTCAGTCTCTTCCAAGAAATGTCTCCTTCGAGTTTTCGCCTCTTACCAAGCAGCGAAAAAAAGATGGACACTCGAATGTCTTCTCGATCGCTGTAGGACCGGATGGGGCCTTCATGAGAGAGGTCTCAACGGACAAACCCACAGAAGGCACTGGAGAATTCAGTCTAGGGTTGGATAATCTGACCTACTAAATCTTTAAAAAAAATTTGTTAGTTAACTCAGATAGTTAACTCAGATACAATGATACTTTTTTGTTACAAATAATAGATATATTCTTCAATTTCGGAGTTTAGATTTCATTGTAATACTTCCATAAACACTCTCGATTTTTCTTTAAGATAATTAGATTTTTTGAAGATAGTAGTTATTGCGGTACGCGCATCATCAACTTTATTACCCATATCTTCAATAGGCTGACACTCGCGCTGGAGAATGAGTACACGGGCAACATGGCTGTGTGCCGAATGGATGCTGATGACTTCGATACGAAGCACCCCTGCAATCCCAAGAATCCATCAGATTTCTACTTCTGGGAAAGAGATTATAACGGAGGTAACGCGCTCAGTTCATTTGCCGCCTCCCATAAGAATCAGAGTTTAATATATATATATCTTTATATGCTATGGTTAGAATTGATCAACCGCTTTAGAGTGATCAGATCTCTTTCTTTCGGCTTTCAGATGGCTCAAAAGGCTGAATATGAGAACTTTTCTTAAGCGGTCTCGTTAGCCTAAGCCGTACGGCCTCATTAGCGTAAACTTTTGCCTAAGTCGTTTGGTCTCTTTAGCGTTTTTTTTTTGCATACGCCTAAGCGTTTTTCAATGTGAAAATAATTTGAAAATAATAAATTTAAATTAAATTTTTAACATTAAAACGCTTAGTCTTAGGCAAAAGTTTACGCTAATGAATATATATATATATTTATAAAGATTTTCAATTGACACCCTGAAAAAATGAAAGAAATCTAACCAACAAGGCGGAAGCAAACCCAGTAACCTCTCTGTCTCTGGCTGTGAGTGCAAGCACGTTACTAAACATACTACAATGGATAAAGTACATACTACAATGGAAAAAAAATCCATGATAAAGTACTTATAAAAGCTTGCAGGTACGGATGATGTTGATACGATTGTCCCTGTTTTACGGGACGACGATTCCCACGACGATTCCCAGATGAATGTAACCGCCTACGTTTTCAAATCTGTACGACCTGGCAAGTACGCATTCATCTAATTTTCAGACTTTACATTGACTATTACTTGCTTGAATGAACAAACAGTGGGGACTATTACTTGCTTGAATGAACAAACAGTGGGGACTATTACTTGCTTGAATGAACAAACAGTGGGGATACGTGCTAAGAAGTCTTCAAAACGGACGAGAAATTGAGTGAATTGTTTTATAGCTCAAAGGCGAAGAGCATCAGCTGAAAATCAAAGACATGGGTTGGGTTCCCTTTAATGACTAACTTTAGAGCTTGATACGTTCATATGCTAAAAATTGAAAAACCATGTTATTTGGACTAAAAAAAAGTTAAGTATTTATACTAGAAAGCCGCAAAAGTGAATCGAGAAAAAAAAGAAACTTTTCAGATGGGGCATCTATTTCCTCTTGAATACGGTACGAGACATCGATCATCCGCCAACCAAGGACAAGACCGAGACCCTGGTCAACGCCACCGGGATTGATTTCACCATCTACAGTCAGGGAGGAGTCTATGACTTCGTCATCACTGGAAAAGGACTTGGGGTAGGTGAAAGCTTTTTAAGACTCAATTCGTTTTATATATGTTCTTTTTTAATTTTTGGTTTGTTGAATAATACGTTTTTTTTCAAATAATTTTTAGAAATGGTATCATTGTTAGAATCAGTAAGAGTGACTGACTTCAATTTATCCGATTTTCGATGTAGCCTCCAAAAACCTAATTTTTAGGTACTTCTCAATTTTTCGAGAGTAGAAAAGCAAAAAAAGAGGTCAAAAAATGAAGTTTTAAGAGCCTGAACAACAAACTTTCCGTGTACAAAGTCGTACAAGACAACCGTGTCAACATTCTCTGGCAGGTTTCTTTTTCCATTTTCTCTTACATTGACTATTTCAGTCATGCAATAATGACTAAAAGAAATTTCTTCGACTTGAAAATGTTTCATGGTATCGATTCCGCATTCAATGGCAAAAATACCACTTTGGCAATTTTTTTCCTCTTCCTTCAATCGCTTTGTGTAAATAGACCTTGTTCACTCATAATTCACTAATGGATCACTGGAGCTGGCAGTATTACACGATTTAGTAAGTTGTTCTCGGTAAATTACTTGGTAACTCACTCGCGTTCCCAGTCACATGAGGGTTCTATTCCACCTCGTCAACAAGCGTCATCCGTTAGGCTTTTGATCGACGAAAACGGAGATGAATTTTATGTAGTTTCTAATATCAAACAATTCTTCTTTTGAGGTTTTTTTTCTAAACCATCTTTATTCCCAAGGTTTTTTTCTGTTCTGATAACTAAATTCTCCCAAAACTTACTGACCCCTTATTTTTTCTCAAGGTTTTTTCGTACTGACATCTTCTTTTGCACAAGGTACCCCAAATCGTCATTCTCACCGCAGCGGAAATTCTCTTTTCTATCACGGGATATGAGTTCGCCTACTCTCAGGTAAGTTTTCGCATTCGAAGAATGAAGCATAGAGAATCAGAAACCTTGTATTGTATGGGCCTTGTAATGTGGGTGTAGCTCAATCGGTAAGAGCACCGCCTGGAAAGCAAAGGTCTTGGGTTCGGTTCCCGACACGATTTTTGCTCTTTTTTGAGAGTATCCCGCTCCGCTGTTCGGTCTTAACATGGAGGCCGAACCGGGATAAGAAGAAGTGAATCAAAAGAAGAAAAAAAAGAAAACTACAGAAACCCGAACATGAGCTAGTTCAAAGAAACAAAGGCGCCTAGACCTCTGACCCTATACTTTTGATCCTAGACCTCTAAAGACCTCGGTGTTGAGAGGAAGATGTGTTGTATGGGACTTAAATCGGCATTATATTGTGTCTGTAGTTCAGTGGGTAAGAGCATCACCTGTAAAGCGCAGGTAACGGGTTCGGTTCCCGCCCACAACACGATTTTTGGAGATAATTTCTCTCTTCCGTGTATGAATCCGTAGTTCATAAACACCGATAAGTAGGGTATACTCTTGATTAAATTTTCTATTCACCTTTTGTGATGACAATACTCCGAAAAAACGACTTTCGACCAGCATTCACATTCTTTTTTAAAGGTTTCAAAAAGTTTCCGATCCGACACAGTCATATAACTTCATATCATTTCATAAAGCGTCAAAATTTTGAAAATAAAATTTTCCAAGATTAAGAAAGCGTTAATTTCTTACATTCATTTGTGAGTACATTCGTACACTCATCATTAACTGCAGTGAAATGCCAAATATTTACGGTGTTTTTTCATTGCGACTTTTTGAATGAAGCAATAACCTTTTTCACAAGAAGTAACCACTTTTTGAATGAAGCAATAACCTTTTTCACAAGAAGTAACCACTTTCCAAGCAAAATTAGCAACAAAAAAAAACTGTTATCTACTTGCCTTCCACGACAATTCGTGAAACATATTAATTTACAAAATTACGACTTTTTTCATATCACACAAGAATTTTTTTTTTGAAGTTTCACGCTCCATTACACAACATTTCTCTTTTCTATGCTTGTTCATGTTTATAAAATACATGCAAAAACAGAGTTAAAAAATTTTTTTGAAGAAACATATAATAGTAAACTAATAGGATTAAGCAACTCGAAAAACTAATCATGAACAACACCGCCAATTGTTTTTGTTATAGTGTTATTCTTCAATCGTTATTCATTCATTCATTCATTCTTCATTTTTTATTTCAAACATGTAGGTATTTAAGAGAATAGCAAATTACTGATAAAGAAAAGTATGCATGAACTACATTACAGATAAAGCTTAGTGGCGGTGTGTAAAGGGGACAAAAAAGGGGGCTTTGATACTGATGAAAAATTACAAGTCTTACTTAAGTATCAGAAACAAGGCTAACTGGCACAATCACATTCACAGGCAATGAGAGAAGTTGATTTCTAAATTTAAGGCTACTAGGTTCGTTGATAACATCAAATGGAAGAAAGTTCCAAACAGACATTTGACGGGAAACACATTTCGATAAAGAGGTCTTATTGATGCGGTGAGGAGTAATAAGTCTTAGAGGATGCGATTGCCGAGGGCAACGCTGAACAGCCGAGATTTCGTATAAATGATCGGTGTGTATGTCTAAGCTGTTATGTAGACATTTATGAAAAAAGTAGATCAGAGATAGCACGACGGTACTCGAGGCTCTGAAGGCCTAGCATTGAAAGCCTCTTGAAATACGGTAGCTTAGGGTGATGGGCTCTTCCTAGTACTCTCCTCGCGAAAGAGCGTTGGACTTTTTCAACCAACTTAACAAGGCCCGAAGAAGATGGATTCCACAACTCACTTGCGTATTCGATAACGGGTCGGACATAGATTTTAAAAGCCGATGTCAACAGAGAAATGGAAGGGGATTTAAAAGCTTTAAATAACATGTTGACAACAGCGGAAGCTCTCTTACACTTATCGACAATATGGTGTTTGTACGAGAATTCATCGGAAATAGTGACACCAAGATCTTTAGCTATTTCACCAACAGTTAAGAGGAGACCATTTATAAGGTATACAACAGAAGGATTTCGGGGTCCTAAATGCAAAACACGGCATTCAGCTGTCGACAAAGACAAGTTCCATTCCGAACACCAAGCGGTAACAAGATCAAGAGCGACTTGGATATCATGGCTAGAAGTGGGAACACGACCCATAATTTTTACATCGTCTGCATACAAACCGAATCGAAGGTTGTGAGGTATAGCTTCCTTCACTGAATCAATATACATAAGGAATAGTAAAGGACCAAGGGAAGAGCCTTGAGGCACACCTGAAATAACAGACATGGGCTGAGATAGCACATTATGGATTAAGACTAATTGAAATCGATTACTTAAATAGCTAATAAGCCAATTGACAATATTAGAGGAGATATCGTACGAATGAACCTGATATAAAAGGAGCCTATGATCTAAAGTATCGAACGCTTTACGAATATCGAGGAAAATAACATCAACTGAAAATCACTCTCGCACTTTTCTCTCACAGTGAGCAGTGCGTTTATTGAGAGCTCTGATATTGATTTCTTCACCCAGTGCCCTATATCCTATTCCTGTTCAAACATGTCCTCTTCTTCTGCCAACATTGAAATCGCCTCTCTTCTGGAAACCATCCGTTTACAAGCAGACACGATAGCAACTCAAGCGCGAACCATTGAGGCTCAAAACAAGCAGATTGAGTCTCTCACTCAAGAAAAGTTTGCCGTTTCATCAGCAGCCCAATCTACTCAGTTCACTTTGTCTCCAGACGCTGTTGCTTATGAGGCAGTCAGACGCTGCCTACTCGAAGACAAAGATGTTATTGAAGAGAAGGCCAAGAATATCGTGGTTGTTGGTTTGGAGGAACACGAATCGGACTCAGTCACAGCCGCGAACGATGAAACCTTCGTTTCAAAGTTCATACAAGAACTGGATATCCAGGGCATTTCGGAGGCCTTCAAGAGAGGCGAAGTCAAATACAAGCGGTTTGGCAAAGCGGAGCACAAAAGACGAGTTCTGAAGATATATCTACCGTCTACACCTCTTCGCTCAGCTTGTCTGAAAAAGATAAGAACTTCAAGGCTTAATGTCCTGCAGTCTCTTCCCCGAGTCTTCGTCAGAGACTTGACCAGAACTGGACTCGAATTAGAAAAGCAGTGCAGACATATTGCCAGAAAACGGAACCAGGCGGCCGGGCAGATAGAGTGGACCGTCAGAGGAACTCAGCTGTCCAAGCTATCGACGCCGAGACCATTCCGAGAAGAACAGAAGAGGTCATTCGCTAACGTTACCAAAAGAACTTCTCGCTAGGTCAGTGGCAGTGTTAGGAATTCTTTTTCTTGCCCTTTAACGAAAGCATGTTTATTCAATTCGAGATCTATACGCAATAAAGTAGCTGATCTTGATTTTTTGCTTATTTACAATAACTATGATCTTGTTTTCGTTACAGAAACTTGGCTTTCTTCCTTAAATTCCGATCATGAGTTTTTGAAGGAGCATAAATACTTGTTGTATAGATGTGATCGTTCCCTAAATGATCCTAATCAAGGCGGAGGAGTTGCCGCATTTGTCTCCCTTAATATTCCATCTGTTCTAGTTTCCTCTTTCCAAGATAATGGCATAGAAGTGATATCTCTCGATATCTTCAACCCTATTGCACTTCCACGGCAAATGCGATGCGTAGTGATCTACCGTTCCCCTTCCTGTACATCAGCAACGATGGTCAGATTGTTGTCCTACATTAAATCGATTACTCTTCCCAATATACCTATGGTGGTAGTAGGAGATTTCAATCTTCCATTTATTGACTGGAATAGCCTATACACTTCTTACAATGAGAATCATTCCTTGTTCTTAGATTTTTGCTGCGATGAGCATTTTTTTCAATTCGTCTCCCAACCAACATGTGGTACGAACATATTAGATATTGTGCTGTCTAATAGTCTAGTTGTTTCCGACTGTATTGTGATTGCGCCTTTTTCATCAAGTGACCATGCCACCGTAGAATTTCAAGTGTCTTTCTCAGCTTTTCCTGCTGCTTCGGCTCCTTCTATAAGAAATTTCGCGTGTGCGAATTGGGCTATGATGGAATGGCTGATTGCATCTCATGACTGGACACTTTCTCTAGCTCTTTTCGACTCTGACGCTGCTAATAACTACTTTGTTGACTTCCTTGTCCACCTCACCTTATCGACCGTTTCGTCCCATTGTTCTCCGATTTCTCTGATATCGACCTCTATCCACCTAGGCTCCGAACAATGTATTACAAGCTTCAACGAGCTACACTTCATTCTCCTAATTCTGTTTACAGCCACAATCTTTCTGCTGAATTTTCTAAACAGTTACATTTGCACCAGATTGAGAAAGAAAGCAAACTAGTTAGTAAAGGAAACCTGAAATTGTTTTATTCCGAATGTCGCAGTCCCTTAGAGCAAGGGCCGTAATTCAGCAATGCCCACAATAGTTGATCAATCTAATCGAACTTTGGTTACTTCATTATCTAAAGCCGAAGCTTTCTCAGATTTTTTCTCTTCGGTGTACTCGACCCCTCGTTCTATTGTTCCTGAGATCTATCCGACGACTCCCTCGAAATTGTACTTTGATTTCATAACTCATGATATGATATTGAATGGTATTAGAAAGTTGAGCAATAAGTGTAATACTTCTCCTGACACCATACCAAATATTGTTTTCAAGAAACTGCGTTTTGTGCTTCTGAAACCGTTATCTATTATTTTTAACAATTCTTTACTTTCTGGAAAGGGACCCTCTCTCTGGAAAATGACGATAGTTAAACCCATCCCTAAACCCAAATCTGCGGCAGAACAACTTTCAAGTTATCGTCCTGTTTCTTTAACTTGTTCAATCTCTAAAGTTATGGAAAACGTTTTGATTAGTCAAATTGATGCTTACTCGGAGAACAATTCTATTCTATCTCCTCATCAATTCGGTTTTAGAAGCAAAAGGTCCACAGTAACTTCACTAGTACAATCACATTGTTACCTTGCGGATTTACTGTCTCATGGAAAGGCTGTCGATGTTGTTCTCCTTGACATATCTAAGGCCTTCGACACAGTAGACCATAATCTTTTAGTACGCAAACTTGAAAATATAGGAATTTGTAATCCTATCCTTGGATGGATTCGTGATTATTTGACTGAAAGAATGCAGACTATTTGTGTTGACAACGAGTTTTCAAGCACTTCCTCTGTAATTAGTGGTGTGCCCCAAGGATCAACAATCGGCCCTAAATTATTCTTATTATTTATCGATGACATAAAGGAAGTTATTCCTTCGACTGTGCAATATTCGATATATGCCGACGACGTGAAACTGTTTACTGAAGTACCACTTTTCTCTTCCGATCTCCAAATAGCCATTGATAACATCTCTAACTGGTGTCAACATTCCAATCTTGAGCTATCTGCTAAAAAATGCGTTGTTTCACACTTCGGTTCCAATGCCATGATGAATTACTATCTTAACGGAGTGGTCATGAATAAATCTTCTGAAGTAAATGATTTAGGCGTTGTGTTCTCTGATAATCTTTCCTCCAATAAACAAGTCGAGATTGTCTGTAAGAAAGCAACAAACCTTGCGAACTTATTCTTGCGTACATTCAAGACTAAGTCTCTTGATGTTCTGACACTAGCTTTTGTCACTTATGTACGCCCAATCCTCGAATACGCGACTGTAGTTTGGTCCCCAACAACCATTGGCCTTGTGAAAGACATTGAAAAAGTTCAAAGGAGTTTCACCAGAAGAATCCTAGCTAGGAACGGACTTCCTCGATTAGATAACTCTGAAAGACTAGAAATGCTTAATCTAGAGTCACTTGAATACCGCCGCGTTGTTGCTGACCTAGTATTTATCCATAAAATAATACATTCGTGTTCTGAATTTGATTTTTCCAGACTATTCATTGTTAAACCACTTCTTAAGAATATTAGAAATGCTCACAAGTTGAGAATCGCATTGCCTTTCGCTATAAACAGCTCCCGGTTCTCTACATGTGCATCAAGAATTATCTCTATATGGAACTGCCTACCTTCTGAAATAGTATGCATTCATTCTGATATGATGTTTCTGACGAAACTGAAAGAACTTCCTAAACATACTATTTTACCTAGCCCTATTGTTTCTGACTAATGGCTTTAATACACTGCCACTGTATTACCTCACCTTCTTCTTTTTCATTTCTTAATTTTATCATATATAAAAATCCATGTTATATTGTTTTTATTTTTCGATTCCACGTTAAACACACATGTACATGGAAATAAAGAATGAATGAATGAACCCTTGAGCCAAAGAATCAACATCAAAATAATGAGATTCTACCAAAGATGTTACGGTAGACCTTCTCGCTCTAAAAACTGCTTGATATGGAGACAATAGCTTTGATTCTTCTAAATACGAAAAAACTATGGCAAAAACTATTTTTTTATATAATCTTGGATAGCGAACAACATAACGATATAGGCCTGTAATTATTTAACAGATTGCGAGAACCGGATTCGTGTACTGTTTTAACAATTGATCGCTTCCAAAGAAAAGGAACTGAGCCAGAAAGCAGATTGTTATTGAATAAAATGCATAGTGGTTTCACAAGAGCGAATCGACATTTCTTCAAAAGGATGTTTGGTATGCCGTCGGGAGAGGTATTGCATTTGACTGAGAGAGATGAAAGGGCTTTCAAAACAATTGCCTCAAAAATACAATCAACACTCATCCTCTCAATTACTCTAGTGCAGGATGGATTTCTTAATGGACCATGGATAGGTTCAGAAAACACGGAAGCGAAGTATTCAGAAAAGGCATTCGCCCTATCCGATGCCAATATTATCTCTTGCCTCTGATTATCTAAAAGAGTAGGAATGGCTAGGTTGACATTCATACTTAAACGATTTCTACAGGCAGCGAAAAAGGACTTTTGATTGCCTCGCAGTATAAGTTTAGCTTCCTGATAATACATATTCAAAGCTATGCAACATCTTATAGAATTCAGCAGATTTCCTTATACAACAATGAGAATAAGGGGATTTTTTAGAGATACGTTGCAGCTTACAGTACATTTCACGAAGAACCTTTGGGTAGCGAAATGATGGGTCTTTACGGTCTACCAAGGGAACGTAGCTCTCAATAAGCGAACCTATGAAAGAAACCAGATAACCGTTTGCAGACTCAACATTCATCAAAGAAAGCATTAGAGTCCAATCATGAGAGACTAGTTCACTTTCAATAGACAGCCAGTTGGCTTCAGTGAACAGTTTGAAGACTGATGGAACCGATCTGGTATTGACTGTAAATGACAGCTCAAAAGTAACTGCATTGCGGCCACTTCTATTGTAAAGGAAAGTAGTTTTTCAGTCATATATCGTAAAAAATAACTGTTCATTTATTTATGTATTTATTCATTTATTCATTTATTTAACTATTGATTTATCTATTTTTTATTTAGTTATTTATTTGTTTTTTTTAAAAAATTATTAATTAATTAATTTGTTTATTTATTTGTTTCTTTATCTATTTATTTTTTTTATTCATTTGTTTATTGATTTATTTATTTATTTCTCATATGGCTATCACAAGAGTTGTACATATTTATAATGACGTTCGTATAGGTATAGTCAGGTTATTTATTTATTTATTTATTCAGATACATTTTTGAAACAAAAATGCGACAACACTCGGAACATGGTGAACACATGTTAAATCCTCTACAGGTTAGGTAACTGCAGATTGAGTAGTTTTAATACATCGAGAGAACTCAATCTTGCTTTCAGAGCAAGTACAGTGGGAGCAGAAACAATATCGTAGGCAAGCTTACAACAATATCTAGCGGAACGAAAGGCGAAAGAATTGAAAAATGGTAGTCTACGCGTACGGGAAATGTGAAATGAATATTTAGAAGTACGACCATTACAAGGCTTAAGCCTATACATTTTACTAATTGGAATATCAATAAATCCATTCAGTATTTTATAAGAGAAGATGATATCTGTCTTAGTTCTACGCGACAATAAAGTATCTAATTGGAAGCTTTTAAGTCTATACTTGTAGGAAGGTCGGGTTTGCAGAGATTCTCGATTGTAAGAGCATCGAATGCATAGTAATCGTGTGAAAATATGCTGGACATGCTCAATTTTTCTGATGAGATTCTTTTTGTACGGAGACCAAATGACAGAGCCGAAGTCTAGTAAAGGAACAATGAAAGATTTGTAGCAACGAATATACATGCTAATGGACTTTTGATGCATAATGACCGAAACAAAGCGTAGACTAATCTCATTGCTCGTCTTGTAACATGTTCAATATGATATTCGTAAGACAAATCAACATCAATGAAAACTCCTAAGTCTCTTATTGGTGATTCTGCAACTTTGAATGGAATGTCACTATGATCATCGGTTTTTAGTTTAGCTTCCTGATAATACATATTCAAAGCTATGCAACATCTTATAGAATTCAGCAGATTTCCTTATACAACAATGAGAATAAGGGGATTTTTTAGAGATACGTTGCAGCTTACAGTACATTTCACGAAGAACCTTTGGGTAGCGAAATGATGGGTCTTTACGGTCTACCAAGGGAACGTAGCTCTCAATAAGCGAACCTATGAAAAAAACAAGATAACCGTTTGCAGACTCAACATTCATCAAAGAAAGCATTAGAGTCCAATCATGAGAGACTAGTTCACTTTCAATAGACAGCCAGTTGGCTTCAGTGAACAGTTTGAAGACTGATGGAACCGATCTGGTATTGACTGTAAATGACAGCTCAAAAGTAACTGCATTGCGGCCACTTCTATTGTAAAGGAAAGTAGTTTTTCAGTCATATATCGTAAAAAATAACTGTTCATTTATTTATGTATTTATTCATTTATTTAACTATTGATTTATCTATTTTTTATTTAGTTATTTATTTATTTGTTTTTTTTTAAAAATTATTAATTAATTAATTTGTTTATTTATTTGTTTGTTTATCTATTTATTTTTTATTCATTTCTTTATTGATTCATTTATTTATTTCTCATATGGCTATCACAAGAGTTGTACATAATTATAATGAAGTTCGTATAGGTATAGTCAGGTTATAGTTATAATGACGTACAATTAATTTGTAAATATAGTTATAATTATAATTACTTGCAGTGTCCGCCCTCGCTGACCTCGGTGGTGCAAGCTCTTTGGCTGCTGACCACGGCCATCGGTGACACAATCATCGTCGGCATAACGGCCGCTGATCTTTTCACCAACATGGCTACACAGTTTTTCGTATATGCAGCGGCTATGTGAGTTATACATACATTCTATTAACAAAATTAACTTTTGAACATGGCTTCGCTAATCGCGAACGTATTGTCTTGATTTTCCATTTTTAAGTGTTTTCTCCATGGAAAAATATGCTTTAGCTGTAGAAAAAATGTTTGCTTCATAAACCAAACTCATTTGGAACAAAAACTCAAATTTCCCAATTTTTCTAATGAAATGAGAATTGTTTTTCCTTGCTGTATTAGAACTTAAAACTTTGAATGACTCGTCTCACTGAAAGTAAATAGGGCTTCAAATCTGTCTCAGATCGAATGTAAGTTTTTTTGTCAAATATGAGTAATCTGTTTAAAAAAAAAGTTTTCTGTTGCAGTTTGATTAGTAGTGTTCCTATTTGCCTGATTTCTTTTTTTGTGATCCTAGTTGTAGAGAATTGTTAAAATTACAAACAACTGGATACAAAGCTTTAACGAAAAACCAATTGCATATAAATATATATAAATATATATACAGATGAACAATTATAAATATATATATTTATATTTATAAATTATTGATTATTCCTAATTGAACTTTAAAAAATTTTTGAAAAAACTTTTTTAGACTACATACCTCAAAACAAATGGAACCAACGCGTATGGATGCGTGTACTTATTTCGGAAAAGCATTAGCTCTCGTCCAATATTGACTGCATTCAGGTTCATTGTGATATGCATCTTTGCTCTGATGGCCATATTCTACTATGACTATCACTACTACACTCGCGCAGAAGAGGATGAGTACTCCATTTCTTCTGACGATACCGTATCAGAAGACGATGAGAAGTCAGTTTTTTGTGACGAGTAGTCTATTTTATCTAACGAGACCGTATCAGAAGACGATGAGAAGTCAGTTTTTGGTTAAGAGTACTCTATTTTATCTAACGATACCGTATCAGAAGACTATGAGAAGTCAGTTTTTTGCGACGAGTACTCTATTTTATCTGACGAGACCGTATCAGAAGACGATGAGAAGCCAGTTTTTGGTGATGAGTACTCTATTTTATCTCACGAGACCGTAAAAATTAAGACCATGAAAATTAAGTTTTTTTCATACTTTTTGTGTTATTTTATTCAAAAATTGTTTTAGTTCAATCTCTTTTGCATAAAATGAGTTAACTGGAAAAAAAAGAATTTAAAGAAAGTTTATGCAAAAAACAGGGAGACAGGGAGACAAGACAGGGAGACAAGACAGGGAGACAGGGAGACAAGACAGGGAGACAGGGAGACAAGACAGGGAGACAGGGAGACAGGGAGACAAGACAGGGAGACAGGGAGACAAGACAGGGAGACAGGGAGACAAGACAGGGAGACAGGGAGACAAGACAGGGAGACAAGACAGGGAGACAGGGAGACAAGACAGGGAGACAGGGAGACAAGACAGGGAGACAGGGAGACAAGACAGGGAGACAAGACAGGGAGACAGGGAGACAAGACAGGGAGACAGGGAGACAAGACAGGGAGACAGGGAGACAAGACAGGGAGACAAGACAGGGAGACAGGGAGACAAGACAGGGAGACAGGGAGACAAGACAGGGAGACAGGGAGACAAGACAGGGAGACAAGACAGGGAGACAGGGAGACAAGACAGGGAGACAGGGAGACAAGACAGGGAGACAGGGAGACAAGACAGGGAGACAGGGAGACAAGACAGGGAGACAGGGAGACAAGACAGGGAGACAAGACAGGGAGACAGGGAGACAAGACAGGGAGACAGGGAGACAAGACAGGGAGACAGGGAGACAAGACAGGGAGACAAGACAGGGAGACAGGGAGACAAGACAGGGAGACAGGGAGACAAGACAGGGAGACAGGGAGACAAGACAGGGAGACAGGGAGACAAGACAGGGAGACAAGACAGGGAGACAGGGAGACAAGACAGGGAGACAGGGAGACAAGACAGGGAGACAGGGAGACAAGACAGGGAGACAGGGAGACAAGACAGGGAGACAGGGAGACAAGACAGGGAGACAGGGAGACAAGACAGGGAGACAAGACAGGGAGACAGGGAGACAAGACAGGGAGACAAGACAGGGAGACAGGGAGACAAGACAGGGAGACAAGACAGGGAGACAGGGAGACAAGACAGGGAGACAGGGAGACAAGACAGGGAGACAGGGAGACAAGACAGGGAGACAGGGAGACAAGACAGGGAGACAAGACAGGGAGACAGGGAGACAAGACAGGGAGACAAGACAGGGAGACAGGGAGACAAGACAGGGAGACAAGACAGGGAGACAAGACAGGGAGACAAGACAGGGAGACAGGGAGACAAGACAGGGAGACAAGACAGGGAGACAGGGAGACAAGACAGGGAGACAGGGAGACAAGACAGGGAGACAAGACAGGGAGACAGGGAGACAAGACAGGGAGACAAGACAGGGAGACAGGGAGACAAGACAGGGAGACAGGGAGACAAGACAGGGAGACAAGACAGGGAGACAGGGAGACAAGACAGGGAGACAAGACAGGGAGACAGGGAGACAAGACAGGGAGACAAGACAGGGTGACAGGGAGAAAAGACAGGGAGACAAGACAGGGAGACAAGACAGGGTGACAGGGAGAAAAGACAGGGAGACAAGACAGGGAGACAAGACAGGGAGACAAGACAGGGAGACAAGACAGGGTGACAGGGAGAAAAGACAGGGAGACAAGACAGGGAGACAGGGAGACAAGACAGGGAGACAAGACAGGGAGACAGGGAGACAAGACAGGGAGACAAGACAGGGAGACAGGGAGACAAGACAGGGAGACAAGACAGGGAGACAAGACAGGGAGACAGGGAGACAAGACAGGGAGACAGGGAGACAAGACAGGGAGACAAGACAGGGAGACAGGGAGACAATACAGGGAGACAGGGAGACAAGACAGGGAGACAGGGAGACAAGACAGAGAGACAGGGAGACAAGACAGGGAGACAGGGAGACAAGACAGGGAGACAGGGAGACAAGACAGGGAGACAGGGAGACAAGACAGGGAGACAGGGAGACAAGACAGGGAGACAAGACAGGGAGACAGGGAGACAAGACAGGGAGACAAGTCTTTTGTTGTGGGAACAAACGAGAACATATCATTCGGTTTGATTGAAATGCATGGCAACAGAAATTTTTGATTGGACAACGACGTTTAGAGTTTTAGAAAACGGTCCATCTCAAGCGAAAAAAAGTTAACTATAAATCAACTCTTATCCGCTAGCTTTGTTTTCATTTACCGGAGTTCGCTTTCAATCGTTTCATTGCCATGCTCTATGATTGGTCATAATGATTAACCATTATTACTCATTAGACAAAGTTACTCAATAGCTATGGTTGCTCTTTAGAAAATGTTACTCATGAGCGAAGTTTACTCATTAACCATGGTTACTCATTAGCCATGGTTACTCATCAGCCATGTTTACTCATCAGACATGGTTACTCGTCAACCATAGTTACTCATTAGCCTTGGTTACTCATCAGCCATGTTTACTCATCAACCATGGTTACTCAAAAGCCATGGTTACTCATTATACAAGGTTACTCATTAACCATGGTTACTAATCAGATATGTGGCCGTATGCACGTACCATTTTTGGTGGGAAATGTTGAAGTAAATAGCGTTTTCCTAGAAAATGTCTAAAATCCGTATGCACGTACCATTTCGTTTTCGAGGAAAACTGTTTACTTCGACAAAACAGTTTACCTTCCCAAGTAGGTGGAAAACGCTATTTTCCTTGAAAATGGAAGATGGTTAGTTGAATTCTGTGAATAGTTTTTTGCATTTTCTCTTGTTTTGTGCTACTTTTTCGATGATTTTATGACTAATTTTTTCTACTTTTCATCACTAATGTTTTTTCGTTGTATATTGCTGCGCTTGTACAGTCAACTAATAATTTGTATAGATACCAGTCAATTCGCATTCGTTATAATGGTCTATTTGTTGCACTTTAGGAACACCCCCCTAACATAAGTTCAATGGCTCAGATGAGAGTGGCAATTTTTGATACGGTCTCGTTAGCCTAAGCCGTATGGCTTCATTAGCGTAAATTTTTTCTAAGCCTAAGCGTTTTTTAACGTTTTAACCTAAGCGTAAAAATAAGTGTTTAATGGAAAAATATATTTTTTAATACAAAAATAACTTTTTTGAAAATGTTAATGAGTCAGAAGTATGACCCATGGAACCTTTGGGAGGGGGGCCCTAAACGGCAAAAGTGCCGCAATTTGACTGGTATTAAGACAAATCATTCATTCAATGTACAAGCGCAGCAAAAAACAACGGAATGATGATGAAAAACATGAAGTAGAAATAATAGTAATAAAATCAACGTAAAAGCAGCACAAAACAAGAGAAAAAACTGTTCACTATCCGTCTTCCATTTTGAAGGGTATGCCAAAGCTTGAAAATAAAGCGTGATCGGGTCTTATCCTCTTACGGAAATTCTCACGGAGTAAGCGAAAAGTAAATTGGCACTTTTTACGTTTAGGGTCCCCCCTACCAGAGGTTCGATGGGTCATATGTCTGACTTATTTACATTTACAAAAAACTATTTTTACAAAAAAAAATTTTTACATTAAAAAACGCTTAGGCTTAGGAAAATGTATACGCTAACGAGGCCGTACGGCTTAGGCTAATGAGACCGTATCAAAAATGACCTAAATCATCTGACCTAATTGAACCTCTTTTAGGGGGGGCCCTAAACCCAAAAAAAGTGCCAGTAAATTATAATAATAAAAAAACAACCGGTAAACAACATAAATTCTCGAAGTCACACTGATCACAAAAAAAACATTTTCGAATTCCCGCCCGAAATTTTCTAGGTAAATATTTTCCACGGTTCGTACATACCATTTATCATTTTCCTCGAAAACACATTTCCCTCGGGAAATGTTTTCCCTGAAAACAGTTTTCAAGTAAAACGTTTGCCGCGTGTACGTGCATACGGCCTCTGGTTACCATCATAAATAATTTTCCATGTCAACCTCACACATAATAATATGAGTTTCAATTCTTAACAGCAGACCGATGACATACTTCTTCCATTAAAAATTTTTTAAAATGCAGTTAGAGGTAATAGTTCAGAACAATTTATTCGATGGAATCTCATAACAGTGTTATCTGGCATTTTTTTCCAAAAACACTCTCAAGTTTTAAGTATTCTTTTTACAGACCCAGTAAATACGGAGCAACCAATAAAGCCTGGAGGTTGGCATTTTACAACTTGTCGAAACAAAAATACTTGTGGTAAAAATTTTCTCTTTTCATATCATTCGAGTTAAACCGGTTTTTGGACACTTTATCAAACTAACTCAATATAATTTTTTTCCACTTAGCATAAGCGTACTCATATCAAAATAGTTCGAGTTATCAAGTTCATTCATTCATTTATTCTTTCATTCTTAATCCCTGCATATATATTCATAGTGATATGGATGATTTACGCGGATGCGGGTTTTTTTATTATTGAGATGTCAACAAGTATTACAACGTTATTCATCACAATTATTTTTATACATGGTTCTGTGTTGAAAAAATGAGATTAATCGTGGAACTAAGGAAAAATTTTTTTCTATTTCATTTTTTTTCATTTTCTTAGTCACGATGTTGGGATTTCTCAGAAACGTGATAGTTTTAGCAACAAAATTTTTGTACCTGTTTGAAACAAAGAGCCCAGTTCATAAAGCTGAACGAGAAATCTCATCAAATTTGCGATAATGGAAAACGAAACCTCATTTGCTTTTGTTCCAAACAAAAGCGAATGAAATAGCTTTGCGCAAACAAATTCACTTTAACACACTTAAAAATTAATGAGATATATATGTTATGGCTAGAATTGATCAGAAGTTAGTTTCTTTCTATTTTACATTAAATTAATTTTTAAATCAAAACTTTTATTATGCGGTCTCGTTAGCCTAACCGTACAGCCTCATTAGCGTGAACTTTTGCATAAGACTAAGCGTTTTTTGAGGTAGAAAAAATTTTTGATTTTTTTTTAAAACGGCTGCCTAAGCATTAATAAAAAAGTAACCGCATAAAAAAGTAACGAGACCGCATAAAAAAAGTTCTCATATTCAGCCGAAAGAGCCATCTGAAAGCCGAAAGAAAGAGATCTGATCAATTTAAAGCGCCTGATCAATTCTAGCCATAAAATATATATAAATGTACATATATGTAAGTCTCATGAAGCTTCATGATCTACAATTTAAGGAATAACTATACTTGCCAGTATAGGTTAAAACTACAGTTTAATTGTTGCAGAAGCGATGAGACATCGGATTCTTCGGTCTCAAGGTTCTGAGAAAGTGAAAATCTAAAAGTTCGCTTAGACACGGATATTTGATTTGTTCATTTTTTTCTATTCAAGTGTTTTAGAATAAAATTAATTACACGTAACATGTACTATTGAAAGAAAGCACAACAAACAGGAACTACAATACATTTAAAGACTCTAGAGCTAATTAATTCATGCATAGAAATATTACGGGAGTCAATAAAGATACAAACCGAGAAAAGAAAAAGTCCTGCCGCACGTTTAATCTATATGACGTGACCTCAATAGTCAACTCAGAGAAAAAAGCTCGTAGTTCAACTTTGAAAATCATCGACCTGCGAGTCTTACGAAGATTTTCCTTTCATCAATTTGATGGAAGACGACGATTCGGCAATTGTCAAAGGGAATACAAAGAAAGAAGTAGAAAGGTCGTTTGTTATTTGTACCAATCGAAAAACTTACTGTTAACACACTTTTACTGTTTAACACTATGGAAAACACTTTCAGTATTAATGGAACAGCTATAATGAAAATTACTGTGTTAAAAGTGTGTTGCTTGTGTGGTACAAATAAAAAACGGCCTTTTGACTTCTTTTACCATTGTAAGAAATGCTACTAATTACGGACTGTTAACACATTGCACATTAATTGTTATAAAAGTAGGCTAGCATATGAAATCTCTACTTATCCAAACTTATGTTTTATTTTTCATTCTCTCGCACCGCTCGTTGTTTACGTCGTAGTTTTAAAGAAAGTTCGTAAACGAAACAATGAGCTCACGCTCTCATGTGTGACCTTCCAACTTTTTCTGTATTTTAACACTGAGAAAAACAAAAGTTCATGTGTCAGACAATGAGCTAGGTGGCCGGTCCACGACCAGTGACTTGGTTAAAACAGCGGCTGAATGAAGCGAAACAATGCAATAAATTTATGATATTGTATCGTGCTTTTCCTCATGGTCTGGAGAAATGACTAATAAATCAATGTATGAGAAATAACGAATGTAGCTTTGCGCAGGCAAATTCACTTTCACATATGTATATGTATGTATGTATTTATAAGAGAGAGATAAATCGTCACCTACCGAAGTATAAGAAAAAAACACTACTTTTCAAGCGTAGATCCAAGAACAATGAGAAGCAAGTCTTCACAGTCTTCATTTTCAAAAAAAAATTTTTTTTCTTTTTACTGTCCTTCACCTCTTGCTCTTCATTATTACATACCACGATCCTCAGCTTGTTAACTGGTCGTTTAAAAAAAATAGATTTCACCATGAGGCGCTATTGAGGAAACAGCATTTAAAGACTCTCAGAAGAAAGTCTGCAGAAGATGGTGGGTTCATCTAGAATTAGAAGCTTTACTAAATACTGTTTCCCCTTGATAACAACATTCAACAAACGTCACAGGTTTTTGCGCAGTTCGTCCTCAGGAGACTGCTATAGAGAGGATTGAGACATTGGTTTGCGAGAGAGCTACAGTAGGGCGAGATGTCGATGCACACTGAAACTCTCAACTTTTTTTCAACTGCTGAATGTTCTTTATCTCACGTGCTACTTTCAAAAGACTTTCTCCAAACACAATTACAGAATAACTCTGTTCATAAAATTAATCCTTGTTTTTTTAAAAAAATTTCTTTCTGCTACAAAAACAACAAAAGTTCATTAAAGAATCCCTGGGTTCTCAAATTTTTGAATTTTGTTTTTTTTTTAAAATGAAAATTTCCACAGATATTTATTCCGTCAACAAAATGTTTACCTTTAACTACTTTTTTGTGGATTTTACTTCAATAATTTTTTGTGGTTGTTTTTGGGCGAACTTGGGAGAGGGCAAATATGTGACCGCCTCTTATACCGTGTGCGATGGACACTTCAACGCCATTTTGAGCAGTCCAATACCTTCCCTTGTCCCCAAATAACACCTGCTACGATAAAGAACTTGAATATTCTCATTATGGACAAGTGTAATTAAGAAAATTTCCAACTCCTCTTTGATTTCAAGCAACGGATTTTTAAACCGAGAAGAGAAGCGAATTGTTCGCAGAAACCTGTGCAAAAATTGTGTGGTGTAACGGGAACCGAACCCGTGACCTTCGCTTTCCGGGCGATGCTCTTACCCACTGAGCTACATACGTACACAATATAATGCACGAAAGAAATCCATCGCACGGCCAAAAATGCCAAAATCGGCCGGGACCGAACCCAACCGGGGCTTGTAGAGCGCTTCCAATACACCAACCGAACACACCTTGTCTCATGCGATTTCTTGCTATGTCCAAGGCACAATGACCGTTCTTTCTAGTCACGCATGCTCATAAAGCAATTGCGTCATGAAAGGAGTGTAACTCCACAATCCATGACAAAGACAGAAAGATGATGGCAGAGAGAAGATCATTTTTTGATCTTTGTAAAACGTTTAAGCAACAATGGGTTTAGACTATGAATGCCAGACTTCATTTACTGGTTCTTATTCGAGAAAAAAACCAATCTCATTCCAAATTTTCGCACGTGCGATGGATTTCTTTCATTCATGGTCTCAGCCCATCGTTGTTTAAACGATTTACAAAGAAAAAATGCTCATTTTAAGGCCCATACAACATGGGAACGAACCTCTGCTCTGCGTGCACTTGTTGCATGTCCGAGCGCAGTTCGTAGATAGCAGCCCGAGGTAGAAAGGGTTGTTGCACAGACCAACCATGTTCGCACACGATGGAGAAATATCCACGCAAGCTGTTTGAAATTGATTTTTCCGAAAAATTATAATACATAGAGAGCTGCTCGAAACAATAAAAGTGGTGTGAACCAATGGCGCTCCATGTCAAATGATGTTGAAATTAAACCGATTGAATAGAAGTGAATTATGTCTCAAGCCTTCACTGTAATTGATATGCACCCTTCATATTCATAATTTCGACCATATTTTAGTAATTGATATGCACCCTTCATATTCATAATTTCGACCATATTTTAGTTTTTTTTCACAGTATCTTTTCGCCATATGTCAAAAAACTTTCAGCGTGGAAATTTCCTGTGAAATGAATATGTTTTTCATGACATTTTCATCTATAAAGCCATTTTCGATGGAATTCATGAAATAATTCACACCAATTGGTATCTTATTGATTGATTTATCTTTGGGTTCATCAAGATATTGATCGACTTGGTAGCAAAGTTCACCAGGAACGCTACCCACTGCACGTTGAAATATTCAGAAAATTAAATTCACATACATATTTGTAAGACCCATGATGGTTCAATTGGTAGAGCAGTAGACTATCAGGCTGAGCGCTGTTAAGTCGCGGACTCGGCTTTCATTCTGACCGTCAAAAGAGTGGTTGTTTCTTTCTCTACCCTTCTTCCTCCACTCATCAGTATGATTGAGCTCGGTCTCTAGCACTATTTGGAGACCTTGAGACTGTATCGTCCAAAGCATGTTCTACATTTTCTCATTTCTACGTTCAACGTGCTCTCTCGTACTTTATAAGGAACATGGTTGAACGTAGTATTGTGATTAATTGTATAGGTCATCGTGCTTCATTTCTTTTTATTATGAAGCAAATAAAAAACACAAAACAATTTTTCTTGGCTATACTTTCGAAAAGGGACTGACGTTTACTGGCGGCACCGTCCCCTGCTCTGCCAGCATCTGAGGAACATCTCCCACACGTCAGCGGGCATCTCTGAGTCATCGTGTCGTAGTAGAGAATGTTGCCACATAGGGAAGACAGCGCAGCACAGTTGCCCACGTTGTCCGTGCAGTCTACAAGAGTGTTCGTTTTCTAGTGTGTATAACTCTTTCTTAATCTCTTTTGCTTTTCTCTCTATCTCTCTCTCTCTCTCTCTCTCTCTCTGTCTTACTCTCTCTCTACCTTTCTCTGTCTCTCTATTTCTCTCCTTCTCTCTCTTATCCTCTCATTATCTCTCTCTTTCTTTCGTTTTCTATTATTCTCTCTTCCTCTCTATATTTCTCTCTCTTTCCCTCTTAATCTCTCTCTCCTTTTTTCTATCTCTTTCTCTCTGTCTCTCTCCATTTCTATCTATCTCTCTCTCCCTATCTTTTAACTTTGAACTTTTTATTAAGCGAGAAGAATCGCGTGGTAGATACATACATTATACATAATGTTATAGAGAATATTTAGATAATAAATGGTTAATCTTGCTATTGAGTGTTAAATACTAGGCGAAATTGTAGTAGGAGATCCGGCGCATCGATTGCATGTTTTAGCACACTGTCGGGCGAGGAAGTCTCTGTAGAGGGGAGTCGTGCAGAGATGCTGCATGCTGCTGCAGGCAGCACCACCGCCTCTCGAGTCGAACGCATCAGCGCAATCTTCAGTGATTTGACAAATAATAAAACAAGCTAATAGTCAAGTAGACACAATCTTAGACCGGGGGGCCCACTTCATTTGAGAGGGCCGCGCCTTTTTTGAGAGGGGATTTTTTGAACTTAGAAAGATACAGTCAACCATATCAGCTTAAAATTAACATTGTTATAAGTTTTTCTAGCGGTCTCGTTCCTATGTCATGCGGTCCACTCGCCCCCCTCCCCTCATAGTCCGCCCTCCCCCGCCCTCTTTTTCCTCGCAGTGATATATGGCCCCCTGATGTATCAGAGAATCGCTACATAAGTATTGTTTCACAAGCAATCGTCTTTGCGTTGCATCGGTCTTAATCGTTTTCCTGCCTCAACTTACGATTAATTTAGAAGAGAGAGGGGCTTTTTTGAATTTAGAAAGATACATGTCTTCAAGCTAATTACAGTATGATTTTTAGAACTTTTACTGGGTAGAAATTGAATAGATCAGTTTTACAATCAAATTGTATTTTTAGAATGAAGGAGTGCCTAAAAAAATTTACTTTTAAAAAATATTTTAAACAAAGAATGACCTAAAAAACAGCGTTTTTAAAGTTTTTTAATGATTCTTTTATTCATTCTTGCATCATTAAAATGTTGAAAAATGGGAAAAAACATTTTAAAAAAGAAAGTGAGTGCAAACAAACAATATGTATTTTAGTTTCAAAAGCAGATTAAGAAATGATGAACCGAGCAGTTCATTTGACTATAAGATCGTCATCATTAACGTCAAATTCTTAATTCTTACCCGGGTCAGCACTAGAATCTGTCGCAGCCTCCGTACTCTGTCCAGAAGTCGGCGATGGAAGAATCGTGTGAAAAACGACGATTATCGCCGTTTCAAACGATAGATGTCTCATTTACTGGGAACAAATCTGATTGGAAGAGGGAAATTAACTGTATGACATAGGTTTTTTTATAAGATTAAAATTATGAGAGTGGAATTTCCATAGGTTTTAAGCAAATCAAAAAAAAATTTTTGGAAGAGGGTTTTAGTTCAATAAAATGAAAGCGAAATATCAGAGTCTTTAATTAATTTCTTTGCTCTATTGCTCGCCTGTGAGGCCTTCCGACCTTCCTTGAAAAAGCGGTCAGTTTTTGATGCTATAGTAAAGTACATATGACGTATAGAATGATGCTATGTTTATACATGTATGTTACTAATGTTATCAGACTGATAATAACCTTTTTGAAAGATTTACATTAAAAGTTTGAAAAGACCAGTTATAATTTCTCGAAAAAGTTATAAACCGGCTGCTGAGAAAGACATAGCATGAAAAATATAATTTCTTATTACTAATCTTTTATGATGAAATTCCGACAAAATCTGGAACTAGAAAGTGAAGAAAAATACAATAGAAACTAATAATACAAAACCTATCTGAAATTTTTTTGCAGAGATGTAAGATTAAGAAAGGATATTTGAGTTGAAACACAGGCTGAGAATGCTGATTCCTATATCATAGTCGAAACGAGGAAGTTGTCTTGAGCATCTATGGAGAAAAAAATGGGTTGACAGTCTGCAGCGGTTCAAAAAGGGGAATGAAGAAGGGGGAGGTTGAAAGATAAAAATTCTGACGAAGAGCAAAGCTGTGTAAACATAGATCATATGCTGCTTTATTCATTTAACATACGTTATAAACTCGGAATGACTAACAACATGATATATAAAGAATGAATGAATGAATGAATGAATGAATGAATGAATGAATGAATGAATGAATGAATGAATGAATGAATGAATGAATGAAAGAATGAATGAATGAATGAATGAATGAATGAATGAATGAATAAATGAATATCAAAGAAAGAGTGCTCAGGAATCGTTGAACAGACTAGGAAATAGTTGGCCTTTGGAAATTTTTTTGCAGAGATGTAAGATTAAGAAAGGATATTTGAGTTGAAACACAGGCTGAGAATGCTGATTCCTATATCATAGTCGAAACGAGGAAGTTGTCTTGAGCGTCTATGGAGAAAAAAAATGGGTTGACAGTCTGCAGCGGTTCAAAAAGGGGAATGAAGAAGGGGGAGGTTGAAAGATAAAAATTCTGACGAAGAGCAAAGCTGTGTAAACATAGATCATTTGCTGCTTTATTCATTTAACATACGTTATAAACTCGGAATGACTAACAACATGATATATAAAGAATGAATGAATGAATGAATGAATGAATGAATGAATGAATGAATGAATGAATGAATGAATGAATGAATGAATGAATGAATGAATGAATGAATGAATGAATGAATGAATGAATGAATGAATGAATGAATGAATGAATGAATGAATGAATGAATGAATGAATGAATGAATGAATGAATGAATGAATGAATGAATGAATGAATGAATGAATGAATGAATGAATGAATGAATGAATGAATGAATGAATGAATGAATGAATGAATGAATGAATGAATGAATGAATGAATGAATGAATGAATGAATGAATGAATGAATGAATGAATGAATGAATGAATGAATGAATGAATGAATGAATGAATGAATGAATGAATGAATGAATGAATGAATGAATGAATGAATGAATGAATGAATGAATGAATGAATGAATGAATGAATGAATGAATGAATGAATGAATGAATGAATGAATGAATGAATGAATGAATGAATGAATGAATGAATGAATGAATGAATGAATGAATGAATATCAATGAAAGAGTGCTCAGGAATCGTTGAACAGACTAGGAAAAATATGTTTTTTTTTCAACTTATGCATAAGTTGAATGAAGGAAGGAGAATGCTATGAAGGAGAATTCACTAATCAGTCCCTGTCAATTCGGTTTCAGACCCCGCCATTCTTGCGATCTAGCACTCTTGGAGACTCAAGTGAAATGGCACAGAAAACTGGACAACAAAGATTTCATTAGCTGCGTGTTGAAAGACTTCTGATAGGCGTGTTGATAGACGTGTTGATAGACTTCATGAGCGACAGAAGCATGAGATATAGGGACTACTTTGCCAAAGCCGTTAGTCCCCAATCCCTAAGGAAGGCAGAGAACGCTGAGGAGTGGAGTCGTCACATGTCGCAACAGATCCCATAATCGATGATGTTATATTACCGATGTGGCTTGCTGATCTTGATAAAGCGTTTAAATTGAAATTGAATTGAAATTGATAGACTTCTCACGTGCGTTTGACGCTGTTCCAATACCCCTTCTAATGGTAAAAGTATCAGCTTTCGGAATCAGAGGCTGTCTCCCAAAATTTATCGAATACTTCTTTCAGAACCGAGAAAAGTTTGTCCGCGTTGGTGAGTGCGCCTCACAATTATACCTGACCCCAACAGGAGTGCCTCAAGGCAGTTGCAAAGGCCCGTCACTCTTTCTACTTTACATCAACGACTTTCCTGAATCGATCCCTGATGGCTGTTCAGTAACTATGTACGCGGACGATGTGAAGATCTCAACGGTGAACAATCCCCTTCTTCTACTACAAGCAATATCTACTGTAGCTTCATGGTCTCGAGCTTGAGGACTAACCATAGCGACAGAAAAAACAGTGTTCATCCGTCTTGGGAACATGCATCCTCACTACTCGTTTTTTCCTCGATAACATTGTTCTACCAGAGTCGGATACCGTGAGGGATATGGGCGTCTAGTGAGCTCCTATTTGGTAGCCACATAGAAAACATTTTTCAGAAAGCGAACTCTAAATGTGCGTTCATATATATTACGTACTTTCAAGTCAAAGAACCTCAACTTGTACAGAACGCTTTACACTACCTACGTTCGACCTCAATTGGAGTACTGTTCGGTTATCTGGAATCCTTGCTTCAAGAAACACATAGAACTTGTGGAAAAAGTTCAAAAGTCTTTCACAAAACGTGTATGTGCTAGAGCAGGTTTATATTTGCAATATAAGGATCGTTCAAAGCAGTTACATTTAAACTCAGAAGCAGATTGGTGTTGATATGCTGCTTGACCCCCTAGGAAACCCTGTTTCTAGAGATCGCTGAAACATTTCAGAAGTTTTTTATTGAATACGATAATAATTCACCTCATTTCATTCCTACTCCTATTTCGAGACCTTCTTCTATAGAAACCCCTTTTCCTATCACAATGTATTTCCATTTCTTTTGCTAGAATTTTTTCGAAAATACGGCAAAAGAGAGACGTGATACTGATAGGGCGATAATTTGTAGGGTTACTGATAGGGGCTTTCTTCTTTACGGGGTTACAATAGAATGTCTCCATCTCTATGGTATTTGAGAATTCGTGAAAGAATGATTATAGATTATCTCAAGAGGAATCGAAATAGGAACTGCAATTTTCTTGATGAAAAACATGTTGATATGGTCTGGGGTACTACAAGACGAAATTGGATACTTATCTATAATGTTGCATATCTCATGTCGTTTGAACAAAGGGGTTTCGATGTTGTTATTCTTAGAAGATTGCTCAGTGGAAATAGATAAGAAGAAGTTCACTGATGTAATATATTTTGACTATGAGAAGGCGTTCGACAAAGTGTCTCATGTAAAACTTTTCAGATGTAAATTTGCAGAAATATTAAAGCTACCCTGGAAAACTGCTTTAAGAAAAGTGATGTTTTCGTCGAGCATTACTGTGTAAAAATCAAGATTTCCTCAAGCGTGAATAAAAATTTCCGTAGCATTGTTGAATTTTTTAAAATCATTTTTTTATTACTGTTGTCGGTGAATTTCAGTTTTTCTGGAGTATTGCTGTGGAAAATTAATTTTTTTTCCGAATCTTTTTTATCTTAAAACTGAAGTTTTTTCTTTAAAATAACAGTTGACGAAGTTTTGCGTCATTCTCTCATTTGTCTCCCTACGTGCACGGTTGCTGCTCGCACCGTCTCTTCTCTCGTCTGTGAGAGTCCTTTCCCGAGAAGATTTGGCGCTCCGGGATCGTAGCGCCATCATGAGCGACAGAAGAATGAGATGGAGGGACTACTTTGTCAAAGCCGTTAGTCCCCAATTCCCAAGGAAGGCAGAGAACGCTGAGGAGTGGAGTCGTCACATGTCGCAACAGATCCCATAATCGATGATTTTATATTACCGATGTGGCTTGCTGATCTTGATAAAGCGTTTAAATTTAATTGAAAAAAAATTTAAGTTTTGCGCGAGCCTCAAGAATTGGAAATATCTCGGAGCATTTGTGGGAAGAACTCAAAACGAAATACTGTTTAATTAAACGATGAGAATGTCTCGGATTTAAAAAAAAACCATTATTTTGAATTTGGTATAGTGAAAATAGGTATACAGATGAGGGATCAGAAGATGCAAGTGACTGATGGATATTCATACAACATACATTACAAAACGCACTGCGATAGCAGTAAGTCTTTTTGAGTATTTTCCTCTCCGTACAAACTACAACCTACAAACTACAACCTGGAACTTCATATCATATTGCACATGTAATGCATTACAAATTAATTTTTTCTCTGTGGAAAAAAGCCTAATTTAAGAAATAAGTTCACAACGAAAGCAATGTTATCAAACAATGCTTCAAGAACAGTTCTTAAAGGGTTTTACTGTTACGTGGGAATTCTTCTGGACTCTTCAAACTATATAGAATTCATTGCCATTGTCTTTTCCAACTGTTAGAAAAACTAATTAAGAAACAAGTAAAACAAAACGTGTTGTTAAATGATAATTTTGAAAGGTACTCAGCTACACAGTTCATAGACAAATTAAAACGAAATATGATTAAATCATAGCTTAGAAAAGTGTTACAGAAAAGTTTTTCAGCCTATTCACATGAAAAATATTGGGTTAAAAGTGACAATGGGTCCTTGGTTGTGTAGTGGTTCGCTCTTGGTAAGTAAGAAAGACGATCGGGTTCCATCTCACTCTTTGGGCTGACTTTTGCTCATGTGAGACTTCAAACGATTCCCAAAGCGGCGATTGCCTCCTGTACTATGCTGAGTGTCCTATCCAGAATCTCAGCAACTCTGTCAGCTTCTCTATCACTGCCGTCTTTGAGAACCTGAGTTTTCAGTTGATATAAATACGCACTCAAAAACTCCTCTTTGCTCTGAGTGATCCATAACATGATGAGTTACACATTTTGAAGGCAGTGACGCCTGGTTGGTGTAATAATTTATGCGCTCACTCACTCGGTCAAAAACAAAGAAAGCTAAACATGCGCTCTCTCCATGAAATATCTCTCGCATTTCAACTTGGCTAGTTTCAATCAACCCTAGGCCAATACAAACGAGATGAGACTTCTAACGAGATTTTGCTATTAATGTAATGTTGAGGCTTTTATGAGGTAAAGTTGGAAGACAGGTCTTTCTGTGATCAGTTCGATCATATCAAGTTTTACTGCTTCTACTGATAGATATTTATCATATTCTCTCTCCGAATTGAAGTCTCTTATATGGAAAACGAATCGTTCTAGTGCAGCGCATGGTTAGTGTATCTGACCACGGTGCGATTGGTCTCGAATTGATCGGTCTAAAATTTAGACGATCGGTCTAGTGCGATTAAAACGGTTCGTGCCAAAGCTCTCAAAATCGCCTTCTAAAAAGATTCATCTAAACCGTATGGGTGGGAATATTGTAATTTTGCTTTCATGTCTCTCACTTTCTCCATTGCTACACGTATTGGCAGTGACCCAGTGAACACCTGCAACACATTCAATCTATGTTTTGACTAGGTGACCGGTCGTGGACCGGTCACCTCGTTGTTTTGACTAGGTGACCGGTCGTGGACCGGTCACCTCGTTGTCTGACACATGAACTATTGTTTTTGACTAGGTGACCGGTCGTGGACCGGTCACCTCGTTGTCTGACACATGAACTATTGTTTTTGACTAGGTGACCGGTCGTGGACCGGTCACCTCGTTGTCTGACACATGAACTATTGTTTTTCTCAGTGTTATTCTTCTTCTTCTTCTTCCTAGCGTTGTCTCGCGATGGCAGGGTCCGCTTTGTGGATCTTCTTTCTCCAGTTTTCCCGATCGAGGGCATCTTTCGGGCTTAGATGACTGGCTTTCAAGTCCGCATTGATGGTGTCTTGCCATCGCTGCTTCGGTCGCCCTCTCGGTCGCCAGCCGTCCTCTTCGAGATTGTAGGCTGTGCTGGCTACAGTTTCCGGTCATGCTCTGGTGACATGGCCGAACCATCTCAGCCGATTTTCGCGCATCTTCTCGTCGATAGGGGTGACGCCTAATCTTATCTTTATGGTCTCATTTGGTAGGTGCTCGCGGAGAGAGATTCCCATGATCCAACGGATCATGCGCATTTCCATAGTTTGTAGACGTCGCTCAACTGTTCTCGTAGTTGGCCAGCACTCGGTTCCATACAAAGCTACGGGGCGCACTACTGTCCAATATATCTTTGACTTGAGGCACAGAGGCATCTTTCGGTCGCATAGTACGCCTGTGAGATCTCTCCATTTCATCCATGCTCCGTTGACACGTGACAGCACGTCAGAGTCGATGCCTCCGCTGGTCTGGATGTTCGATCCAAAGTAGCGGAAGCAGGTGGACTTCGTCAACTCTCCGCTGTTTACCTTGATGGTGTCTTCGGATGGTATTGTTTCGAAGTACTCCGTCTTTGAGGTATTCAGACGTAGTCCAGATTGACTGAGTCGGCTGCTCCAAGCCTGCATTTTTTGCTGAAGCTCCTCTCTCGTTTTAGCTGTCAGGAACACGTCATCCGCGTACAGGATGGTCCATACAAGGTCACCCTGTAGGTCACGAGTAATAGTGTCTATGACAAGAATGAAGAGGAGTGGCGATAGCGCTGATCCTTGATGTACGCCCTCACTCACTGGAAAACTATCCGAGATTCCGACGGGACACCTAACGTTGCTCATGGCATCTACGTAGAGTAGCCGGACCCAATCAATTAGAAGTTCAGGCACTTCGTGGTCCCGAAGGGCGAAAAAATTGACGATTTCTCGCAAAAATTGACAAAACGATTTCTTAAAAAAATTGATGATTTCTCGCAAGCGCTGTTCGAGGACACATTCGAAAATTTTCATTGTCTTGCAAAGAAGGCGTATCGGTCGATAATTCGAACAGTTCTCTGGATCTCCTTTGTTCTTGAAAATCGGGACCGTGTCACTTGTCAACCAATCTGCGGGTGCTCGACCAGTTTCCACTATCGCGTTGAAGAAGTCTGTAAGCCAGGGGATCGCGGAGTCTTGTAGTTCCTTGAGCTTCCATAAGTCGGCTGGTAGCTCGTCTGAACCTGTGGCTTTGGAACTCTTCATAGCGCAAACTGCTTCCGAGACTTCGGCAAAAGTGATGCGGGAGACTGGGCCAGCTAATTTCGGGCCTTCTGGAACATCCGGTGTGAGAATTCTACATTTGAAATTTCTTCGAAGTGCTGTTGCCAGCGTCGGAGGATCTCTGTAGTATTGTGCAGCCTTCGCCCGTCTTTCGTCTTGACACATTTGTACTGCTCGATGTTTCGCCTTTTTCATCGCTTTCGCTAGCCTGTATATGGTCTTCTCTCCTTCCTTCGTGTCCAAGCGTTCGTAGAGTTCACGATGATGTTCAGAGCGTGCGGAGGCTACGGTTCGCTTTGCTTCTTCTTTCGCAGCCTTGTACTCCACCCAGTTCTCGTCTGTCTTCTCGATGAACCATTTCTTGTAAGCCGCTTTCTTTGCTCGAACTGCATGCTGCACTTCGTCTGTCCAAAGCCATGTCTGCTTGTCGATTCTTCGGCGTCCAGGTTTCGTCGTTCCTAGAACTCTTCTCGCGTTGGCGGTTGCAGAACTTTGAAGCGAGGCCCATATTCTGTTTATGTCTTCCGGGTCGATTTCAGGGAAGGCATAAACGATTTCTCGCAAGATTTCTCGCATTTTTCGATTTATCGCAAGCGTTTTTCTCAGTGTTAATAACACAGAAAAAGTTGGAAGGTCACACAAGAGAGCGTGAGCTCCTAGTTTTCTTTACGAGCTCTCTTTGAAACTACGACGTAAACAACGAGCGGTGCGAGAGAATGGAAAACAGACCATACAGTCGGAGAAATAGAGATTTCATATGCTAGCCTACTTTTATAACGAATAATGTGCAATTTGTTAACAGTCCGTAATTAGTAGCATTTCGTGCAATGGTTAAAGAAGTCAAAAGGCCGTTTGTTATTTGTATCAAACAAGCAACACACTTATAACACAGTAATTTTCAATATACCTGCGATTAACACTGAAAGTCTTGTCCATAGTGTTAAAAAGTAAAAGTGTGTTATGAGTGTGTTTCTTGTTTAGTACAAATAACAAACGGCCTTTCGGCCTCACGACCTTTAGACTTATTTCTTTGTCCTCCCTTTGACACTTGCCGAATTTTTGTCTTACACCAGATTGATCAAAGGAAAATCTGTGTAAGAATCTCAGGTCGATGATTTTCAAAATGTAAATACGACATTTTTCTCTGAGGTGACTATTGAGGTCTCCTCATATAGATTAAATGTGCGCTGGTTATCAGGTAAGGTCTGCATATCAGGTCAGAGAAGCGCTTAGCCTGTCAAATGGAGCCAAGCATGAATAAGAAAAACCAATGATTGAGCAGGAAAATTTTCCTAGTTTTTTTTACAAAACTTAAAACTAAGTGAAAAACATAGCACTTGATTTCTATCGCCAAAAATGAAGGATTCCGTTCTCTAGCAGGAGTTGGACATTTTGAGGCCATAAAGTCCAAACTATTATCGACACTCCAATTTAGATTCTATGTTAGGTTATCATCCTCAACATCAGGAAGAGAAGAGTCAGATGGAGTCGTTCGACTAAATGACGCTTCATGTCCCATGACATCAAGAATGAAGCGGTTTAATTGAATTGAATTCTCTGACCTACATAAGTTTTTTCTCAAATCATTTACATTCACGGTTTAAAAATTCCTTGTTGTGATTTACGGTTTAAAATGCTGAAGAATCTTCCAGTGAAAAAAATATGACATGTTAAGCTATGGTGTTTAGCAAATGGGAAATGAAATTTATTGGAAAATGAACTTGTGAGTTGCTCCAGATAGAGAAGGCGAAAAGGGTCATTGCAGCTGAGAACGGTAGACAGTCAGTATATTCCTCCTCAGAAAACAGAATAGTCGGTATTGAGTTCTTCAACTAATCACTTAATAGTAAATTTATAATCTCATCTTCTGACGATATTTTTATCATGAATTATATACATAGTTATGCTATATTCACGGCGTGTTTAACTTGTAAACATGCAACATTTAGTTTAAACAAAAAGTTTTCGTATGTCACGGATCAGCAATTTTTCCTTGATAGTGTAATTGGTAATGCGCTTGCTTGAGTTTTATCTCGTTCGGTGAACCAGCTTTTGATCGATTAATAAATAGTTCAATCATGTTTTCATTACTAGTCACAGCTTATGGAGCTTTAGAAGTCAACTTTTCACTTTTTCAACGTAATCTCCGCTAAGTGTTCTCGTTGAACGCTCCAATGTCTCACCACGATTTGCCGTAACAATGAAAACTGACTACGGTATTTTTATATTTACGTCCAACATTAAAAGTTATAATATAAAAAAATACCGTAGTTCGTTTTCATTCTCACGGCAATTCGGGATGAGACATTAAAGAGTTCAACGAGAACACTGAGCAGAGATAACGTTGAGAAAGCGAAAAGTTGAATTCTAACGCTCGAAAACCACTGCACCACTGCCCAACAGCCTTTCAGGTGCCGACTTTGACCAAGCAAATCCAGTCCGTGCTTCGCTGCCTCTTATTCTTCTTTTTCCTTTACCCCCACCCTTTTTTTGTGCACGGAATAAAGAATTGAATTGAATTGAATTGAATTGAATTGAAAAGTCTTTAAGATAATGCTGATTTGTCTGAGTAAGAACAAAGTAGATGACTGGAGGCGAACAGGTGGAACTGATTGAATTTATACTATTTACAGACATACCTGCAACAATGTGTGTAAAAGTTTATTTCTGACCTGATTTTAGACGAAATTTCTGGGATGTACTTATCAGCGAGTGCCGAGTAAAAAAACATAGTGGATGACTACGATGAAGTTTGAAACATTAATTAGAAATAATGAGAGGATAAAAATGAAGAAACTGGATGTTTCTGAACACAAACTTGTACTCGTTGAAAGGGGAATGGCGGTGAATGACCCTTGATGGCGAGTCTGACACAAAGCTGCTCGTAGTAGTACTGTAGCAGCAGGGGAGTCAGTCGAGTTCGCTCCTTCACGCAAACACACGAAGTCAGCAGATGTTGCAGGTCTTCCATCTGGGAGGCAATTTTGTTAGTCTTTTGAAACGTTAATTACATGACTCACTCGTTCATGACTCTTATATGCACTAAGGATTACGAGGGTGTGGCACAATGATAGTCTGCACGACTCTCTGCGAAGTGTTACAAGTTCGACCTTTGTTACCGACAGGTCAATTTAAACCAAAAGTTTCCAGAAGTGTTAGTAGCGCTTGCCCGAACCTGACTCTTCGCACTACTGCTATATGTACACACTTGCAGTCAACCAGAGGTCATGAACTAGTTCTTACAGGAAAAGTATGTATCTTATTTCGGAAGGTGCGTAATCTACCGCATAATCTCAAGTAATCTACCGCAAGACGGGAACAAGCGCGAATGAGATTTTTACAATTGGTATAAATTTTATTGACACGAACAGTATGGGATTGAGATGTTTTGACACAATTCTGCCTTGATCTAGTATGTACTGGAGTGCTGAATATCTATAGTGAGTGTGTCTCCAATACATTTCAGAAGTCGAACAATTACTCATTTTACTCAATGTGGGTATTTTCATGCAAAACAAAAGAGTAACTTCAGCTTTTAAAATTTATCTTTTTAAAAAAACTTTTAAAAAGTCCGCCTCTTTTAACTTCAGCTTTTAAAATTTATGTCAGACCTGTTCTTGAATACGCTAGCGAGTTATGGATTCCCTCATCCCCCGGCTTAGTAAAATATATTGAAAAAGTTCAGCGGTCGTTTACAAGAAGAATCCTAGCAAGATCTGGCCATTCCAGACTTCCCTATTCACAAAGAATCTCCATGTTAGGCCTAGAAACTCTTGAATATCGTCCTGCTATATCTAACCTTTTATTTATTCATAAATGTGTCCACAAAAAAATGTGAACTTGAAACTATGAACTTGTTTCAATTGTCCGCAGTACAAAGATTTTCTCGCCATTCTCATGAGCTCAGGCTAAAAACACCTCATACTATTAGCAAATGTTCTATTTCTACATGTGTTTCTCGCCAGCTATCAGTATGGAGTTCAATACCTTTTGAGATCGTCAGTACACCTAATACTGCTAGTTTCAAAACACAATTATTATCTCTGCCTACTGAAAAGATATTACCTAAACCTTTCGTTCATGACTAATATAATTGTCGATTTTAAGTATATCACCCTCCCGCTCCTTTTTCATCTATACCACAACCCCTAAACACCGCCACTTAGAAGAAAGTCCATGCATTTAACTTTGTTTTTGTTTGTGTTTTTCATGATATCTCATGTGCTTGGAATAAAGAAATGAAAATAAATGAAATGAAATGAGTATAGAATTATAATGCGGTTTGGCAAGTGCGGTTTGATGCATTGACAAACATATCACGTACCCGACACTTTGTACCCGCAACACTATAAACTCCCAAACTTAGTGCCCTCAACACTTTGTACCGCGACGTTTTGATTTTTTTTTTACTTTCAGATAATTTTCACTGTTTTTTCGCTTAGGCTCAGGTAAAGACTACATTAACGAGGCCGCGTAGATTACGCTAACGAGGACGGCTCAGAAACAAATTTTCACAATTACATTTTTTTCCTGAAAAATTCGTGGGCACGTCTCGGGTACAAAATTTCGTAGTGCAAAGTTTCGTGCCCCCCAAAGTGTCGCGGGTACAAAGTGTAGATGATTTATTAAAATTCGAAATGTTGAACCCTTTTTTGATTTGTGCTCTGAAAAATTTTCTGGTGGTCATGATGATGACTCTGAAACGATAAACCAAAAGTTCACACATTTGGGATGAGGTTGAAAATAAACAGATTTTACAATTGTTCCAGTTTGCTAAAAGGGTAAAGTTAGTTATTGCAGTTCGCTAAAACACAGTCAATGTTCATGAGTTTGATTATCTAAAACACGGACAAAGTTTCCGGCATGAGCAAGCTGCCAGTCTACGATAGCAGCCAGCTTCCCACCTCTCCACAGGAACTGCGGTGACCACATGTCTCCATGAACAAGGACACAGTTTTGATCTGCAATAATGAGACAAAAACTTTTTTTAAATCAATATCCGCATAGAGAGTTGCTGCGAGGGCCCCCCCCTGTGAAATATATGCGCGAGTATCAAGAAATCTTGCGATTCATATAATGTGTTTTTATGACATTCTTTGATTTTCTCACGTAGTGGGACTCTCTCCGGAGCTCTCTATAACACTCTTGTTTCTTATCAGTTGAGGAGTTAAATTTGATCCTTGAACAAAAAAAGTTTTTTTTTTAATGAGAGACATTTCATTCAAACACGAAAGACAGCTGACGAGATAAAGGTTCAACCATCCGAAATATTTCCGATTATAGTAAAATTATTTTTTATAAATGATTAAATTAATTTGTTTAAATTAAATTTTTTATGAGTGAAATTTGATAAATGACTCTGAAACGATAAACCAATTCAAAAAACTTAACTATTAATGGAAAATTCTAAACTGATCGGATAAAACACATATCCATATTTAAAAGGCTTAACTGTTCAGTGACAAAAATATAATCATGCAACAAAATTTGATGTATTTATGCTATAATTATTGAGCCGAACCATTCCTGTATTTTTCGGTGTGCCACGTGAGAAAATCTCCTCGGCTGAATAGGTGCTTCAAGAATAGTTCACAGCACTCTCCCTCAGGGTTATTCTTCGCGAATTCAGTCACAAAGTTCATGAGCATGTCACAAAAGCTTTGCGAAAGCTCCTCGTCCTTGAATTGAAACTGTGAAAGAATCAATCAGTAAACTACCCATAAGAAAATGCATAGGGAAGTTCTGAGATTTGAATGTATACGTGAATAATGCTTCAAATTACCTAAGAATTTCAAGTAGTTATACCGCACTGTTTCAAACCGCACTAAAACTAAGAAAACAATTTCTTTCTAGTTGTGAACAATGTTAACATAAATTCTACAATAGAATTATCTAACTCGTTTTCATGCTTCTTTTCGCCGCTCATGTCAAGCTCAACAGCTCAACACCTCTTTCTCCTATTACTCCGTCCTGTTCGCTCGAGTATGATTCGAATGTGACATCATTTTGTCAAGTTCATTGAGAATGTGACACCATTTTGTCAAGTTGATTGAGAATGTGACACCATTTTGTCAAGTTGATTGAGAATGTGACACCATTTTATCAAATTGATTGAGAATGTGACACCATTTTGTCAAGTTGATTGAGAATAATACACCATTTTGTCAAGTTCATTGAGAATGTGACACCAAAATTAAACAACTCACCCGACCACATTCCCAGTCTCATCATTAAGAATTGTACATATTTAACATATAATCATGTGAGTGATTTTTATACTTTGTTCATTTCATGAATGTATTACTGAATCTATTACTATTTGAGCTTGATAGCATTTAATCAAAAAAGTAACCCGCTCGTACTCCATCTTCTTCCACTCAGTGGTTGTGTGAGAGAAGACGTGCAGGTCGATGAGGTTATCCAGTATAATGTATATCTCAAATACGCCTTTTCTGTAATAGATCAAACTGGTTGGAAGAACCACTTTAAACTAACTTGTTTTTCATCGAATCCCGCCACAATATCGACTACAGTAGCCTCTTTGATGTCCTCCATGACAATTACCGGGTGCTCTGAGGACATTTCGTACGAAATGTAGGTCTTCGGGATGCTGATTGGTGGTGTTTCTGCAATGCAGCAAATTTTTGCAATGCAGCGAATATGGATCTTCATTGGCAATGCAATGGATTTTTAACTGATGGTTCTATCCAGAACTCTCAAATCTCCTCATTCTCTCCTCATTCTCTACCACTCATACCTTCACTATCACACGTATTAGCGTTATAACCTGATTTTATGGTAACCTGGTTTCATGGTAACCTGGTGTTATGGTAACCTGGTTTCACGGTAACCTTGTGCAATGGTAACCAGGTTTTATGGTAACCTGGTTTTATGGTAACCTTATTTAATGGTAACGCGCTCGAACTCCCGCTCAGAATATGGAAGAAACTGCTGAGTTAGAACCGCCCCGTGAACTACCTTCTGTATGAGTAAAACTTAACGCGAAAAAAAAAATCTACATCTACATCTAGGTTACCGCTAGTGTCTGGCAGCAGAGGCAAAAGTCCGATTTCGGAATTAGGGTCGAACTTGTAACCCTTTGCATAATATTCATGCACACTACCACTATGCTTCGCCCGCACAATATTCTCGCCCTTCGCACAATATTCAAGCACACTACCCCTATATCCCCATATTATGGACATAGTTATATGTTGATCCAATCGAGTGAAAATATAGGTAAAAAAGAAACGCTTCGCGAAAAGAGTGAATATGCGGCTCTCGGTGTTGTGCATCATTGCGAGAATTTTTTTGAATTTGGTAGTTGTGTCCAATATGCGCATCTCTTTTGCCTCCGCATCCTCTCCTGCGAACTCTGAAGCTGTCGTCCAGGCATCCGCTGCCGATTCGCTCGAGGGAGCCTGTGGAGAAATGTCTTATTCACTCCATAAAGGCTTTAAGACTACTTCAAAATCATTTTATTAATGACTCTTCATTAAATTTCAACGTTACTAGCGTCGTTTTGCCTAAAACAACACTTTTTATTAAATAACATTATTAAGTGGTTGATTCTTTGAAAAGCGAGAAGTCTCTCATGTAAAAACTGATTTACTTGTGATTAATAATGTTATCAAATGACTTCAACTCCGAGCATTTTTTAATGACTTTGACTTCTTCCCCAAAGACTGATGACAATGACTTCATTTTAAGTGACTAAGGACTAAGAATTTTTTCTTACTGACTTTGACGACAAGGGATGAAGGAAGATGCTCGTTTTGTTCAGGCCATCTTAGTCCAATCCGTCGAATTTGGGACATGTACCCATGTGAAGCCTCTTCAATCTTTTTCACCTGAACACAGAATGAGCATTTTTTATGCAATATTTCACATCTACGTGAGGTACTACAAAGATATATAGAGTAAGATACATTAAGACAGCATGCGGTTGCGATGAGATAATTTAATAAGAGAAAAAAAAGAGAGTCAAACTCAGTGAAGTTCTAAAATTGAGGTATCTTGGTAGCCGTAAAAAAAGCAACGTGAATGGCTTCATAATTTACAGCAGAACTTTATCTTTCAAATAATATGCACTTCTTTCTCTTCTGTAATAAAGAAGGCAACTTCAAAAGCTCCCCGGAGCATGAGACAAACAATCGTTGTATTCCATTTAAAATGTGCATTATCTTGTGTGCGTATGTAGCTCAGTGGGAAGAGCATTCGCCCGGAATGCGAAAGGTCACGGGTTCTGTTCCCGCCACACCACACGATTTTTGCACAAGTTTCTGCGAACAATACGCTCCTCTGCTCGGTATAAAAATCCGTTGCTTGAGATCAGTGAAGAGTAGGGAATACTCTAATTTACACAAATGTTATAAAAGTTGAGAGATGAAGTAGTAGAGATGTAAAGAGAGAGGAGATTCAACTAAAGACATATGTACTTTGAGAAAAAAGGAACATACATACATAGAAACGCAGAGAAAGAGAACCAGTCTAACAGAAGACTCCCGTGCACTCTGGAAAAAATATCGAAAACTGGTATCTTGGGGTCTTCCTGATTAAAAAACTAGTAATATGTTGCTTGAACGTAATCAGGACTTGGTGTAGGCCAATAGAACCCTCTCGCAAAGAGTTTCTATATTATTCTCCTAGCAGTAATTAGTCAAAACATTAAAATCCTTTAAGAAATAGCCGACTGATTGTAGATAAAAATTTTAAAATTTGGAAGCTTGACGCAATTTAACACACCACATAATTCTTTTACTTGTTAATCATAGATTTTAAAACGGACAGTCAGAATCTCGGGAATCTGTCCGCATTTCTTTCGCAATTCCTTTTGAAGCCATTCAACTGGGATGTTCAAGTCGTGCTCCAACATGCTGATCGACGTATACTAGTTTTAGGGAACAGACTCAATGCGAATGTCGCCCGCAAGTTAGGGTGAGGGAAACACGTGAGAAGATTATCTAGCGGTATCAGACATGAACTAGAGTTTAAAAAGTAAAGGAAGGAACAGGGAGGTAGAGGGGTCATCAGGTGACGAGAGGGAAGTATAAATGAGAGAACGAGGATGAAAAAGATAATGAAGAGTACAAATGATAAGAGAATGATAAGAGAAAATAAACAGTAAAACGTGAGATTGTGAAAAGATTTACATAAAAAGTGAGGAAAATAGAGAAAGAGAAGTAGAAAGGAGCAGAGACAAAGAGAGAGAGATTAGTGATTAAGAGAAAGGGACCGAGAAAATATAGTAGAAGGCCAGAGAAACAGAATATCAGAGAGTCTGAGGAGCAGAAAGAAATAGAGAGCGAAATAGACAGGAAAGGGAAAAAAGAGACGAAGGTACAGAGATAACTATGATATTTGTAGAGTTTAAGCTTATTGCTAAAAGGAAAAATAGCATCGAAATAAGAACAAGTATTACATACATCTAGGTATACATATATGTAGGTATATTACATATATATGTACAAATGTTATACATACATAATTAAACATACATACATATAAATAAAATCTTTTCCCTTTACCCCCACCCTTTTTTGTGCACGGAATAAAGAATGGAAGAATTGAATTGAATAAAAACCCATGAGTCTGTTGATTACAAAAGATGATGACAAATTCAACTTCTCCCAACGTATTTGATCTTTTTGATTGATCTTTTTGCATCACCTGAGGAGAATTTCAGAAATAATTCCATTAAAAACAGCTTTATCAATTCTTAAGATGAAATCAAAAAGAAAACTGATTCAGCATGACTCTCTAGCAAAACGCCATAGTTGCTTAGTACTTTCCTCGAAAATTCTCAAGCTCTCATTTGCTCCAACTATGCAAAACCAACATAATTTTCGAAAAGAACATGTTTTCCCCTTTAATTTGAGTCGAGAACAAACAAGTTCTTGGTGAACTTTTACGAGTTTCATAAATGTCAGCGCATCAACTGAAGAGTTTTTTGTTTCTATTCAATTAAGGCTCAATAATAGAGTGGCTGAAAAAAACCATGGTCAGACTTATTTCGTTGTATTTTGTTGCGCGACTGAATTTAATGATTTTTTTTACTACTTTCATCTCTCCATCTGTAAAATGGTGGTTTCTTGTTGTAATTTTGATAATTAATTTTTTTCCATAGGATTGAGATAAAGTTTCTTGAGTGCATTTCGCGCAAACTATAAACACCCCGAAGAAATATGTAACTGTTTTAAAGTCTTAGTGGATTTTAAAAAACGAGATGTGCTATTTTTCATTAAGAAAAAATAGTGAAAAACTTACTACTAAGGAGCATTTTCGAGAGCCAAGAACAAAGGAACTGCAAAAAATCTAAATTGAATATCTTGCGCGATTTTTCTAAATTGAATATTCTAAATCTAAATTGAATATAATCTTTTGTGAATATTCGATATGTATTTGCAAGGAATAATCAGTTCCATGTGCTAGGGCCGTGCAGTTCAACACTTATACGGCCAATGAGACATTTTTCTTAAAGCCAGTGAGTACTAGTAACATTATAGATTTGCTCGGGGTTGTTAAAGGGCTGTTTAGCAAAGATTCACAGTTGATAAAAGCTTTTATTTTCTAGATCTCTTGGTTTTTGATGAAGTGTGCATAAAATACCGCTTTGTTTTTCGCTTACCCTAATCTAATTACCACAGCCGAAATTTCAAGTAAAAAGCTACCAATTACAAACTCCGCGATAAAATTGTTGTGGATCGGAATAGAAAAGTCAGTTCGTCTCGACTTTGTAGCTAGATCAGATAGGCCCCAGGCTAGATCAGATCGGCCCCAGGCTAGATCAGATCTGCCCCAGGCTAGATCAGATCGGCCCCAGGCTAGATCAGATCGGCCCCAGGCTAGATCAGATCGGCCCCAGGTCTAGATCAGATCGGCCCCAGGTCTAGATCAGATCGGCCCCAGGTCTAATGCCGAACATCGCAAATGTGTTTTACATGTTCACACGCCGTTCTAAAAAAACTCTGAAAAGTATTTTTAGACTTTCGGGAATTAAAGTGAATTGGTTCAAGCGTCTAAGCTATCATATCACTGAAAATTAAATTGATTCCACGTCCAACTCTCTTTGTTTTGCTCAAGACATTGAACAAACCTGGTTTTCAATTTGATTTTAAATTACATACGTACAGTTTTATTGGGTTATGGATGGCCCTTAAAGCCCTAATTCAAGATACAGGCACTTGCATTGAAACTTTTCAAGTATGACTCTGCAATGAAACCAAAAGTTCCAGAAAGTAAGCAATAACCTTCAATTGTTTCAACAAATGATAGAGCTAGTGAAACACTCGAGCTTTCGAGATATTTGACTGCTTAAAAAGAATTTTACAAATGTTGTTCGGTTTTTTCAAACTATTGGAATTAATTTTTTGTGTGTTATTTCTGACATATTTCTGACATATTGCTTCCCACCACTGAATCAATTTTTTTTCTGACAGTTTTATCTGATTGGTCACTAAAAACTTGTGTTTTGTTTCAAGCGGGATAAGTTTATTTTCTCGGAATTATCCTGTACTTTTAAAAAAACCGAAACGATTTATTGTCGTTATCATCGTATATGGAATGCCGAATTAACTGCACAGTTATGCAATTTTTTGCGAGCTTTTCTTAAAAACTACCCTTCACCTCAGAAGACGTCGTAATTTTCCGAAATTTTCTTGACAACGTCTTGGCTATCTGAAGTGTGATTCTGACACCCTGCTGAAAAACGATAAATTTCTTCAAATCTGCCGCAAATCACAGGCCGATGACAGTACCGAATAAGTAACAGTTTGTTCACCAACTACACTTCACGTTATGATTATACATACTAAAACCATTTTTTGTCGAGTTTTTTTCGGGAAACAATGAGCGAAAAATATTCAAAAATTATATGTCCTATTCAACACCCTATCTCGACGACATGATCATATTGTCATGATCAACACTTCAGTCTACATTCCACGTTCTAGCTAGGAACAATAGCAGTACTGAAATATCAAAAACCAGAGATTCGTTCGGTTTGATGGCGCTTCATGTCTTATGACATCGAAAATAGAGTGCGTGACTTGAGTTTTTCCTCCGTTTCCGTTTCACTCCAACTCCGGTTAAACTGTAGTTTGGTTCCAAAACACTTGAATTTGGATTGCTTTATCGATGTATGTACGTGTAACGAACGAACCAGCAAGAAGAATACAATCAATCAACAATCAACAACCGAAGCGAACAACAACAAATCAAACTAATTATAGAGGAACCAAACAAAATACAATTAAAGAAAGGAACCAAACAAAAACAGCCTAAACACAGAAACTCTTATTGTAGAGTTAAGCGAGTCAGACTAAGCAATTACTAAGAAAATAGAATTCACAGACGTAAACAACCTCCACGAAGTCGTCGATATAAGGCTCCATACATTCGGTACTCTCCCACCTTTCCCGTTTTTGAACCTTCTCCAATAATCCTCCTTCAATCAAAGTGGAATGTGTCGCTCCTCCTCCTTTGAGTCCATGTAGAATGTGTCGCTCCTCCTCCTCTCTCCTCCACCCCCGCTAATTGGGCGAGCTGTTTCAGTTCCTTTCTAGAACGGTCTTCGGAAAGCCGTCGCCCACTCTTCAGAAGTTGCATCACAGGGCCTCGAGGTAACGGACAAGGCCTTTTTCTGAATGCTTGTTTGCCACACCCCTTCCCGGAGCGAACCTTCGTCCAACGCCACAAACGTCGTTCTGCCTTTTAAATACACGTCGTTCTTCCTTACGGTCACTTCTACTCTTCCTTCTCTCTCCACTATATTTACCCAGTTTAGTTTGACTAGCTCTCCGACACGCAGCAAGGCGGAGAAAGCGAGGGCTGCCCCGCAAGCCGTTCTTAAGTTGTCTGCATCACCCATGTTAAGGTCTTGACGCAGAAGCTGATCCACAGTAGTCCTTCCCCCCTTCCCGCGATGCTTCACTTCTCGATCTCTCTTCGTGCACTCGTGTATCGAGCCCAAAAAGTCCTGCTCTCCGTTGTCCAAACCTTTCCGGAAGTGACGGTCTGCCACCGCTGTGACGTCGAAAGTGACTTCTTTTCTCCTCTTTTCTGCAGAGCGTATATGATGAGAGCATCGGAGTCCGCTGGATCGAGTCCAAGTGGGCGAACAAAGTTCTTGAGATTCTTCCAAGCATTCCGATATGAACATAAATTAGAAGGGGCCACAGCTTCATTGACTGCACTGATGAACCCGTCCGCTAGATAATTCATGTCAAGATTCTCTAGTAGCTCGAACACTCTCCCTATCTTCTCTCCTCGCTTCCCTGCAACAATCAGGTTTGGGTGGGCGGGCCACCACGTACACAATGATAAAGGCCTAGAATGAAGAAATATAGCATTCCCCCTCTTTCAATATTCTTCAAATACCGTAACTCACTTTCGTACACATTATTAAAAAAAAGTGTTTTGTAACCAAACTTTAAATTGAGTAATGTCTGAAAATGGTGAGAAAATGGTATTGTTTTTAAATATCAATATAAGACGATGCTGGGAATAATTTTCGCCAAAATGCTCAGAATGTTGTTCCTCGGGCAGAATTCGCTTGGAAAAATAAGCGTTTCCATGGCAAGAAACGGAAAAAAGCGCCATGATAAATGGCAGTAAATAACATGCGTTTTGACGGGCCTTCCAAGAAAAACCGTCAAAAAACAAGCTTTCTACTTTGTACTCGTTTTGTTACCGCTTTTGTCACTGCCAGAATCCGGTTTTTGTTTGTCCTTGTTTTGTCACTGCCAAAATCGGGTTTTTTTTGCCCACGTTTTGTCACTGCCACAATCGGGCTTTTTTGTAGCCCCAAGTGACTCTAAATCTTATGTCTTTGACACTCAATGCTTTTGTTTCTTATTTATCTCGCCAAAGCAAAAATCTGTATATTAAACGTGTTTCTTTTTCAAATCATCTGTGCATTTTACGGATAAACGAGTTTTTTCACCGCTATGTTTCAAAACTCGCCACAGAAACCGAAACAACACGAATTGTCGAACTAAATTCCCAGCGCCGTCTTATATCAAAAAAATTTTTAAAGGAATTTTTTGTGTTGTTTTCACTAGGTCTTAGTTATTTCAAAATAATTATTATGCTAACACTTGTTTACTGAATTTTTCGCTCTCCTGGTATCTAACACAATATTGGCCTTTAAGCCTGGGATAAAAGCAGTAATACGCGGCAATATTATCTTCACAAGATGGATTGCACCTCAGCTAGAATGTTCCAATGATGTCGTCAACAAACTCAAAAACGCTTTAGGCAGTCTCTAAATCCCCCGACTCCTCCCAACATATTTATATGGTGTCAAACCCAGTGAGTCATACAGTGGTACAATCGCTCAATAACACACACAGTTTAAAGGCAGTGACGTCTAGTTGAGACGACAATCGATCCATCTCACGAAAAAAATTTCAACTGGGCGGGATCGATCCCAGCCTTTTTTTTTCAACCCGTGAGCCCCAAGTTTTTTGTCAGTGACCTCAGTCTAAGCCTCTGTTGTTGTTGTTGTTGCCGGCAAGCATCCCGCAAGACTTGGTTATGAACACTCTCTTTAATGAGAGAAGTTCTAGTGTTCTTCGGACAAGATGCGTCCGGAGAAGGGTTTTGATGTCCTTTGCAGTCCTGAGACTGTCATGCTGCACCTTGTGAAGGCGGACATCGTTGTAGCAACCTGAGGTCGCGCTCGATTCTGGACTGGATGATCCGGCTCCATCCGTGACAGGCTCTTAAGGCTGTAGAGTCACGAATGGCCACTGTTGCCAGTGTGTTTCGAGAGTCTAAGCCTCTCGCACCCATCAACTCCGAGGAAGCGGCACGCTGCCTAGTGGTCGCAGGAGTAAAGCGAAGCAGCCAAAAGCAAAGCGGAGCACACAAGGGGAATAGTTTGTGTTAGTATTGAATTGTTAAGTATTCAGAAATTTTAGTAGTTTTAGCAAAGTTTCTTTATTCACCTGTGTTATATATAGAAGGATTGCTGAGGCATGTGAACAAAATAGAGAATTAGTTTTAAAAGTTCTTTGCGTGGCAGGCAAATTAAGAAAGAAGGAATCCCCTAAATTTACCTTAAACATATAGCTCGGGTAACTTCTTCCTCTCTCTCTCTCTTTCTTTATCCATCTCGCTCACTTTAACCCTCTCTCTCCGTATCCCTCTCTTACCCTCGCTTTATCTCGCGCTTTCTCTATAAGACTCTTCTTCTCTCTCCATTTTCTGTTTTTCTCTCTGTTTGACTCACTTTCTTTCTCTTTATTTGCTCTTGTTCCTGGAACCCACGATCACCATCAACGCGTATCGGCTTTGCAACAAATACGAGCGATGGGTTAGCAATCCTCTCATGAGCAGAGAGGGCGCAAAATCTCGCGTTAATTCATGGAAGCTTGACTGAAAGAGGGGAGAGGAAGAAAAAGGAAGAGACAAGAAAAGAAAACGAGAAAGATAGAGAAAGAAAGATGAAAGAGAGGAGAATTTGAGCAAAAGAGAGAACATATGACATTCGTAAGAGCAGGAATGAAAAAACATCAGAAAAAGTGATAGCACGAAATTGTTATAGCAAGAAAGATGAAAATGATAATCATAGAAGAATACTTCAGAAGGGATAAGAAGTAAAAGTGTCAAAGATTTTCGCCTGGATTGGGGTTTGACTTGAACTTGTAATCAGCTGAATATGCGCAACATTATTGCGCCGCGCTTCCTGTTTCATACATCAATAACATTCCGTTCAGAAGTTTTTAACTGATTATTTAAATGTTGTTAATGAAATTTACAAAACTAAAAGTTTTTTCCACTTTTCTGTTCGAACAGGAAGACAAAGATAATTCACTTCTGTGTTTTGTAATAGTCTCTGCAGTAACTTCGGTTATTCGATAATATTTTATCACGGAGTATGCGTCTCAAACCATCACGAAGTTTTAAAGCTTTACTCTCTGTGTGTCTACCTACCTAGCTTTACTCTCTGTGTGTCTACCTACCTACATACATAAATCGAGCCATCAGTGAAGTTGCCGTTTTATCGAATTCACGGGAGAGTTAAACTGTATGTAGTAGAGAAAATCAAAACTTTGGGAAAATACCAAGAAGAACTGCCGATTAGGAAATTTGAGGGGAAAAGAAATATAGAGTTAAAGAGAAAAAAGATAGATAGAGAGACAGGAAGAGGGATAGAGAGAGAGGGAGAGGGAGAGAAAGAGAGAGAGGAAAAGAAACATAAAGAAAGAGAGAGAAAAAAAAGAAAGAGAGAAATAGAGAGAAAGAGAGAGAGAGGGATAAAAAACGACAGAGACGTCGGATAAATTTGTGCATCAATCACACATGATAAGAATGGCGTTATCACTATGTTTTAACATTAAAGTAATAAGCAAGAGGGATAATTATAAATATGTACCTGTAACACATATATCACGGCCTCAGATGCCGAATTCATATATCACGGCCTCAGATGCCGAATTCATGGACAGATGCCTATGTGTCACTTTAATTTGGTTTTAAATTTGGAAAAGTGGTTTTAAAACTCATTGAAATGACTAGCAAATAATGTTCTGAAACAGAAGTGGAGCGGCTTTATTGGAATGGTCACGGACATGTGTAGAGTATGAGGAATTACGAAGAAGCAAGAAGCCTTCCGAGGCAAGTTGAACCCGACGATTTAATAGCGTTCTTTTGGTTAATAGTCACTTCTAATGGCTAAAAGTCACTTTGTCTCATGACTACAAGTCTTCATGCATAGAGAAATAGTTATAAGTTTCGAACAAATAAACGAAAAAACAGTTATTCTATTTCACCGATTTAACATAACACAATTACCCGTATTACTCTTTGGAACAGGAACAACTATTACGTTAACAAACTACGAAAGAACATTGAATTATTACTTCAATGACGAAAAAAGGTTTCTCTGAAGTAAAATCATCTTTCTTCTGCGAAAAATAAAAGACAGTTGTGACGGAATGCGAAAAAATCAAAATGTCATCGAAAAGAATTGTGTTCTAAGCCACCGGGGGTTGACTGCTTTGGTGGAGTACATACATTTCTGAAAAAAAATAAATATTTTTGGTATAACTCAAGTGAAAGAATAAGTTACTTTTTAAAGGTTTGTGTTTAAAAATAAATAATATCAGAACAATTAAGTACTCAAATCAACTTTGAGCTGTGAAAATTTGAAGGACACCAAAGTGCTATTTCTGAAACTGATCGCTTCTATCGAGCTTCAACCACAAAAAGAACCTAAAGAACTTTTATAAAATAATTTTTTTCATTATTTTTGATTACTGGTATTCTAATAATAACAATTTTTATTAAATTATTTCCAACCAGTTACCATAATATACACAAAAGAAGTTAGTTCGGTCGCATCACACTTGTGTCGCAGTTCGGGGGCTGACATATGCTTCTGAAAAATAGGTAAGGCTCAAACCATGGCTCATCATTTTTCTTCCATTTACTCGCTTAATCAGTCGAATGCTTGTCCTAAGATTTTTCTTCTTTGCATTCCTTCTCATTCTTCCAAATAGAACCGCATTTGGTGTTTCATTTCCTAAATAAACTCCTTTTGAAATTCTCTCTCTCTCCTGATCTTATACCGTACGTTTTCTTGAAAAACTGTTCTCGCAGTATCTGTGTACCATTGTCAATAATGTTTCAGCGATTCTTATCGTACGGCGAAGTTCCTAAAATATGGCGTACAGCGATAGTCCGACCACTCTACAAGCGTAAAGGGAAACGTACAGATCCGCTCAATTATAGACCAATAAGTCTTACTGCTTCCACATCTAAAATAATGGAGCGTATCGTTTGTAAAAGAATACCAGAATTTCTGGATGAGAACAAGTTTATCAGCAATCATCAGTTCGGATTTCGAGCTCAACATTCTTGCGAACTATCACTTCTAGAATCAATGACGGAATGGCACCGGAATGGCACTTTAAACTGGACAAGAATGAATACATTAGCTGTCTTAATTGACTTCACTAGTGCATTCGATAGCGTCCCTCTTTCCTACCTAATGAGAAAAGTTGAGTCCATTGGGCTTTCAGGAAGTCTCTTAAGATTCATTCAAACTTCCTGCATCAACGAGAACAGTCAGTCCGAATCAATAATAGTGATTCTCTACCTTACCCCACTCCATCCGGGTTCCCCAGGGAAGCTGTTTGGGCCCCTTACTGTTTCTCATCTTCATAAATGATTTACCATTGTACCTACCAGTAGGAAGCAGGGTGACTATGTTCGCTGATAGTGTCAAAATTAGTACGATTAGCGATGCGAAGCTAATTCAAGTCGCCATAAACTCTGTTGCCAAGTGGGCCTCCTCATAAGGACTGACTATTTCCACTACCAAAACAGTAGTCACTCTTTTAGGAAAATTCACCCTAAGAGTAAATTCTACCTCAACGGTAAACAAATCATTGAGAATAAACTAGTAAGGGACCTTGGTGTAGAATACGATAATTCATTGAGTTTATCTACACACATAGAAAATATTTGCAACAGAGCAAAAGCCAGATGCGCTTACATACTAAGAGCCTTCAAATCGAAAACCCCGTTCTTTATAAATAAATAAAATTTCGTTGCTTACGTTCATCCTCAACTGGAATACTGCTCCGTGATCTGGTCACCTCGGCAGAAATATTATAAAGAACTCGTAGAAAAGGTTCAATGAAACTTTACAAAACAAGTCTGCAGAAGAGCCGGAATGCCCGATATGACATACGATGAGAGATTTTTTTTCCGATTGCAGGAGGGACCAGATGGATCTAGTGATGACCTTCAAAATCTTGGCCGGAAGAACCCCCATTCCTCCATTCAAGTTCTCCCCCCAAGACCACAGATACCCCACTAGGTCACACAAGTTCAGTCTGACGCAACCCAGTTTCAAACAAGTTAAGCTCTCTAATAACTTCTCAACAAGAGTAGTTCCGGTTTGGAACAAACTCCCAGAGACTGTAATTTCGATTAATACAGTCAACTCATTCAAAACAGCTATCGGTAAGCTATAAAACGATCCTCATATTCTCGATTCCAGACCCACTGACCTCTTTTTTCTCGACTTACCTCTTTTCTCACTTTAAAAAGTGTCACGCCTTGGTGTTGATACGAATCACTCCTCTATTTGATCCCCTTCCTGCCCCTTTCGAAATCACCCTTGTGATACAGTATTATTGTTATTATATACACACGTATAATCATTCCTGTATATACATAAGTATATTATAGTATTATTAGATGTACAATTTTTATATAATTTTTTGAATTCACAAGTAATCAATCATATGTCAGAGGAAACCCAACGATTTCAGAACAACACAGTGGGATTATACGCGGAAATTGTGCCATAGGTCGCAAGTTCGACTAAGATCCCTAAGAGATCAACCAGGCTGCAGGAGTAAGAAAAAAGTTGCTAGTGCTTACATGATCTCGAATATCTAGGAGGAACATACTAGGAGTGACTTGAGTAGCAGCGTCTGATTATAATAGGTCAGCTCTAACTTATCGCAGAGAAGGCTATGTCGCAAAGTTGTGATAAGAGCGATAAGTATCCATTATGAGTTAATCCTATGTGACTGTCCCTGAAATTTTCCTCCTCGCTTATACTATATCAGAATGAAATTATAATTTTTAAAAAGTGGTGTTCTATCTACTCTTCTCTCGTCATGAATTCAGAACTAATTTATTTTATTTATTTTTTTGTCGTTCAATTTGTTCTACTTATATAGTTTTGTTTGTTTGTTTTTTTTCCCGTTTAATTCGCTATATTAAAGTCAAATTGATGTATCGCTTTTGTTATCGTATTTGACAATTGTTTAGCTGATCTATTCATTACTCATTTTCAATTGTAATTAAATTTGTGCCTTATTGCATCGAAAGATGTAGATAAAATATATATATATATAATGAAGTCTTCAGTGTTTTTTGTGAGTTGAGAAAAGTTGAGTCCATTGGGCTTTCAGGAAGTCTCTTAAGATTCATTTCAAACTTCCTGCATCAACGAGAACAGTCAGTCCGAATCAATAATAGTGATTCTCTACCTTACCCCACTCCATCCGGGTTCCCCAGGGAAGCTGTTTGGGCCCCTTACTGTTTCTCATCTTCATAAATGATTTACCATTGTACCTACCAGTAGGAAGCAGGGTGACTATGTTCGCTGATAGTGTCAAAATTAGTACGATTAGCGATGCGAAGCTAATTCAAGTCGCCATAAACTCTGTTGCCAAGTGGGCCTCCTCATAAGGACTGACTATTTCCACTACCAAAACAGTAGTCACTCTTTTAGGAAAATTCACCCTAAGAGTAAATTCTACCTCAACGGTAAACAAATCATTGAGAATAAACTAGTAAGGGACCTTGGTGTAGAATACGATAATTCATTGAGTTTATCTACACACATAGAAAATATTTGCAACAGAGCAAAAGCCAGATGCGCTTACATACTAAGAGCCTTCAAATCGAAAACCCCGTTCTTTATAAATAAATAAAATTTCGTTGCTTACGTTCATCCTCAACTGGAATACTGCTCCGTGATCTGGTCACCTCGGCAGAAATATTATAAAGAACTCGTAGAAAAGGTTCAATGAAACTTTACAAAACAAGTCTGCAGAAGAGCCGGAATGCCCGATATGACATACGATGAGAGAATTTTTTCCGATTGCAGGAGGGACCAGACGGATCTAGTGATGACCTTCAAAATCTTGGCCGGAAGAACCCCCATTCCTCCATTCAAGTTCTCCCCCCAAGACCACAGATACCCCACTAGGTCACACAAGTTCAGTCTGACGCAACCCAGTTTCAAACAAGTTAAGCTCTCTAATAACTTCTCAACAAGAGTAGTTCCGGTTTGGAACAAACTCCCAGAGACTGTAATTTCGATTAATACAGTCAACTCATTCAAAACAGCTATCGGTAAGCTATAAAACGATCCTCATATTCTCGATTCCAGACCCACTGACCTCTTTTTTCTCGACTTACCTCTTTTCTGACTTTAAAAAGTGTCACGCCTTGGTGTTGATACGAATCACTCCTCTATTTGATCCCCTTCCTGCCCCTTTCGAAATCACCCTTGTGATACAGTATTATTGTTATTATATACACACGTATAATCATTCCTGTATATACATAAGTATATTATAGTATTATTAGATGTACAATTTTTATATAATTTTTTGAATTCACAAGTAATCAATCATATGTCAGAGGAAACCCAACGATTTCAGAACAACACAGTGGGATTATACGCGGAAATTGTGCCATAGGTCGCAAGTTCGACTAAGATCCCTAAGAGATCAACCAGGCTGCAGGAGTAAGAAAAAAGTTGCTAGTGCTTACATGATCTCGAATATCTAGGAGGAACATACTAGGAGTGACTTGAGTAGCAGCGTCTGATTATAATAGGTCAGCTCTAACTTATCGCAGAGAAGGCTATGTCGCAAAGTTGTGATAAGAGCGATAAGTATCCATTATGAGTTAATCCTATGTGACTGTCCCTGAAATTTTCCTCCTCGCTTATACTATATCAGAATGAAATTATAATTTTTAAAAAGTGGTGTTCTATCTACTCTTCTCTCGTCATGAATTCAGAACTAATTTATTTTATTTATTTTTTTGTCGTTCAATTTGTTCTACTTATATAGTTTTGTTTGTTTGTTTTTTTTCCCGTTTAATTCGCTATATTAAAGTCAAATTGATGTATCGCTTTTGTTATCGTATTTGACAATTGTTTAGCTGATCTATTCATTACTCATTTTCAATTGTAATTAAATTTGTGCCTTATTGCATCGAAAGATGTAGATAAAATATATATATATATATAATGAAGTCTTCAGTGTTTTTTGTGAGTTGAGAAAAGTTGAGTCCATTGGGCTTTCAGGAAGTCTCTTAAGATTCATTTCAAACTTCCTGCATCAACGAGAACAGTCAGTCCGAATCAATAATAGTGATTCTCTACCTTACCCCACTCCATCCGGGTTCCCCAGGGAAGCTGTTTGGGCCCCTTACTGTTTCTCATCTTCATAAATGATTTACCATTGTACCTACCAGTAGGAAGCAGGGTGACTATGTTCGCTGATAGTGTCAAAATTAGTACGATTAGCGATGCGAAGCTAATTCAAGTCGCCATAAACTCTGTTGCCAAGTGGGCCTCCTCATAAGGACTGACTATTTCCACTACCAAAACAGTAGTCACTCTTTTAGGAAAATTCACCCTAAGAGTAAATTCTACCTCAACGGTAAACAAATCATTGAGAATAAACTAGTAAGGGACCTTGGTGTAGAATACGATAATTCATTGAGTTTATCTACACACATAGAAAATATTTGCAACAGAGCAAAAGCCAGATGCGCTTACATACTAAGAGCCTTCAAATCGAAAACCCCGTTCTTTATAAATAAATAAAATTTCGTTGCTTACGTTCATCCTCAACTGGAATACTGCTCCGTGATCTGGTCACCTCGGCAGAAATATTATAAAGAACTCGTAGAAAAGGTTCAATGAAACTTTACAAAACAAGTCTGCAGAAGAGCCGGAATGCCCGATATGACATACGATGAGAGAATTTTTTTCCGATTGCAGGAGGGACCAGACGGATCTAGTGATGACCTTCAAAATCTTGGCCGGAAGAACCCCCATTCCTCCATTCAAGTTCTCCCCCCAAGACCACAGATACCCCACTAGGTCACACAAGTTCAGTCTGACGCAACCCAGTTTCAAACAAGTTAAGCTCTCTAATAACTTCTCAACAAGAGTAGTTCCGGTTTGGAACAAACTCCCAGAGACTGTAATTTCGATTAATACAGTCAACTCATTCAAAACAGCTATCGGTAAGCTATAAAACGATCCTCATATTCTCGATTCCAGACCCACTGACCTCTTTTTTCTCGACTTACCTCTTTTCTCACTTTAAAAAGTGTCACGCCTTGGTGTTGATACGAATCACTCCTCTATTTGATCCCCTTCCTGCCCCTTTCGAAATCACCCTTGTGATAAAGTATTATTGTTATTATATACACACGTATAATCATTCCTGTATATACATAAGTGTATTATAGTATTATTAGATGTACAATTTTTATATAATTTTTTGAATTCACAAGTAATCAATCATATGTCAGAGGAAACCCAACGATTTCAGAACAACACAGTGGGATTATACGCGGAAATTGTGCCATAGGTCGCAAGTTCGACTAAGATCCCAGATCCCTAAGAGATCAACCAGGCTGCAGGAGTAAGAAAAAAGTTGCTAGTGCTTACATGATCTCGAATATCTAGGAGGAACATACTAGGAGTGACTTGAGTAGCAGCGTCTGATTATAATAGGTCAGCTCTAACTTATCGCAGAGAAGGCTATGTCGCAAAGTTGTGATAAGAGCGATAAGTATCCATTATGAGTTAATCCTATGTGACTGTCCCTGAAATTTTCCTCCTCGCTTATACTATATCAGAATGAAATTATAATGAAGTCTTCAGTGTTTTTTGTATAGATTGTTTATTGACAAAACTAAGACTAGAAAAAATAATTACATTTTCAAAAAAACTTTTTTCAAAAGAGCACTTTCAAAAGACTTTCTCCTCTTTTCTCCTATATTTGTTCTATATTTTATAACATGAGTATTAAAATGAATTTATTAATAACAGAGGAGAAAGACTTACGAATTGCATTTTTTTTAAAGAAAAACTATAGAAAAATTCATTACTGGTCAAAGGTCAAAAGGTAAAAAGGTTTAATAAAAACGCACTTTCAAAAGCCTTTCTTCTCTGTTGGTCCACTCGAATTGAAAAGATGATCAGTGCCAGGAGGGCTATCAGCAGCAAGCAGGTCAGCGTGTATACGATTATCAGCCATGCCGACCACATGCCCCTGAAGTGACTTTGATATTCTTTATATTGACATTGATATTCTCTGTCATTGACATTCTTCATATTGACAGAGACTTTCTCTATCACAAAGAGTGATTGAGCAAATTGAACGATGAATATTTAATAATTCAAAACTGCAGTGTTCTTAAAATAATTGAAAAAAAAATCTGAATTACAGGCCATCGGCGAGTTTCTCAATATGAAAAAATCAAAATAGTTTTCAAATAGTCAATGAGTCAGTAAAATACAGTGATTAGAAACTGAATGAATTAAAACGCATTCGTCTTGTAGTTGATAAAGTGAAAACGGCGGTTTGAAGAGCCAAAATAATAAAAAAATGGATTTTTGTTTGTGGCGCACAGTGTACTCAGAGCTATGACTGTTAGGTACACATTTCTTCAGTAACTAAACAATGACTGAGATAGAAACGACAAATTTGTAGACGAAAGTTTTACTTCTATACCACTATGACCTCACATCGAACATCGCCAATACATCGCAAAAAAGTGTCATATGTGATGAGACACCGATGTGAATCCTAAATTCACACGACTTTCAGACGCCGAAAAAACTCGAGACATGCAGTTAGTGTTATATTACATGCAGACGTATATCCGAGCACGTACAGTGTCACTGACTCAGATGAGTTGAAAGACAGTGACTTAAGTACCAACAACTGCAGTGAGTTGAGTGACATTTACAAGTGAAAACCTCAAAAAAATCTTTGAGACAAATAAACTTCCCAACCACAGTAGAAGGGAGCTCAATACAATAGGAAGAACATTTTACAAACGGTTCTCTGCCAGTTTCTGATAATATATTGAAATAACCGATTGGCGCTCTTCATAGATAACGGGAACTAGCGAGACAAGAACTGATAGCGAGACTAGCGAGACTGATAGCGAGACAAGAACTGACTTGGTTCACCAAACTAAATCAACAAGATTTTTTCGTTCTACGTATAACAGAGAGCTCTTGCATCAATCCACATAAAATCCAGTTCTCCGCATCTTTTCAGTGAAAGTTTTAAACTGTATTGTTAAGAATTCCTTTGCAAAAGTTGAGTATGAATGTAATAGAAAACAGTACCTGCTGATGGAAATATTAGAACATAGACAACAAAAGGAAATCTTTCTCTCTTTATCTAAAACAGTTATGTATGTTTTTAAAAAAAGGAATTCTTCCTAATTATTCTGTTCCCATCTAAAATTTCCAGAACAACACTGAATCTTCCTTTTAAGCATCCAAAATATTTCCATTTTTCCACTAACCATCTAAATGTTAAGGACAGTAACATAGAAAACTATTCCATACACACCGCCAGTACTTTCATTGTAATAATATTGTAAAAGGAGAACGATGGTCCTTCGCTTTTCTCGATTTTTGAAAGGGGAAGAAAGCCTGGGGTGATAGGAGATAGGGCAAAGGCAGAGAGAAAATGAGGATAGATCCATAGATAGGAAGAGGAAGAACGAGAGAAACAGAGAGACAGAGAAAGACACACAGAGAGATAGGGAGAGAGCAAGAGAGTTGGACATGAAAAGATAAAAAAGACAAATGGAAAGACAAAGAAAGACAATTGGAGACAGAGAGACCCAGAGAGAGAGAGAGAGAGAGAGAGAGAGAGGGGGGGGAAAGAAAGAGAGACAGAGAGAGAGAGAGAGTAAGAATGAGTAATATGTCCTAAAGAAGAATGCAATAGATAATGCATCGGTGCGTCATTCAGTCAGTGCTCTGCTCTTTTCTTGAGTTTTTCCCCTATCATTATCTTCTTTCTCTCTCTCTCTCACGAGAGCTTCTCTCATTCACTGAGCATTCTATGGGATCTTCCTCTTACTCATCATTCTCCTCTTCTTCTTTCTACACTGTCATCAAGCTTTCTCTCTCTTGTGTTCTTTTCTCGCATCCTACTGAATTGTCTCTGTCGTTTACTCTCCCTCTTTCTCACCGCCTCTCTCTCTCTCTTCATGTTTTGTCTTCCCTTTCTTTATCTCTTGTATTCCCTGTCTTTCTCTCTCTTTATGTATTGTCTTCCTCCTCTTTCTCACCGCCTCTGTTTCTCTTATACTCTTGTCTTCTCCCTCTCCGACTTCCTCCTCTCAATCGCCTGCCCGCAATTCAACACCACACTCCTTTCCCATGCTTCAATGAACCATATCCGCCAAATCATGCGAAATAGTAAGTATCTTTATTATCCTCTCGCAGATAACTGCACAACATACAACCTCGGCCCACAAGTTCAAAGAGGTCAATAATCCTCTTTCCTTTCTCTATTAGTTCAATCATCTAAACACAATCTCCAGGAGAAAAACACGGCTTCAGGGAAGTTGTGAGAGGAGAAATTCCTACGTGAATAATATGCCTGTAAAGGGCAAGAAAGCTTGCGTATAAACTTTTTAAACGTGAACAAACCTATCGCGAAGAGAGATATATCGAGATATATCCAATACAGATACATCATCAAATCAATAATACCTCTTTTTCACAATCGACCGTATATATATATATATATATTTTATCTACATCTTTCGATGCAAAAACGCATTTTTCCATCTTTCCATTGTATAATCTTTCATCCATCGTATAACTTTCCATCTTCCACAATCGAGCAACAACAAAAAAAAAGAAATCACAAACTGGGGCGCTTTTTAAAATCATTCGATTCATTATTTTGTTATCTACTTTCAGGTCCAATCTATACTCGTAAATGCCTTATCTGTAATTAAACTGATAAAAACACGTAGATCTCGGAGTTGTAGAGTACTTAATATTCTAGATTTGAGGACAACTATTCAAACATCAAAAAGCAAGTTTTTATACTCTGATCGGTGATAATATATACTCTATCAACAGTGCGTTAATTTTTTTCTCGAAATTTGTTTTTCTTTCGCATTGAAAATGTGCTTTTAAAAATTTCCACTCCACTTTCATTTTTGAATGAATCAAAAACTCGACTTTCGGTTGAAAATTGATTTAAAATGTTTGCAACGAAAAAAAACTCTAAAAAACCTCGCACACAAAACTCGAACGACTCAATGCGGAACTCAAACCCTAAATTATATCTGCAATCGCTATATCGCAAGAGTTATATCGACTTTCTAAGAACTTTTATGGGGAATAATCTGATGCTCTTCCCGAGGTGAGCTGAGAATGAGAAGAGTAACTATATGGAGAGCGAGGGAGATAGAAAATAAGAGAACGAGAGAAAGAGAGAGTAAGAAAGAAGAGACAGCGATAGATAATGAGATGAAAAAATAAATGAAGAGACAGAGCAAAATAGTGAGAGTTACACATCAACCAAGACCAGAGAAATAAGATATGACTCACAAGCCAAACACAACGTATCGCACAGAGATAGAGAAAGAGCCAGAGAGAGAAAGATAAATTGATAGAGATAGAGGTTTACAAAGAGAGAGAGAGAGAGAGAGAGAGAGAGAGAGAGAGAGAGAGAGAGAGAGAGAGAGAGAGAGAGAGAGACACACACACACACAGAGATAGACTGTTAGGAAACCCCGTCTCTTTCCCATCCTTTCTTGCGTGCAATTTATTATCAAATGCAAACTATGAATCAACAAACACAACCATCTCCAGCCCAAGAAAGCGAGAAGAAGAGTATCATGGAAGATTCCGATAAATGAAGCACTTGTAAGAATTCAATCCTCTCGCAGAGAACAATGAACGAACACATCAAATGAATTCAAGTATTTCTCAATCGCTTACACCTTTCTAATATTTGCCGCAATTTCAATCTATACATGACTATCTTTACAAACCCGGAAACATCGAATATAATTTACAACATATACATTTATGTACTAACGTGAAAGTGTCACAGCAAAATGATCTGTGCGATAAAGCGGAAGCTATCCAATCCAGCGAGTCTTCTACAAAATAAACATAGAAATGTAACCATAGCCTTCTACAAAACGAACATTGTTATCTATCCGTTTCAAGTATTCATAGCTACCCTAAACCTACAGTAACCCATGCTGCTACAGTTCATCCCAGCTCAAAAGCTACAACACTGGAGAAGAGTGGGCTGTGCTTGAAGGAAGGAGATCCGGCCAATGTTTGACGCTTCCTAAAGTGGGCGGAGCCTGTGCGTGGGAACCTGGCAGGAGTTCTTCTGACTCCACCTCCTGCTCTTCTTCTTTATCACCAACATCGATACTGATTGATTCTTCTACTACGTCATGTTCTCGCATGACTCTGGTTCCAATCTGGAAACGAGTCTTTCGAAGTAAGAGGTTTTGTTTCTCGCGCTTATCTATCCACATCACGATTAGGAAGAAATTTCTTATAACAATTCTGACCAGTGTGTATACATAACTGTATACAGGGGTTTTTTAGTGTGAAAGAAAAAGGGAGAGACGCCCGCCAAAGACGGAAAAAATTTTTCACATAAGGGTCCCCAGTTAGGGGTGAAATTTTTTTCTTTTTTTCTCACATAAGGGTCCCCCTTACCTTTTTTCATATAAGGGTTCCCCCTAAAGATTTGGAACACAGATGTCCGCCGACAGAAGATCTGTCATGACTAAAATAACAGTCTGTATATGATCCCATCACGTTCTAGTCAAGTCATTCGAAATCTATCCGAAAGTTAAACACTAAAACAATCATGTAAGGTTCAATATCAAAAATGAATTCAGGTTAAACATCAATAAACAATCAAACAATACCAAATGCACAGCCATCCTTCGATGGAACATTCTGGTGAGCTTGTGAGCTAAGTCGTATTTAGTCGATTCGTCCGCTATTGCTTCTTCGATCAGCTTTTTCACCTTCACAACATCCTTCGTCAAAAAAGTTTTACGTGACCAGACATCAGTTTATCAAAAGTTGATCATCATTTCACTCATAGTTCGCTTTTAACATTTGATTCATCAACTGAAGAGACCCGAATCTCCTCTATCTCGAAGTGACTTGACAAAAATAGTTTAAAAAAACGCTCCTTTAAAAACAGCTCTCCCTCTCTCTCTCTCTCTCTCTCTCTCTCTCTCTACCAATTCAACTAACCCTTAAAAACTCCGCGTCTGTCATCAACTCTGGGATCCGATTCCGGATCTTGAGATGTGGCAGGAGAGGGAAAGGCTTTGCCATCGCCACGGGAATCGCTGAGTTCACTGCTGTAGATGAATTCGCACAACGTGCTGAACCTCAAATAGGCGTGATTTGTTCGAATGAATAAAGTTCGAAACAAACGTTTGAAAAACGAACTATTACTTATTTCTACTCAATGATCGATCCATAACTTACTGCCATTGAACTCTTACCGCATAATAAAAAGTTTCATCTACATTTGAAAAAGGCAAGGGATTTGATTCTAGAACGAAGGATGATGAGATGATGCCTCGCCTTCGATGGTGCTACAGCCCACCAGTTCACACTATCGTAAGGGACCGGTTCATCCTCACCGGTATCGAGCGCGTCCTCAGGTGGCGGAAAGAGGGATGTCTCTCTGCACAAGTGCATTGGAGATAGCGGGCTTGCCCGTCGTGGACCAAAACTGGATAGTATAGTTTTCCAGAGGGCGATGCCGGACTAGCCTGGGCGTGCCACCGGATAAAACATCAGCCGATACTACCCTATACTTTGTAATGTTGAGTCGAGGCGCCAGTAAAATAGCCTCTTGCCCTTCTCCGGTTAACGAATGGGTCTCGCGAAGAGGATCGCCGACTGCAGTGCGAGAGTAGACGGAGAAAAATTTTCCGGACTCAAAAGGATCCTCGACAAACTATCCCAAAAGGACTCCCCTCGACAGGACCTATAGGCAAACAACAACATGATATACACCGTTTGGTGCACGATGTGCAGTTCTACGAAGAGCTTACTATTGTGTGAGCGTTTCGTCACTTTCCTCCAGCCTACCTGTTTTTATAACTTTGTGTGCGTCATAAGAAGCAGGCTAGTACCAACTTTTCTCAAAGCTCATTTTCGGTGTTGATGATGAGGGAGGTTTCGCAGAAGTAGACGGATCCGCACTACAACCGCTCTCCAGCCTCTTTTCTTTCAACTTCTCTCTCACCACCTGCAAATCACAGCTGATCAAATCATAGCAAAAACTGATTCACGTGGCGGAATCGAACCCGCCGCCTTTCGCTGTTACCACGAGCGCGTTTTCAGTACAATACTAAAGGCACATTGTTATTCATATTTTGTTTCAATTACATGTTTTTGCCATTGATTAATACTTCTGAGCGTTTTTTTCTCGCTTCAAACTTTTTTAACGATTGTGACTCTCAAATTGAGAACTTTTTTATCAAGCTGGTTTAATCTCCGAAAAGGTTTTCAATTTCAATTTCAATTTTATTACGTGAAAACATTACATACAGCAACGCATAAATTAATCACGTGGTACGAGAGATTAAACAATTGAATTGTTTGAATTACATAAATAGGTGAAACAATGCAGATTACATCCAGGCAAACATATATCATTCATCAACTCTATTAATTTCGGTGAATATACGAGCTGATCGTATAGAGAAGGCATTTCTTCTGCAAATAGTTCTCGGAGCAGGGTGGATTATTTTGAAAAGTGCGACTCTAGTGTTGGACGCTCTTATTTCAAAGTTGTGGTGCGTCCTGTCAGAGAGTACTTTTTTTCCCAAATATCAGTTTCAGAAGTAGTTTGAGGTCGTTAGATTCTCTAACAGAGAGAAGAGGTACTAGGCCTAGTTGATTGTTTCTCGTCTGACTACTTGGCATATTATTAAAAGAACAACCAAAGCACCGGCGAAAAACGCGACGCGTAAAATAATTTTGAACCTTCTCTAGTACAGCTATGTCCTTAGCGAAATGTGGGGAGTAAACAGTTGTACAGTGTTCTACAATAGATTTAATGTATATCTTGTAAGCGTTAACAAGTACATCCGGTTTACGACTCTTGAGAACTTTAAGAATAAGATGACATTTACGCTTTGCTTTCTGAGCTATTGTTGAGCAATGAGCAGAAAAAGTCAACTGGTTGTCTAAAATAAATCCTAAATCACGAATCTCGTTGAGGTAGGGTAGGGAGTGACTATTTATAGAATATGGAAAATGAGGGGAACTCTGGGTACCAATTCTTAACAAACCACTTTTTGGTAGAGATAAAGGCAATTGCCAAGCGTCGCACCACTCCACTATGGTATCAGTCGAGTGTTGCAGTGTTGTATGAGAGTCTGTTTTAGAAAAAGACTTATAAACTTTCATGTCGTCTGCAAAAACTTTAATTTTACAAGTAGAAGAAGTTATCATATTCACTATCTCAGATGTATAAATGATGAATAATAATGGGCCTAAGACACTGCCTTGGGGAACACCTCTGGTAACCATGAAACTATTAGAAAGTGATTGATTAACTCGAACTTGGTAGGTTCTATTACCTAAATAAGCTTCGATCCACGAAATAATTCTGGGAGGGAGTTGAATGGACTTTAGTTTATAAATAAGTTTAGAGTGAGACACTTTATCAAAGGCTTTCTCAAAATCGAAATAAATGATATCTGTGAACTTTTTCTGGTCTACGGCTACAGAACAGTCTTCAAGGAACAGTAACATCAACTGTTCTATTGATCTCTTATGGCGAAACCCGAATTGATCATCTGGCAAAATCTGGTTTATCTCACAATGTTTCTCTATTTCTTTACTAAACACTTTCTCAAATATACGGGAAAATAGTGATGTTATACTGATGGGACGGTAATTGGAAGGACTACTGTAAGGAGGCTTCTTCTTAACTGGTGTGAAAGTTTTACCAATCTTCCTTCATTAAATCTTTTTTCTGTTGTCAATCGAACATTTCGGAACAATTTTACTGTTTTTAGAACACGCTATGAAAAAATTACAGGAATTTGAGATTTTATTTTGATTGTCTGAAACTTTCATAGAGCCATTTTCGTTAAATTGGAAAAAGGAAAAAAACGTGAGAAAGTAGTGGATAAGGATAGAAAAACCAGTTGAATATTACGAGAGGGAGAGACAAATAAAGCTTGAATGAAAACAAAAGAAATATAACCAAATAGAGAGATAGTCCGGGTGTGGCAATGTTGTAGTGTGTTCGAATTTTGTGCGAAGAGTCCGGAGCTCAATTCCTACCCGGACAGATCAACCCAAACCAAGGGGTTAATAAATGTTGGTAGTGCTCTTTCACGAATCTGACTCTCCCCACTGCTGCTAAAAATACTAGCCGTGATATAGCGGGCAGCCACTGGTACCACCAGTATAGGACTCTACCGTATCTCAGGGGAGCACGTACCCTGCTGCAAGGCGAGAACAAGTGCGAGGAAGATTATTTTTTTTTATAGAGATCGAGAGAGCGAAAGAAAGAGATGTACAGAAAGAGAAATAATAACAAAAATAGAGAGAAAAAGAGAGAGATACCTTTTCAGCACCAGTTAACGATGATGTGAACCTCTACCTGATAATAAGGCTGGAAGAACCGTGGTCCCTTTGCATCTTCTTTCGGGGAGAACCAATGAATGTCAGGGTCGATCTCTGATGTGGATGCACACACCACCTAAACAAATACCGGGAAATTCAATTATTTACCATCCTCACAGTACTTTTGAGAAGATTTATTTTCACAGAAGCGAACCATTTTTTCATTAGAGCTTTGGAAAAAAGAACTCACTCATCTCTGTTTTTTTTCTGTTTCTGGAAATTACTGTTTTTTGTTATAAAAGAAAAAGTCAAAAGCTATTCGGCCATCTATAACCAGGGTTTTTTTATTTGCAAGAAAAAGATACAGACGCCCGCCAAAAGCGGAAAAAACGTTTTCCACATAAGGGTCCCCCCTTTGATGAAAAAAAAAACAAAAGCCCGCGAAATTTTTTTTTTTGTTATACATGAGGGTTCACCCCCTTATAATTTGAGAAAACAGAGGCCTGCCGAAAGAAGGTCTGACATGACTATTTAACCCCTGTCTATAACTCCTTCAAAACACATTTTAAAAACTTCTTAGTTCTCTTTTCAGATTGCATTCATACCGACATATAACAATAAATGGGGAGCGGGTTGGAGATATCAAAAAGAGATTCTCGACAGTGATGACCAGGCGTTAAATGAGGCCCGTCTAAGGCATGTTTGTACGCGCCGAGCGAGTGGAAAAAGGAATGGGGAAAGGAAAGAAGAGTTGAAAGAGAAGTAGAGAAAAGGTGAAACAGAACGGAAGGAGAAGAGAATGTAGATCATTCTCGGCGCGAACATGTATGCGCCAACATAGCTGGTCCGGTAACCATTTAACCCCTGGTTTAACATAGCTGGTAACCAAAAAACCTTTTATTGCTCAATTTATCTACTCACTCTGCCCTCCATCGGTCGCTTTTCATTATTCTCATGTGAATGTTTTCTTGTTCTACGTTTTCAATAACGTGTAGTAATATATATACTGGCTTGGTGTCTTCTCGTGCACTGGCACGTGACCTCCCAAGGGATTCAAAATTTTAAATAATATGTAAAACTCACCAAGTCACGTAGAGATCCTCTCTGCAGAATTCCTCTTTGATACGCCGTGGTCAAGCTCTGCAAAAAGGCGTCAAATCAAAAATACAGATTTAAATAATCATAATGGGCAGGGTGTTTTTCTCACCCGCACTGCGGATAAAAAATCTATGCGCCTTCCAAAAACACCGGAAAACTTTCAGATGTATACGCTCGGAAATTTATTTTTCGATTCTTACCACATGGAATTTGATAACTCATTGCGAAAAACAATTCGAACTTTTGGAAATTTTGAAAATCTATGCGCTTGAAAAAAAATTGTGCGAGTGGTAAGAAACGCCCTGATAATGGGTAGAGCCTGAATACATATTGTGTGATGATTAATATTTGGGCGTCTAGAAACGGACAGACTGTATCAGGTTTGGAAAAATTAGCAAAAAAGAGCTTCAAGCGTAAAAGAAACAAAATGAGAAAACTACAGTCCCGATCATAAGTAAATTGCGTTTTGCAACTTGCTCCAAATCTGTTTTAATTTCGATGAATTTTCAGAGAATCGAATTTATGAGAGAAATGCATTAAAAACAGGCATATCATGTCAATAGAAAAACAGTAGAGTATATTATTCAGATTCGCCTTTCATTTATGTACTAAAACTCATAAACAAAAATGTTTAGGTTATTATTATATTGATGAACGGGATGGTCTGGATAGCAGAACGAAAAAATATGTATACCTTCAATTTTCTCAAGAAGGACGGTCTGATAGAGCATGAAATATCAACCACGATCACTTTAAAAATGAATTTATCTCATCCCCAGAGCTCGTATTTCGCTCTCAGGCGGGTTCAAACTCTCCACTTACTAATTATTACGAATCCGGATGTTACATAAAGGAGCCAGCTCGAATATTGTGCAAAGGAGCTCAAGTTAGACCTCCACCCGGGAATAATTCCCCCAAACTTAGTGGGTCAAGTAATAATGCTAGTACATCGCACGAATTGGATTTTCCCCACTAATGCTACAAACACCAGCAGTGACCTGGCAGGCAGCCACTGGTTCTACCTGAAAAGGTCAGTTCCGAATATCAAGGGAACGCGTAGCCTGCCACAAGGCGAGGATGATTATTTCATACCTGATGGAAAGGCGGCAGCACATAATCCACTCGCACCAGTGAAGCCATAGGCGCAAGCAGAGCGCGCAATTCATTGCTTCCCAACTCCGCCCTTCCAAATTTTCATTATTCGAAATATTGACTCATTTTGAATGCTAATTTGTTAACAATATGAAACCTTGAAATTTTGCAATGGGGATCAATATAGCAATTTTAATAGACGGGTTTATTCCCACTGGTGTTAACCGCTCACCATGTCAGGGGAGGAACTTGGGATCTCTGGAGAATGACTGTAAGAAATAACCGATAATAATGACTGGAAGAATAACTCGAGAGAAGGATGACCTAAAGACAAACTCGAAATAAGAATGGTTAGAAGAACAACTCGGAATAAGAATAACTGAAATAATAAATAGTCATTAAACCTCGTGAGCCCCCTTCTGGAGACTGAATGCACCGTGTCTGCCACCAGATTGGGCTCTCTTTGCTCCATTCTTCGCAGCAGCTCATGCTCGCCCCAGCGCACAACTCCTTCCAGCAGTTCCACCTCACTCGCCTGCAATCCCGAAACACACATTACATTTTTCTCTCTCTCTATCTTTCTCTTTTACTCCAATGTGTTTCTATAACCCGCAGTGCGGGTTAAATCTATGTGCTATCTAAGAAAGCTAGTAAAAAATTATTTGATCGTTTGCAGCTTCTCTTTTACATCACACGTTTGCGTATTCTCTCGAACAGGAGTTTTTTAGTGTGCAAGAAAAAGGCAAACACGCCCGCCGAAGGCGAAAAAGTTTATTTTCACATAAGGGTCTCCCTTATCTTTTTTTTCACATTAGGGTCCCCCTTGTGATTTCGAAGAACAGAGACCCGCCGACAGATGATCTTACATGACCATTTAACTCCTGCTCTCGAAGGCCTGCTGTTCCTTCATTGTGTCATACTGATATACTTGCTCTTTCTGCGGGTAGAAAGGAAAAGCCTGATCACAAGACACCGATTAAACATGTCTTACTCTCTTCTTCTTTCTCTCTCCATACAAGAGCTCAATTGATCAAATACCATCCTCAGGTAAGGGGCTTCTAATTAGAACTTCTGCAGGTCTCTGTTACGATTTCAAACATGAAAATATACGGTACAACCCCTTTTTCTCCCACAAAAGTTCTCTTTATTGTTTATTTCGGGTCTAAGTTGAGGTATTTATTCTGCTTTAGTGGGCCTCTGTCTGTTTTTCGCAGGCATCATGAAACCCCTCTCTCCAAAACCTTCTCTCACTTTCTTTTTTCTTCGAAATCCCTTTCTCTCTCGCTATTCTTTTCTCATACTCGTCATCCATATGTTATCTCTTTCTGTCTCTCTATGTCTCTCTACTTTTCCCCCTGTAAGTGTAGCTCTCTTCCATTCTTCTCTCCATCTCTTTTGCTTAGTCTGAAGCATTCCACAACACTTTCAAAACCCTGCGAAAAACATTCGACCCCTAAAAAAACCTCAAAACCCTGTAAAACGTCTTTAGAAGGTTTATAACCCCGAATACCTGCAAGAAATGATTAGCCAGTAGATCAATCATGACGTTCGATGGCAGGTCAAAAAGATGCGGTGAGTGCAGGAGTCTGCCAAACTCTGCGAGGCAGAATGCTCGGAACTGTCTCGTCAGCCAGAGGGACCCGCTGTCCAGCGACCATGACAGCAGAGGAACACACGAGGACAGCGAGACATGACTCAGAAGCACTGACTCGCATTCTGAAACAGCCTGGCCTGTCGAAACGAGAACAGTCAAGCGTAAGACTAGCGAAACAACCGTTATCTTTCAGAACTTCTGGAACGGTCGGCTCTATTCACAATTTCTACTGTTGAACAGGGGTTAAATAGGCATGTCAGACCTTCTGTCGGCGGGCCTCTGTTTTTTCAAATCATAAGGGGGACCCTTACGTGTAAAAAAAAATTTTTCGCTTGCCTTTTTTTATAATAAGGGGGGAAGCTTATGTGGAAAAACTTTTTTCCGCTTTCGGCGGGCGATCGTACCTTTTTCTTGCACACTAAAAAACCCCGGGTGTCGGAAAGTTTAAGGCTATCGTTGTTTTTCTTTGAAGCCCTGTGAAAACTTCAATTGTCTTTATTCATTCGTTCGTTTATTTCAATTCAACACAGAAAATTGTTAAGCGACAAACGGATATACTTTCACAGATTTGAGTCGCTCTGAAGTCAACACCTTTTTGGTAAGGAATTGAGTTTCGAACCTTTGAACTCAGGGCCAAGTCTTCTTAACCCTGACATATCTCAATCAAACAAACTAACGTTGCGCGAGTCCGTCCAGGCCGAGGAAGCGTGCAATTTGCATGAGATGAGCCGCTCGTTGCAGCTGCAGATTCGGGGAGCGGCCCGCGACTATCGCCCGCACTTGCGAGAGCGATGAGATGCACGCACCCGATGATTGTATCTAGAACGGTCACTCCCACGTTAAAATACTACCGTACGTTAACCATAGTTTACCAAACGCCCAATGTAGCGGTTTGAAACTCCAAAAAAAGGAAAGCTTTTCGATCGGGGGAGTCTGGGATGAAGGGAAGCGAGCTAAAGATGAATAGCGGAGAAGGGATATTTAGAAACAGAGCATTTCTCTGACCCGCACCGCAGGTTGAACAAATCTATGCGTTCTCCGAAAAACCCCGAAAAACATTGAAATCTATGCGCTTGGAACAATTTTTTCTCGGAGTTTTCAATTTTTCTCGGAGTCAAATCATTGGAAAATTGAAAGTTGAACTCTGAAATTTGAAAAAAAAATTCTATGCACTCGAAAAAAGTTGTTCGGGTGCTAAGAAACACCCTGATTAGAAAGTGAAGCAGAGAGAAAGTAAAACAGAATGGAAATAGAAGAAAGTTCAGATCATTCTCAGTGCGAGCAAGAATTCGCCAAAAGATCTGGTTCGGTTACCTAAACCCTCTCTGCCATACCAATGACAAGATCTGGTTCGGTTACCTAAACCCTCTCTGCCATACCAATGACAAGATCTGGTTCGGTTACCTAAACCCTCTCTGCCATACCAATGACAAGATCTGGTTCGGTTACCTAAACCCTCTCTGCCATACCAATGACAAGATCTGGTTCGGTTACCTAAACCCTCTCTGCCATACCAATGACAAGATCTGGTTCGGTTACCTAAACCCTCTCTGCCATACCAATGACAAGATCTGGTTCGGTTACCTAAACCCTCTCTGCCATACAAATGACAAGATCTGGTTCGGTTACCTAAACCCTCTCTGCCATACCAATGACAAGATCTGGTTCGGTTACCTAAACCCTCTCTGCCATACCAATGACAAGATCTGGTTCGGTTACCTAAACCCTCTCTGCCATACCAATGACAAGATCTGGTTCGGTTACCTAAACCCTCTCTGCCATACCAATGACAAGATCTGGTTCGGTTACCTAAACCCTCTCTGCCATACAAATGACAAGATCTGGTTCGGTTACCTAAACCCTCTCTGCCATACCAATGACAAGATCTGGTTCGGTTACCTAAACCCTCTCTGCCATACCAATGACAAGATCTGGTTCGGTTACCTAAACCCTCTCTGCCATACCAATGACAAGATCTGGTTCGGTTACCTAAACCCTCTCTGCCATACCAATGACAAGATCTGGTTCGGTTACCTAAACCCTCTCTGCCATACAAATGACAAGATCTGGTTCGGTTACCTAAACCCTCTCTGCCATACCAATGACAAGATCTGGTTCGGTTACCTAAACCCTCTCTGCCATACCAATGACAAGATCTGGTTCGGTTACCTAAACCCTCTCTGCCATACCAATGACAAGATCTGGTTCGGTTACCTAAACCCTCTCTGCCATACAAATGACAAGATCTGGTTCGGTTACCTAAACCCTCTCTGCCATACCAATGACAAGATCTGGTTCGGTTACCTAAACCCTCTCTGCCATACCAATGACAAGATCTGGTTCGGTTACCTAAACCCTCTCTGCCATACCAATGACAAGATCTGGTTCGGTTACCTAAACCCTCTCTGCCATACCAATGACAAGATCTGGTTCGGTTACCTAAACCCTCTCTGCCATACCAATGACAAGATCTGGTTCGGTTACCTAAACCCTCTCTGCCATACAAATGACAAGATCTGGTTCGGTTACCTAAACCCTCTCTGCCATACCAATGACAAGATCTGGTTCGGTTACCTAAACCCTCTCTGCCATACCAATGACAAGATCTGGTTCGGTTACCTAAACCCTCTCTGCCATACCAATGACAAGATCTGGTTCGGTTACCTAAACCCTCTCTGCCATACCAATGACAAGTCCAATTTGTCCGTGTACATGTAATGTACGATGAGAGGGAGGAAGGCGCGGGGCAGTAGACTCTCATCCAATTGAATCTTGTCACGCTTCCGCTGCTGCTGCTGCTGCTCGGATTCCACACTTTCGGCAGCTGAACAGCCTGGTCTTGGTCTTGGATAAAGGTTTTAATTTACGGCAAGGGATCGCCCTGATTATCCTCCCTACCTGCTAATATACGGCTCTCGCTTCTCACCCATGATTTTCCCTAACCTGCAGCTGTTCCATTAGAGAAAAAAACCTGTAATCTCCACCTCTTGAGATGATAACATAACTTTTAACTCTCCAAGTTCACTCAGAACCCACATATTTTTTTTCAAATTACTTTTTTTAAATAGTTTTCTTTGCGGCACTTGTTTGAAGTTTTTATTCCGCTAAGTGTTTCGAAAAATCACATGAGAATAATCTTAAAAGGGCAGAGATGACAAAGGGTTTCAGGGAAAGGGCAGAGATGACAAAGGGTTTCAGGGAAAGGGCAGAGATGACAAAGGGTTTCAGGGAAAGGGCAGAGATGACAAAGGGTTTCAGGGAAAGGGCAGAGATGACAAAGGGTTTCAGGGAAAGGGCAGAGATGACAAAGGGTTTCAGGGAAAGGGCGGAGATGACAAAGGGTTTCAGGGAAAGGGCGGAGATGACAAAGGGTTTCAGGGAAAGGGCAGAGATGACAAAGGGTTTCAGGGAAACGGCAGAGATGACAAAGGGTTTCAGGGAAAAGGAGAAATGTACGAGTTCAGAATCGCAATTTAACGAGCATTTTCTGGTGAGATTCGAGGATGAAAATGAAGAGTGGAAATATTCATCATGTAGTGAATAGCACTATTCACTACCCTAAGTTTTATGTGTGTGACACATAATAATAATGTTACAGTATCTGTGATGTTTCGGCGTCGGAACCGAATAATATTGTTATAACAGCCGCTCTAGAGGACGGAAATAGCGCAGGATGATAAGGAGTGGGAAGCGTGATTACATGGCAGCCTCTCAGGAGGACGAGTAGAGGGGAAAACGTTCTTATAAAACCTCGTTCAACTGGTAGGAAGAAGGATTTTATAAGATGAGGACCTTTCTAAATGACTTGGGTCTCCAAACCGTATCGTTCTTATTATGATCAATTTGTAACGTATAGTCCTTCTAGAGCTCGTTAAACACGGTTCACAACTGAAGTTATGATGATCTTCTCACTAGGACCCTTCGATAATACATTGCTCACTTTAGAACCCTTTCGTAAAGTATGAATGACCCGAAAACCCCTCGGCAATACATGGTTTTCTTTTAGGACCCTTTAGTTATAAATGGTGCACAAGAGGAACCTTCGTCGCTCTCTTTTCGCTTTCACCAAGACCCTTCTTGCCCCCACCAAGACCCTTCTTGCTCCCACCAAGACCCTTCTTGCCCCCACCAAGACCCTTCTTGCTCCCACCAAGACCCTTCTTGCTCCCAACAAGACCCTTTTCGCTCCCACCAAGACCCTTCTTGCCCCCACCAAGACCCTTCTTGCTCCCACCAAGACCCTTCTTGCCCCCACCAAGACCCTTCTTGCTCCCACCAAGACCCTTCTTGCCCCCACCAAGACCCTTCTTGCCCCCACCAAGACCCTTCTTGCTCCCACCAAGACCCTTCTTGCCCCCACCAAGACCCTTCTTGCTCCCACCAAGACCCTTCTTGCTCCCACCAAGACCCTTTTCGCTCCCACCAAGACCCTTCTTGCCCCCACCAAGACCCTTCTTGCTCCCACCAAGACCCTTCTTGCCCCCACCAAGACCCTTCTTGCTCCCACCAAGACCCTTCTTGCCCCCACCAAGACCCTTCTTGCTCCCACCAAGACCCTTCTTGCCCCCACCAAGACCCTTCTTGCTCCCACCAAGACCCTTCTTGCTCCCACCAAGACCCTTCTTGCTCCCACCAAGACCCTTTTCGCTCCCACCAAGACTTTTCTTGCCCCCACCAAGACCCTTCTTGCTCCCACCAAGACCCTTCTTGCTCCCACCAAGACCCTTTTCGCTCCCACCAGAACCCTTCTTGCTCCCACCAAGACCCTTTTCGCTCCCACCAAGACCCTTCTTGCCCCCACCAAGACCCTTCTTGCTCCCACCAAGACCCTTCTTGCTCCCACCAAGACCCTTTTCGCTCCCACCAAGACCCTTCTTGCTCCCACCAAGACCCTTCTCGCTCCTACCAAGATTCCTTCCGCCTACCTTGAATGGGTCTCGCAAGCAAGCGGCCGAGTACCGGCGACCGCACTGCTACCAGGGCGGAATCCACTCGGACACACACTTCTTCGTCACCTTTTCTGCTCACTGAAAGAATGGGTCGAATACTCATTGCCATTTTCCTTTGAAGTTGTTGTTCTTTGCCCAGAGGTCCCGTCAAAGGGGAACCTTGCCGAGAGGTCTCTTCAAAGGGGAACCTTGCCGAGAGGTCTCTACAAAGGGGAACCTTGCCGAGAGGTCTCTTCAGAGGGGAACCTTGCCGAGAGGTCTCTTCAAAGGGGAACCTTGCCGAACGTCTCTTCAAAGGGGAACCTTGCCGAGAGGTCTCTTCAAAGGGGAACCTTGCCGAGAGGTCTCTTCAAAGGGGAACCTTGCCGAGAGGTCTCTTCAAAGGGGAACCTTGCCGAGAGGTCTCTTCAAAGGGGAACCTTGCCGAGAGGTCTCTTCAAAGGGGAACCTTGCCGAGAGGTCTCTTCAAAGGGGAACCTTGCCGAGAGGTCTCTTCAAAGGGGAACCTTGCCGAGAGGTCTCTTCAAAGGGGAACCTTGCCGAGAGGTCTCTTCAAAGGGGAACCTTGCCGAGAGGTCTCTTCAAAGGGGAACCTTGCCGAGAGGTCTCTTCAAAGGGGAACCTTGCCGAGAGGTCTCTTCAAAGGGGAACCTTGCCGAGAGGTCTCTTCAAAGGGGAACCTTGCCGAGAGGTCTCTTCAAAGGGGAACCTTGCCGAGAGGTCTCTTCAAAGGGGAACCTTGCCGAGAGGTCTCTTCAAAGGGGAACCTTGCCGAGAGGTCTCTTCAAAGGGGAACCTTGCCGAGAAGTCTCTTCAAAGGGGAACCTTCTAGATTGTTCAAGTCATAGGTTAAATACGTTTTAATTTTTAAATAGGTCGATCGCTAAAGCAGGTTAAAAGTTTCACTTTTAACTTTACGAAACCGGTTGAGACTCATTTATGACTTTTTTCTTTTAATTCAGCCGTGAAAACTCTGATACAGTCATTTCGAGTGAGGAGCAGTGTCGATAGGTCGGTCGCTTTAGAGAATTTTTTGCCACTTAGCAGTTTACCTATGCTTCAAGTTAAAGTTCTTTCTGAGTCCACAGAAATGTTTTCCGTCAAAACTTGTTACACAGTAGACGATTATATTGACAAAAGCCATTTGTTCACCGGAGAACTTGACTCGATACAAGATTCGCTCGCCTGGATGAGGCTGGCTCTCGATTGGATTCTCTGACGAGAGGATGATCGCCAGATCTCCTTTTTCATGCGCTCTTTCTTCCGCTCTCACCATGTCTTCGTAGAAAGATCGCCTGTAAATGCAGAGTGAATATGTAACCTTTTTGAAAGTCACTGCAGCTCCTCACTCCTTGGAAGAAATGAAGCTTATTTTTTTAAAAAAATTCTGTGTAAATAATAAAAATAAGTGTACCGTAGCCCCTTTGAAGTTTCCTGATGTCGTTTTTAGGTACCGTACCCCTCTTTAAGTTAACTGAGCTCTTTTTCGGAGGTACTGTTGTCCCTTTGAGCATTGAACAGTCGATTGAATAATCTTGAACAAAGTTCCCACTTTATGCCTAGAAGGGAGCGGATTTGATGTTGAAGACTGGCTGGAAGAGAGCAGGCTTCCTCGCAGATGAGACGCCTTACCTGCAACTTGAGCGACTTTGGTACTGAACAGGGGTTTTTTTAGTGTGCAAGAAAAAGGCACAGACGCCCGCAAGAGGCGGAAAAAATCTCACATAAGGGTCTCTCCTTATAATAGAAAAAAACAGAGGTCCGCGAAATTTTTTTTCTTGTTTTACATGAGGGTTACGATTTGGAAAAACAGAGGTCCGCCGACAGAAGGTCTGACATGACTATTTAACCCCTGGTACTGAATCAGAGACATGCGTCCAGGTAATAGAAATGAATGTGAAGAATGAGTAGGAAGTTCGACGATTCCTTCAATTCGTCGTGGTTGAGAGTGGTCGACTCATTTCTCGCTCTTCATTTCTATCGCCCAAAATCGAGGATTACGGTCTCTAGCCAGTCGTTAAATGAGGCCCGTCTAAGGCATGTTTGTACGCGCCGAGCGAGTGGAAAAAGGAATGGGGAAAGGAAAGAAGAGTGGAAAGAGAAGTAGAGAAAAAGTGAAACAGAACGGGAGGAGAAGAGAATGTAGATCATTCTCGGCGCGAACATGTTTGCGCCAACATAGCTGGTCCGGTAACTATTTAACCCCTCTAGCAGGATCTGGACACTTTTAGGTGGTATCGTCCAAACCATACTCGATACTTCAGTCTACATTCTAAAAAAGAGATGAAGAGAGGAGTGAATAGAAGAGTAAGGTGAGAGCCCTTACTACTTCTCTGATTATAAGGGTTTTTTTCTAGAAAAATTCGGTCAGGGCGACCATGGTCACGAACAGGGGTTCAACGGCCAAATCCTACTGTCTTTTGGAGTTACACTGTTTCAAAATACTGCGACTTTGCTTTCAATTTATAAACAGCTTTCATTTAAAAACCCTATCTCTCCAAGTGATAAAGCAAGCGAAAAACCAGTTTTCGGCGAAAAATTTCAGTTCACAAATTAATTGAAAATAATTATATTTCTTTAAAATCTTTCATTTAAGTTTTCAAATACCAGTACTTTATCAATTCGCTTGAGCTTTTTTTATAAACGCTGGCGAAAATCAGCCACTTGATTAAGCCTGCAGACATCGGTCTGCTTCGTGACTATTCACTCTCTGGTCGTAACATTTACAGCCAAAATTAGTCATACCTGGTTGAGTTGAAAAGGCGCCAAAGTGGAAGCGGCCAGAACTTGGTCCAAAACCACCTTTCCCTCCACTGCCTCAGGGACATTCTCACATCGCGCCTTCACGACGAACGACAAAGCGGCGCATTCTTCCCCCTGTAAGAACATGTAATTAGAACATGAGATACGCCTCTCGTCCGAAGAACACGAGAACCTCTCTCATTAAAGAGAATCTTCATAACCAAAAGTCTTCCATGCGGGCTGCTTGCCGGCAACAACAACAGAACATGAGATCAAAAACTGTTGAAAATTACTGAACCATCTGATCGTTAGCGACCAGAACTTGAAAGGTTAGGATGATTAAAGAGCGTCTCTGGAACCAATACTGCGGATTCATTCTATGCACAAACCTATGAGCTGTATTAAAAAGCTAATGAAAAATTTGCTCTGTTTGTCTGCATTACAGGGTGTTTCTCTGACCCGCACTGCGGGTAGGAAAAATCTATGCGCTTCCCAAAAACCACGAAAAACATAGAAATCTATGCGCTTGTAAAATATTTTCTCTCTGATTTTACGTAAGGAAATCCCAAATCATTGGAAAAATTTGATGTTGAACTCTGGAATTCTAAAAAAAAAACTATGCGCTCGAAAAAAGTTGTGCGGGTGCTAAGAAACACCCTGCTGCATTCTCTCTTCCATATCACACGCTTTAGCGCTCTCTCAAAGACCTGCCGTTCTCTCATGTTAAGTCATCTTGAGATTGACGCTCTTTCTACGGCTGGTGGTGCGAGGACAGAATAAGTAAGAAGCCTGGTAATTTTCAGTCCTGGTCTCTCGTATGACCGGATCTTTCTCCTATCTGCCTTCACCTATCGCTCGTTCTTCTTTGTGTAAAGCCTCCCCCCCCCCTTCCGGGGTTAACCTTCTGTCGGCGGGACTCTATTTTTTTCAAATCATAAGGGGGACCCTTATTTAAAACAAAGTTTTTTAACCGATGATTCAGACATTATTCAAAGATATTTTACTGCCTCACACTCAGACATACTGTAGCTACAGTAAACTTTTACATGATCTGCAATACTTAATTTGGACCCAATTTACGAAAGAATCGTTGTAAAAAGGAACATCATTTTGACATTCAATTTCTTTAGGATGAATAACGAAATGAATCAAGAGTCATTCTCACCTTATATGATAAGCGTACATCTGTATGCAGAGTCGTCAGCAGCTGGAAGCCAATGGATGGAATGGAGGGGCGGGCTCTCTCGGCAATTCCATCCAGCAGGGAGAGTACCCGAGAAGCCTCTAGCTCCCTCTCAAGGCCCTCCAAATGAGACAACGGCCAGGAGGAAATCAACTCACGGAAAGCGCGCGTCTGCTCTCGGTTGCCGCTCTTGCGCTGCAATAAAAATTATTTCTTTTTTACTTGCTAATTAACGGCTCTCGGTTGCCGCTCTTGCGCTGCAATAAAAATTCTGGCAATTAACAAAGTAAGGCAAGAAGCCGTAAGGCATGAGGACGCCTTGAGTGAGGCCGCGCGTTTTGTTTTCACATTAAAACATATTTTTACATTAAAAAAACGCTTAGGCTTAGTAAAAGTTTACGATAACGAGGCCGTACGGCTTAGCTAACGAGGCAGAACAGCCAGGCCGTGTTTTAGGCGTCCTCATTCCTCACGGCCTCATGCCTTACTTTGTTAATTGCCAAAAATTCTTGCTTTTTTTTACTTGCTAATTAACGGCTTTTTCCCTTGCTGATTAACGGGTTTTTACTTGCTAATTAACGGCTTTTTTACTTGCTAATTAACGGCTTTTTTACTTACTAATTAACGGCTTTTTTACTTGCTAATTAACGGCTTTTTTACTTGCTAATTAACGGCTTTCTTGCCATATATTGTAACTTAAGGTATTCAATCTATTGCACCTAAAGCATCTATAATATTAGTTTCATCCAGAATTACAATAAGGCCCTCTAAAGCAGCCGCACGCCTCATTAGTAATGAGTTTGAGGCGGATCTTCGCCGCGGAGGCCAACTAACGCACGGTAGGACTTGACCATTTTGTTCTTGCTTAAAAAACTAGGTTTGAAAAAAGATTCTACGACCCTTGAACTGTGTGAGAGACATAGGTAAACTGCTACATGGCAAAAAAAAAATCCTCACTCGAAATGACTGTATCAGAGTTTTCACAGCTGAATTGAAAAGAAAAAAAGCAATAAATGAGTCTCAACCGGTTTCGTAAAGTTAAAAGTAAAACTTTTAACCTACTTTAAAGATCGACCTATTTAAAAATTGAAACATATTTTACCTATGGTGAGAGGAAAATTCGTAACAAAATTCTTAATTAGTGCATTAAATCTGATCAAAAAATAACGTTACAGATAACCGGATGTACCTATTAGGGCCTTTATAAAACTTGACACGATGTGACTTGACACTTGAGCCAACATTGAAAATTTTTTCTGTGATTTACCGATTTGCTTTAGCATATGGCTGCGCACTGTTTTGCTCACCGACCGTTTTTTTTAACCGTTTTTACCTTCAAAATGCAATAAGTTGCTCCATTTGGACAGTCACAGCGTTCATAAAAATTGCTAATCAGGGAGCTCCCGCAAAAAAAAATTCAAAAAATCTCGTATGTTTCTGACTGTAGGTGAGCAAATTAGTTTTACTTTTTGACGGTAAAAAACGGTCGGTGAGCAAAACAGTGCGCAGCCTATCTGGCCAAATTTGTTTTCGGTGTTGGCTCAAGTGTCAATCAAGTGTTGTCACAACGTGTCACGTTTGTTAAAGGCCATCTATTAGCATAACGAGTCGAACAAACCTTAAAAGTGATTTTAGACAATCTCTTGGACGAGGACTGTGCGAGGGAGACGAGTCTGGATCGCATGAAAGGCAGGGCAGGCGAGTTTCGCGAGTCTCCTCGTACGCTGTCCACTGCGGGCAGCGAGCGCGACTTCCGACGCAGATTCGACGTTGACGCACCCATACAACAGCATGCGAGACTTTTTTCTGCTTGAACTACGGAATGATGAGAGAAAAATTGATTCAGAGCACGGAATAAAGAGCATTTGAATATTCTTCGATCACAAAGTGAAAAAATCCTTAAACGAGGAATGATAACCTTTCGACATCAGATTTTCTCCTCACAACTGTCAAAAACAAACAAACTTAGAGACGATTATAGTTCAACAAGTCACTTTCGATTGTTGAAAAATTCTTAAAGCGACGATTAAACGAGCGGGTGAGTCTAGGATAATAACAAGCGAGCTCTAGGAGGAGGGCGGACGAAAGAAATAGATTCTTTGTTCTAAGCATCTTGAGAAACAGTTTTTTTTTCTAAAAAAAAAAAGCTCTGGATTTTCATGAACTCAAACATTCTCGTGAAACACTAATTATGACATCATCTGGGACATTGACAGGGGTTTTTTAGTGTGAAAGAAAAAGGGACAGACGACCGCCGAAAATGGGAAATTTTTTTCACATAAGGGTCCCCCTTATGATTTTTCAAACAGAGACCCGCCGAAAAAAAATTCACATAAGGGTCCCCCCTCACGATTTTTCAAATAAAAAAACAGAGGCCCGCCGAAGGCGAAAATTTTTTTTCCACATAAGGGTCCCCCCCTTAGGGGTGAAATTTTTTTTCTTACATAAGGGTCCCCCTTACCTTTTTTCACATAAGGGTCCCCTCTAAAGATTTGGAACACAGAGGCCCGCCGACAGAAGATCTGTCATGACTAAAAAACCCCTGGACATTGATTAGATTATAAAATTTTTAGAGAAGTTAAGAGAAGAGCCGCTGGGTATTCAAACCACAAAAAGTGTCGCATTTTGCCCTCCAGCATTATAAAAACGATCTCTGAAACAACGGTCGGGAAACCTTTAGTTTAGCCCCCCCTTGAACTTTACCACCCTCCGTGATACAAGAACTTCCCGATTCATAGTAAAACATATCAATATGGAGGGGGCTAAAGGTGAATATTTAAACTCGAGTTCCCCACCACAAAAAAATGGGGTGTAAAATTACGTACCCAAAACCTTTTCAATTTTGGCCCTCTCAAAGCGCCACAAAAATCACTTACATGATCAGTTGGCACTCATTCCCTGATGGGCATAACTGCGTCTTGTATTGCAGACATTGGTATACTAGACGAAAATTTGGCTTTGAACGCTACGGTTTCAAAATTTTCCATCATAAATAGGTGATCATTTTGAACATCAGAGACTCCGGTTCTTCAAAAAAAACACATAAAAAAATTTATTTTACATTAAAAAACGCTTAGGCTTAATAAAAGTTAACGCTAACGAGGCCGTACGGAGTAGAAATTTGTGTGGATTACTACGTTTATGTAATGAACAGACAATTAGAAGTTCTCAAATTTCTAATTTAGAACAGACGCCGTTTTAGAACACCGTATAAAAAATTCATAGACCGCACTCTATATTCTGACAAATACGCTATTTAACAAGTTGTTCCCCCTATCTCTGAAATTTTAATTCCCTATAAAAGCACCGGAAGTGCTTTTATAGGGTTTACTTTCTGTGATTTACTAATTTTCCTGCATTTCAGAATCGAAAACCTAGAACATGTTGGTAAATCGCAGAATAAAAAAATTAAGAAAAACTTGTGAAATTTTACAGTAGGCCCTATGGTCCTGTCTTTCCCCTTCCTTCTCTAAAACACGGCCTCAACTTAAAAACGGCCTGGCTGAGTTTTTTCTTTCTCTTTCATTTTTCTTTCTTGTTCTGTTTCTTTCTTTTTTTCTTTCTTTTCTTTTCCTTTCTTTTTAAATTATCTTTTTAAATTTTGGGGAAAGGAAAGGGGGGAGGGGGAGGGGGTTTACCTAAGCAGGGAAGGGAGGGGGCCCTAAAGGAGGAAGAGGGCCCTACCTAAGCAAAGGGGGGGGTAGGGGCCCTAGCGGGGGAGGGGGAAAGGGGGCTCTAAAGGGGGAGGGGGGCCCTAAGGAGAAAGGGGGAAGGGAATTTTCATGAATAAAATCTCTTTCTTAGAAAAAATCTTTGGTCGGCTAAAGTAGATTAAAGCCAACTTTTTCCTAAGCCTAAGCGTTTTTTTATTGAAAAATAACTTTCTGATGTAAAAATGAAATTTGGCAAAATTGCTCAATAGAGCGAGTTCGAACTCTCACCGAGCAACTCCTATTCAAACACACTAACCTCTACATTACAGTGCCTTGTACAAGATGAAGACGAATAGTAGTCATGAACGTAACTAATTGAGCCAGGCCGTTTTCAAGTTGAGGCCGTGTTTTAGGCCGACGCGTGAGTGTCGTGAGTGTTTGAGTGTGATTTGTTAAAGGCCAGAAAATCAAAGAAAGTGTATACTTTCGGTGTTTTTTTAAGGGAAAGAAAGTTCAGGAAAAGGAGGAAGAACTTGGTTGATGGCCACAAATACTCGAACTCATGAAAATTTGTCAAGATAAATTCGTCAATATATATATATATATATATATATATATATATATATATATATATATATATATATATATATATATATATATTATATTTTCGCTCAAGGTTGCGAACCCCTGCTTTCGAGAGTATTGTTTTTGTACAGTTTATTTTTGTACAGGTCACCTTTCATCTCGATTAAATCACACTTTTCCGGAGAGAGACTAATGTTCTTCTTACTCTTGATTTACAGAAGAGAAAGTGAGTTGGCTCCCAACTGAGAAAAGGAATCGCTCCGAATACTAATAACTGAATCATTCCCTGTATGTGAACTCGTTATTTAACAATATATGTTGAATGTTTTCTTGCATTGAAACCGAGAGTAGTTTTTTTTTCGATTCAAGCAAGCACATTAGTCTCTTGCAGTAGAATTCCCATGACAATTCTCTTTTAAAGCTTTCTACTATGAATTTGATACTTCTTAGTGTGCTAGCGATTCATTCTCGTCGTTTTCTTCGGTTCTCGTTTTTATTGCGTTGAAGTAGCTTCTGATAAGAAAATTCTTCAGTTTTTGATTGCATTAACTGACTTTTCGTTCTCAGAGCCTCGGATCTCTTCTTCAATCTCTTGAGTCCTCAAAAAAAGTTGAAAGAAATATTTATTGAAATGTGCTTTTATTCATTTCTCCTGCAAGTTTTCCTAGTTTCATCTTTTTTTCTTTAATTTCACAATCACAATTCATAAACAGAATCATGGCATTTCTTGTTTGACGACCGATGAATGATACAGAAGTGAGAATTGAAATCTCGACTCTTATTGAATATTTTCAAATCCTATTAGTTTGCAACGTTTCATTTTTATTTTATTCTTCCAGAATTATTCAAGACTGATTTATTAGACCTTCATCAAATTAGATTTTTTTCATAACACACATGCTGTTAATTTGAAAATTGAAAAAAAAACTCAAAAATTTCATTAAAAACTGGCCATTACTAAACCACGCCTTGCACGCTGTGTTCGCTGTGCACGCACGCTGCACGCTAAATCATTACTAATGCACGCCAACGCGCGGGAAAGAGAGAAAGAGTGTTTGACGCACTATTATGTTAATTTTTGATACGGTCTCGTTAGCCTAAGCCGTACAGCCTCGTTAGCGTGAACTTTTGCCTAAGCCTAAGCAGAAAAAAACTTGTAACAAAAAACTAAATAAAGCGCATGGGGCGGAGTTAAGAATTTTCCCGCGCGTTGGCGTGCATTAGTAATGATTTAGCGTACACGGCGTGCTTTAGTAATGGCCGAAAAACTATTATTCTGAGGTAATTACTATATCGCAGGTACTTTTTCAGTAAGAAAATCCTAGTAAGTGAAAAAATTTTCCTAATTGCCTCATCGTCTGCTCTGTTCACATTATTGGCGTTGTGCCAAAAACCGCGCAACGCCGAACCTTTCGATGCGTGCGGACGTAAAACGTGTACTTCTCTCAACAGACCTGAGACTATTGCGAAAGTTTTGTTGCTGTGATTTTTCACGTCATTCATATCCTTAACCGAACCTTTATTTGACTGGAAAAGTGCTGAAAATGCTCAGAAAAGTTCTCATAAACAAGTTCTCCGATTGGCTGCGTATTGAAGTATTTTCGCTGTAAGACGCGTTGAGTTGATCGATTCGACCGCGTACGATAAAGGGACTGATTCACGTGGAATAGCACGCAGGGTGTGACCGGCACTGTTTTCTTGCATGATGATTAAGCCTTCCGCTATAGTTCGCGGTGTTTAGTTTCGACACAGTTTGAGGTTTTCTGGGCTGATTTCTGTCTGAAACTAGTTTTCTTGTGCATTTTTAGCAAGCTCCAAAGTCCAAAATTGTTTTTAAAAAGTTTTTCATTTTCAACCGTCGATTCAATATAAGCTATTTGTTTGAGTTTCTGTTTCGCCAGAGTTTTACGTCTTCATGGTTATTGGAATTTTTATCGTTTTTTATCTGGTAATCTGCAGCAATCGTGTCTATTTTCGTCTGTTTTTTCGCACATTTTAAAAAGAGGAAAAGGAAACTAAAAAGAGGAAACGCTCAACGCTCAGATCCCATAATCGATGATTTCCCGATGTGGCTTGTTGATCTTGATAAAGCGTTTGAATTGAAATTGAATTGAATTTAAAAAGAGGATTTCTTGCAGAAAAGTCTTGTTCTTCTAATCCTCAATGGCAGCGATGAATCCAGAATAGTGAGTGATTTTTTTTATTTCAGCTCTATAAAATTAGTTTTTAAACTGTAGTGACTCACATAGATACTTCCATAGCTCACCAAATGTGCGAAATTTCTCCCGGTCGCCTGCCTAATCTTCGAAAGTAGATCATTTCTCTTAACTGTAGTCACTAAAAAACAGTCTAACTCTCTTCGCGTTTGTGTGATGCTTAGAAAATGTCCCATAAAGGCTAGGTTTAAACTTTGTGTGCATAATGACTGCCTTTTTGACATGTTCTACGAATTTTATTAACGGCTGGATATACAATTGGGCAAAATCGGGAAAAATTATTGTTGGATCGCCCGCCCGAAAATGTATTTTCCAGCAAATCCTGGTGAGCTTTGGATACTTCTGATTCTGAATAGTTCAAAATATTTAGAAAAAAACTGGAAATGTTTGCGTTCAAGCCCTCTCCCCCTACCAGAGGTTCCATGGGTCAGATGAGAGTGGCATTTTTTGATACGGTCTCGTTGGCCTAAGGCGTACGGCCTCTTTAACGTAAACTTTTTCCTAATACTAAGCGTTTTTTGTTGTAAATTTTTTTTAAAGTAAAAATAATTTTTATGTAAAAATACCTTTTTGTAACTCTTAATAATTCAGACGTATGACCCACGGAACCTCTGGTAGGGGGAGGAGGGCATAAACGCTAACAGTGCCGAAAAACTTCGTTCCAGACAGTTTTTTAGATCAATAGGACCTGGCAAGGGTGAAATTTTGCCTAAGACTTTTCTTATAAAACTGTTTTCGAGGGAATTCTACCTGGCGCGTACCTAAATGGAGATTGGAGCCACTGGAGATTGGAGAAAATAAGTAATTCGTTGAACATATTGAGCTTTATTCAAACATGAATTTAAAATTAGTTTCTAAGAAGATTTATTTTCAGTGACTACTTATTCAAGCTTCTTCTCATCGGAGACTCGGGTGTTGGAAAATCCTGTCTATTGTTGAGATTCGCGGATGATACTTATACAGAGTCATACATTTCTACGATTGGCGTAGACTTTGTTAGTTTTTTTCCTCCTAGTTCATAAAACTCTGGGTTTTGTGCAGGGGTTAAATGGTTACTGGACCAGCTATGTTGACGCATACATGTTACCGTACCACCAATGTTGACGCATACATCTTCGCGCCGAGAATTATCTACATTCTCTTCTCCTTCCTTTCTATTTTACTCTTCCTTACTTCTCTTTTAGCCCTTCCTCGTTCCTTTTCAACTCGCCTGGTGCGTACAAACGTCTTAAACCGGTCTCATTTAACGCCTGGTTTTGTGATACAACCAAAATATTGTTAATTTCCTCATAAACTAGAAAAAGGCTTTTTTCCTGCTCGGAGTGAATCTTCAATTCATTTTTATTTTTTCGTTCAATTGGTACCCTGATAATAACTTCACTGAGTATAGTGATAAAGAAACTGAAATAAATTCCGGGTTAATGCATTGACGCGAACATGTATGCGCCAACATAGCTGGTCCGGTAACCATTTAACTCCTGATTGAATAATGGTTTTTATGGCGCACTAAACTTGTTAAACGTCTCCCGGTCGTCCGCCCGGTCCCCTAGAAAAACATTTTATAGTGAAGAAATTATGACATGAAATGATCTTTTCAAAAAGCTTAACATTCTTAAGTGATCAAAATGTCGAATATTGAACTCCGACCCGTGCTACACGAATCAAAAGATCAATTTACCACGGAAAACAGCAAAAATTTTGTTAATCCCCCTTCGCTTTCCGATCGCCAGGGTCGCCCGGTCAACCACCCAAAAAAAATTTTTCAACTCATCCTGGTGAGCTATGATGGTTTTAAACTTTTGAAAGTCCAAATAATTGGGAAAATTTGAAATTTTAAAAATCTATGCGCTCGAAAAAAATTGTGAGGGTGCTAAGAAACACCCTGCTTTGAGTTTTCAATTTCTCAAGACTTGAATCCGATTCAACTTGAACAAGCTGATCGTTTATCGATTGATTACGTTTGTTGATCGATAAATGGTAAACGTCATGATTATTCCGTGATTTCATCAAAAATTCATCAATAAATGAGTGAAAAATCAAGTGCCTTTTTTCAATTTAAAATTTGCAGAAAATCAGAACGATCGAGTTGGAGGGTAAGACAATCAAACTTCAAATTGTCAGTTCATTATTTGTTTTATTCACTAGAATCAATTATCTTCATCCACACAAACATTTTGATTATTTTTCTGTTTTAGCGGTTTGCATCATGTAGTAAATGTGTGGCATTTAACAAGTTGTTCACCCTATCTCTCGGATTTCCTGTCACCGGGATGTTTCTCTGACCCGCACTGCCGATTAAATATGCGATCTCCGAAAAACATACCTCCCCAAACTCGTAAAATTACTCCCGGTCACCGAGAAATTTTTTTCACTGATTAAAAAAGTACAACTGAATTACGTAGCAAAAGAAGCGTACCAGAACTTGCCAAGAATTTGAAAACAACCGCTTATTGAGGCAGAGTCTATGAGAATAAGAAGAAAGAACGGTAGATGAAGAACAGAGCATTAATAGAATTACTGTCCCCCCCCCCTCTTTCGAATGTTGATTAGTTTTCAGGGTTTTTGAAAAATTTTGGTGAGCTACGATACAGATGTCATTATGCCAATTTTTTCGGCTCCAGTCTCTATTGTCGTGAGTTAATTTCAAGAATAAATTTTGATTGACAGTGGGACAGATTGACAGAATAATTGGATTATTATAGTGGGACACGGCTGGTCAAGAGAGATTCCGAACCATCACTTCCAGTTACTACAGAGGCGCCCATGGAATCATTGTCGTCTATGATATAACCGATCAAGTCAGTACTAAATATTAGGACTAGGGGTTAGACAGTTACCGGTCCAGCTATGTTTGCGCCGAGAACGGGGGTTAAATAGTCATGTCAGACCTTCTGACGGCGGGCTTCTGTTTTTCCGAAACATAAGGGGTACCATCATAGGTAAATTATGTCTTGATTTTTCAATAGGTCGTTCGCTAAAGTAAGTTGAAAGTTTCATTTTTAACTACACGAAACCGGTTGAGGCTAAGTTAAGGCTAATGAAACGTTCTATTTATGTAGAAGAATGGGATCTACTTTAGCTGTGAAAACTCTGATACATTCATTTTGAGTGAGGGAGAGGGTCGGTAGGTCGGTCGCCCTAGAAATTTTTTTTGACAGTTTGCAGTTTTCCTATGGGTACCATTATGTGAAACAAAATGTTTTTTGCGGGTTTCTGTTTTTTCATCATAAGGGGGGCCCCTATGTGAAGAAATTCTTTTGCGCCTTTGGCGGGCTTCTGTACCTTTTGCTTGCACACTAAAAAACACCTGGCCGAGAATGATCTACATTATCTTCTCCTTCCGTTCTAGTTTTCTTTTCCTCTGCTTATCTTTTCACTCTTTTTGCCTTTCCACATTCCTTTTCCATTTCGCTCGGCGCGTACAAACAGGCATTAGACCGTTTTCATTTAACGCCGGATTACGCCTAGGGTTATTGCAAACAGGCATTAGACCGTTTTCATTTAACGCCGGATTACGCCTAGGGTTATTGCTGGAAACTTTAGCTCTTTGACAAAAAATTTAAACATCGACCGCTTTTTTTTTGCCAGCTGGCAGTTCACCTACGGTTTGTAATATCGAGAAGCGACATAGGGAAAGGAGAGATTCTTTTTTATTCTTAACTCATCCGCTCAAAAAAAAGGTTTTTTGAAACTTCCAAGTGCTAGGAGGGACTATCTATGGCATAGGAAAACTGCCAACTGGCAAAAAAATTTTCTAAGGCGACTGACCTACCGACCCTCTACTTCACTCGAAATGAATGTATCAGAGTTTTCACAGCTTAAATTGGAAAATTTTTCCATTCCTCTAAAAATAGAGCAGTACATTTGTCATCACTCACCCTTAACCGATTACGTAAAGTTAGAATTTTGAACTTACTTCAGCGATCGACCTATTGAAAATGAAAGACATATTTCACCTATGATCTATGGTACATAGCTCAGCAGAGCTCATTTACAGTTTTTTCAAAAGAAAAAGACCGCTTTTTAAACGGGCCGTTATACAATGGAGATAAGTGAGCGAGAGATGAAAAGCATGAGCTTCTTTTTGATAATTATTTTCTGGCCCCAAGAACTATAAATTTAATTGTTTTCAGAGTACGGGTGACCTGGCATACTGTATAGTTGGAATAAGAGAATTCTAGACGTCTATTTGTTGATATGAACAACAGAGCTTGAGTGATAGGTGAATAATTCAACGTAAGAGACAAAACAAAACGTCATCAATCATTAGTTAGTGCGAAAAAGAAACAGCAATTTTTTTCTATTACTTTCAACACTCACTATTTTTGAATCTTTCTCTCTCTCTTTCTCTCTCTCTCTCTCTCTCTCTCTCCCTCTCTTTCTTCATTTACTTTTTTTTACAACTGTCCTTTCTGTTATTATCGCTTATCCTCATAATCTCTCTCGATTTGTCCGTGTTTCATTTATTTTGTTCGGAGAATTGGATAATTGCAAGGAATTGAGAGAAAAATAATGCGTAGTTTAGTGGTTGGTTGACCGATCGCGTCAATCATAGTAAACTAGTTTAGTGGTTGGTTGACCGATCGCGTCAATCATAGTAAACTAGTTTAGTGGTTGGTTGACCGATCGCGTCAATCATAGTAAACTAGTTTAGTGGTTGGTTGACCGATCGCGTCAATCATAGTAAACTAGTTTAGTGGTTGGTTGACCGATCGCGTCAATCATAGTAAACTAGTTTAGTGGTTGGTTGACCGATCGCGTCAATCATAGTAAACTAGTTTAGTGGTTGGTTGACCGATCGCGTCAATCATAGTAAACTACAAACTGGCAAGTTTTTTTCTAATCTAGTGAGGCCGACCTTTTAACTACACCAACTACAAAAATTGAAAAAAACAACCTTTTTTCGAGTAAAAATTTCAGAAAAGTTCTATTCTTCCTAATCAGAAGTTTTTCAAGCGGTGATACAGCTCAAAAGGGTTTTTTTTCAGGAAATGGATTAACAACTTTTTACATATTCGCGCGATCCACTTATTTAACCTATGACCTACATGCAACTTCTGTTACTTTTACTTACTCTTCGGAGGATATTTTTTCTCAGTAATTTTGTTTGTGAAAAATCTATGCGCTCGAATTTTCTGAAATTAGATGAAACTAACGATTTCGGTTAAAAAAAAACACAAAAAATTGAAATCATTGTGTAAAAAAGGTTTTGTGGTTTGCGAAAACTACCCTATTTCTTGTTCTTCTTACTCTTGGCTACGGTAGGGATAATTTTTTGTGTGGTTGTTGAGAGATTGGTATTTATCATGCGATTCAAGCTCTTCTCCTTATGGTGTTTCATCTTTCGCTCCAGAATACAATATTCTTCCATATTGTTTGAGCCTAGATACCCTGTTCTGTTTATATTGCTTGTAATCGGGGTGGGGTGCCTCTTAGACCTAGACTGCTGGTTAATTCATTGGCCTAGATACCCTGTTCTGTTTATATTGCCTGTAATCGGGGTGGGATGCCTCTTAGACCTAGACTGCTGGTTAATTCATTGGCCTAGATACCCTGTTCTGTTTATATTGCCTGTAATCGGGGTGGGATGCCTCTTAGACCTAGACTGCTGGTTAATTCATTGGCCTAGATACCCTGTTCTGTTTATATTGCCTGTAATCGGGGTGGGATGCCTCTTAGACCTAGACTGCTGGTTAATTCATTAACCTAGATACCCTGTTCTGTTTATATTGCCTGTAATCGGGGTGGGATGCCTCTTAGACCTAGACTGCTGGTTAATTCATTGGCCTAGATACCCTGTTCTGTTTATATTGCCTGTAATCGGGGTGGGATGCCTCTTAGACCTAGACTGCTGGTTAATTCATTGGCCTAGATACCCTGTTCTGTTTATATTGCCTGTAATCGGGGTGGGATGCCTCTTAGACCTAGACTGCTGTTTAATTCATTGGCCTAGATACCCTGTTCTGTTTATATTGCCTGTAATCGGGGTGGGATGCCTCTTAGACCTAGACTGCTGGTTAATTCATTGGCCTAGATACCCTGTTCTGTTTATATTGCCTGTAATCGGGGTGGGATGCCTCTTAGACCTAGACTGCTGGTTAATTCATTGCGTTATTCGAAATGAGTCTGTTTGGTAGGTAATATCCATTTTCATCGCAAACTTTCGATTTATTTCTTAACTCTACCGTGTCTTCATGACTATTTTTTTCTGATCTGCACGCTCCTTTTGCAGCGAGGGAGGAACGGGGTTCAGGATGTTTCTGTGACCCGAACTGCGGGTAAAAAACCTATGCGCTTTCTGAAATCCCCAAAAAGATCGAATTTATGCGTTTGGAAAAAAATTTTCTCGGATTTTACGTAGGAAAATTCCGAATCTTTGGAAACATTGAATGTTTAAATCTGAAATTTTAAAATTCTATGCGCTCGAAAAAAGTTGTGCGGGTGCGAAGAATTACCCTGGGGAGGGAAAAGGGGTTAAGAAGCAGGCTATTACAGTGTTCTCTGCTTACAGTGGCTGATTGATTTATTGCCGATTGCAGGAGACCTTCAACAATGTCAAGCAGTGGTTGCAAGAAATCGATCGATACGCATGTGAGAATGTCAACAAGTTGTTGGTGGGCAACAAGTGTGACTTGACGGCGAAACGGGCCGTTGAAACGCAGCAAGCTAAGGTAATCGACATAGGTTACCAAGTGGTACAAAAAACTCTCCCCCCCCCCGCCCAGGAAGGAAATTTTTTTCTTATGTTCATAAGTTTTTATCCGATGCATATATTTTTCCTTATGTTTTATTAAGTATGTAGCAGTCCATTTACCATTTCATTCAAGTTAAACAAGGTATTGTTTAAAAGTCAAACTTATTGAGAAATTCCTTCCAATAGAACTCCGCTGTGAACTAAGATTTTTTATCACTCGACTTTAGGTCTAAAATAAGAAATCGATTTTTTTTAACACAAAACCTCGCCCGGTCCCCCGCCTACGAATTTTTTTTTTTTGAAAAATTTAGGTGACCTATGGTAATCGATATTATTGATTTTTTTAGAAGAGTGAATACGAACAGAAAGTTTATATTGCGTCCGAAAAGGAGACAGGCCCGTGATAGCCTTGAATTACTGTTTCATAGAGATTAAATGGGATTTCTCGTGAGTTTCTGCTCTGGAGAGAGGAAATGGAGACCCGGAGAAGTTCAAAATAGAGGCTTCAAAATAACAAATTTGTTTTGATTTGTAATTTAAGCCTTGAACAAGAATTGATTCACAACTTTTCTCTAGAAATGTTGAAGGCACTCGGGGGAAAAGCATTGTATATGAGTCATATGCACGATTTTGGACAATAAAAAGTTCTGAATTGTTTTCCTTCTTCTCGGCGTTGTCCTGGCCGAGGTCGCAGTCAGGCGTTAAATGAGACCCGTTTGTACGTGCCGAGCGAGTGGAAAAAGGAATGGGGAAAGGAAAGAAGAGTTGAAAGAGAAGTAGAGAAAAAGTGAAACAGCTCGGAAGGAGAAGAGAATGTAGATCATTCTCGGCGCCAACATAGCTGGTCCGGTAACCATTTAACCCCTGGTCGCAGTAGAGTCCGCTGAAAAGTTTTAATTGATTGTTCTAGTATGTCTGTCTGCTTAGATCTTATTTTAGGTTTGAGCTTTTCCTTGTTTAGTTTTAGTTGTTTTTTTTCTGGGAGGTCAAGTAAATTAGCGGTTGGCTGTGAAAATATTTAAGGGTTGGTTTGTCTAACCTAGCAACGCTAATTGTTTGACAAACCGAGCCTATTCCATTTCGGGAATTTTTGTCCCTTTTAAGTCTGGGCTTAGTCCGATGCGAAGTTGAGTCCGTATTATATGCCTAAAAAGTACGAAAAGATGAAATTACATTTTGCTTCACGGGTAAACCCTTCCAAAGATATTTCGCCGAAGCTTAACAAATTGAGACAAGTTATAGGTGACCAACACTGTTAAGAAGTTTTGAAAACGACCGTTCTTTGAGCGATGAGGTCTTTAATAATGACTATCTCTCTATCTCTCTCTCTCCTCCGCTCTTGACATTCAGCTCGCTTTTCATTGTTGAAGATTCTCCCGCTTAAAGAGCTGTCGTTCTCAGGGGTTTTTAGTGTGCGAGAAAAAGGTACAGACGCTCGCCGAAGGCGGAAAAATTTCTTTTTACATAAAGGTCCCCCCTTATTATAAAAAAAACAGAGGCCGCGAAAAAAATGTTTGTTTTACTTAACGGTCCCCCCTTATGATTCAGAAAAAACAGAGGCCCGCCGACAGCAGGTCTGACATGAATATTTAACCCCTGGTCGTTCTTTTTGAATTTTCAAGAGTTAGAACAGAGTTTTGTGGAACTATGAGACAAGCTAAGCATTGAAAATAATTTAAAGACTTTTTTTAATTTTTCGAGAAAAAAATTGCAATACCATGGTAGGGAGAGAGGGCGATTGGATGAGAGAAAAATGGTCAGAGAAATGAGCAACTGTAGCGTGTCTTTCTGCAACCACTTAATGATTCTAAGTTCATAATTCTAAAGTGTCTGCGATGACAGAGCCTTGAAAAACGGGTGAACCTTGAACGAAGCAAATGAGTTATGAATTTAGTGAGTGAGAGTTGAACTCTTTTTGCAATCAGGGGGAAGGGGATTTGATTATTGAGGCCTTCCAAAAGACTCAATGAGTCTCTGTTAATCTTCCAGTTGACGTATTTTGCTTTTCCTCAGGAATACGCGGATCAATTGGGAATCCCCTTCCTGGAGACGTCGGCCAAGTCCTCTACAAACGTGGAGCAGGCCTTTCTGACGATGGCGGGCGAGATTAAGTCACGCATGGGTCCCGTCCAAGGGGCCGGAGGGAATGTGGCCGTTCGCATAACAGGCAGTCAACCGGTCAATGACAAGAAGAGCGGTGGCTGTTGCTAATCAACTGCTCATCATCCATACAACGTAACCTGTTCCCATTCCCCATACCAATTATCAACCATTGTTCCTTATTTTTTTCTGTATCTCTCTCTCTCTCTCTCTCTCGTTCTTTTTGTCCATCTCTCGCTCTTCATCTTTGTTTTTCAAGTGCTTTTCCGCTTTTGTTAATAGAGCTCTCTTGGTCAAGAAGACGTTCGATAAATATTAGGTCCTGGGACTCGTCTTGTGACTCGTCATGTGACAGAGCGACGTTAGACTTGTTCAAGTGACTCCGTACTAGTCAGGAGCATGAACTGTGAACTTGATCATTTCAGAAAAAGAGAGGGACTTTGACATGGTAGAGTCATGGAGTCAATTTGGACTTGTCAATCGTGTATTCAAGCAAACATTCTTTTTTCCGAGTCCGAGTGTGGACATTCTCTTCGTTTTCTCTTCTAGCCGAGCTTTTTCGTCGAACTGACATTTTTGGCGCACTCTCTGTCACTGCATATTGTATTCGGTTCCCATTTTTGTAAATTCACCCTGAAGTTAATACAAATGTGAACAAAGTATAAGCTATTTGAAAAAATATTCGTAATACATGTGAATTTGTGTAAATTCGAAAAGTTAGAAAAGAGGTATCCAAGGCCGAGCTGGTAGTAACCCGTCTATGATTTTCATCGCCTGGCTGGGTGTTGTAATTTATTCGTGTGCTGATTAAGGCGAGGGTTGTTGGTGTCTAGTGCACTTTGCAAGAAGAGCAAACGATTATCACCGTAGAAAAGGCGATCGAAGTGGTATGGGCTGCATGTTTGTGGATGGCTCCAGGCGTTCTCGAAGAAAAAAATAAATTCAGAAAAAATGGACTGTGGACGTGTTTGAGGTGTTAGAGGAAGAAGTGGTTATCTGATCCCATGAGAAAGGGTCCTCATCATCTAGCCGTACGTCATCTTGAACATGCTAATTGCCCGTGCGATTGCGCCTGCTGGTATCAAGTTTACTAAAATACTTGTGAGGGCTGTTTCCAGAATCCCTTTGTTCTCATCAATGCTCGGGGACTGATGAACTTGTCTCAGCAAAGAAGGAAATGAGGGGTGTTTTATTATAATTTGCACGTCTCCGAAAAATAAGCAGATTCTCGTATTATCTTCCTGTCTCATTCGAGCCCCATTCACTCTAGCTATATTCTCATGAGTTCATTTTTGTGGTAGAATCTTTATTGCAGAAGGAGTTGTTTTATTCTCAAATGTGATGGCGTTTTTTTTCTTCCGTATTCATTTCCTTTTACTGAGATTTTTTCCTCTATCTTTTTTTATAGTTTGTTCCTCTACCGCGATACTGTTTGAAGTGGGATTCGGTGGTATGAATGACCTGTCATCAGGTGAAGTCGCCAATCTTTTTTCATTTGGATAATTCTGTGCCCCGACTCTTGCGGGGTTGGTTCGTGTTGGTCCGCTAGGGGTTGAACAGCGTTTGATGAGAAGTCTCCTAGAAGAGTGAAGAAAGTGTTGAACTTCTTTTGTGTACCTTTGTGTGTATATGAATATGCTAAGAGAGTAAAGGTTATGATAAGTGATTGAGACTACACTTCACATTCAAAACATTGTATTCTAAAAGAACATTGTTTTACCAGGGCAACCGCTGGCAAAGTTCTTGAGAGGAACACGAAAAATGGCGGGCCTGAGTTACATCGCATGCAGTACCGTGCAAAATTCTATCAAGAAAAATAAGTTTGGAACATACCTGCAAATCCTGAACATAATGTGAAGTAATATCCTAAAATAGTTTCAGAAGGACTAGGACTTTGTACAAAGGTGAAAGCTAAGCTCAGAGAAGGAGCTCAGCCAATTTTCAGAAACAAGAGACAGATACTGAAAAAATGGAAAAACATTCCCTCGCTTAGTTCCCATAGAGGAAGGTGACCCATTAAAAGCTCTCTAAGCCAATCGATATCCCGCTGTTATGCCCACTCCAAAGCGCACAGTCAAGAAAACAGCCGGATGTTTCGACTGCCTGAAGAAAAATGAAGAAATGAGAAGTCTGGCTGAAAAAATGGAAAAACTGGAGGCCGCCGTGGAAAAATTCGAAAGGATGAGCATTCCGGTCGTCCAAGGTGAGTCTCAGCAGAAGAATGCAGATGTGACTAATTTAATGGAAAGAATGACCAAGTTGGAGGGAAGCCTCGAGAGAATTGAGAAGACTTTAGCTCAGTTAATGTCTTCCACTCAATCGATCGCAACTGCCCATCCTCATAACCGTCAATCCCTTCTTTCTCAAAATCTACCTCCCCAAATGCTAGCGTATGAAGCGGCTAGGAAAGCTCTAACAGATGACCGTACTGAAGGAAAAAGCGGAGAATTTGGTCGTCGTCGGCCTTCCAGAAGAAGAAACCGAGGCGGCCACGAATGCAGCGGACCGGCAGTTCTTGCGTTCACTCTCCCAAGAACTCGGATTTCCCGAAATCTCTACCGCTCAATTCATGCGCCTAGGGAGAATCGAGAATCGACGCCGAATCTTGAAGATTTTCCTAGGCTCAGAAGATCTTCGTTTTGAGACTCTAAAGCTCATCCGAAGACGACGTCCAAGCTGCCTTGCTTCCTTCCCTCACGCGTACATACGCGAAGATCTAACCAGAGAAGGCTTGCAACTTGAGAAGGAGGTCAAGTTGTTGGCTCGAAATTTGAATCAAGAAGAGAGAAAATGGAGAGTTGTGGGTACCACACTTGTTCCAATCCGTCACGCCCAGCCCTTCCATGCCCAGTCCCACCAAAACGAGCATACATCCGCAACGAATTCTTCGCCTTCGCCATCGAATCCTCGGAACTCCTCTCAGCCGCAAAGATTCTCAGAGGTCAGCAGCAGAAACATCACCTCAAGACGCTAGCTATATGATGGTCCGCCCGTTTCTTCACCGTCACCGCCCGACATTCAGCTAAGCTTTGCATATTTTAACATACGTTCTCTCTATAATAAATTAGTTCCATTTCGTCTTTATCTAGAAAAAGAACAACCTGATATAGTTGCTGTCACTGAGACTTGGCTGAGTTCGCTTATAGCTGATTCAGAGATAATTGGTCCTCTTCCTTACGTAATAATCCGAGCTGATCGTAATTCTCGTGGCGGAGGAGTTGCCCTTGTATTGAGAGATCACTTAACGTTCTTGAAGCCTAGTTCTTTATGCTCTCCTTCGGAAATTGTTTATATAGACTTACTTTCTACCACTGGTTACATACGTCTGGTTGTTTGCTATCGTCCCCCGTCCTATACCAATGAAGAGACCAGACTTTTTTGTGATTCTTTATCCGATATTCTTTCTTCCACTTCCGGATAGGAGTTGTGACTGGTGATTTCAATTGTGACACTCTCTCCTCCTTCTTCTTCATAAGATCGATTGTTAGTAGACATGATTACTCTCTTTGATTTGACCCAATTCTGCCGTGAACCAAGACGTCTTAATCGTTGCATTGATTGGCTACTAACTTCTCTGCCCTCGCTATTGCCTAATTGTAGAATTGTTCCCTCCTTCCCCTCCTCTGATCATTTAGGGATCGCTTGCTGCCTTTCAATTGTGACCGACTCGCTTTTAGCCGAACCAGTTCTCGACTATTCAAGAACTGACTACGATGAACTTAATAAATACTTCAATTCAGTTAACTGGGAAGCCGAATTTGATAACTTCCTCTCGATTGACGATCTGTACGGCCGTTTCCTCGCCGTTATTGAATACGCTATTTCTGAATTCGTTCCAATTCGTAGACCTCGAACCCTCACGGCCACTTATCCTCGCCATATTCAGAGATTAATTAAATATCGTAACTCTCTGTTTCACAATATTGACGATCCTAATACCCGTTCTCTCTACGAGAAAGCTAGTAAAGATCTACTGAAGCAGATAATGAAATGGACTAGGCATTGTGAGAAGAAGAAATTGTCTCGCTCTCGGGACTTGTTCCGACATATCTCATCCCTCACTCGGCCTAAACCTGTGCCTCCTCGATATCTATTGAATACTACAGGGGACATAGTATTGAAAAATAAACTTAAATGTTCTCTGCTCTCTACCGAATTCGCTTCTCATTATACTAAGGATGATAACCAACGTATCGCATTGCAAACTGAAGCGGCCCCTACTATGAGCCCCTTTCCTATTTTTCTCCCCTCTTCTGTTCTTAAAAGCCTCTCGAAGCTTAAACCAACGGGTAGCAAAGGTTCAAATGGTATCCCTCAGATTGTCCTCAAGAAATGTGCTAAGTCTCTTGCACTTCCTCTTTCCCATATTTTCAACTATTGTATTATATGTGGTCAAATACCGTCTTACTGGAAACATTCTCTGGTGACCCCTATTCTGAAACCAGGCAAGGAACCTCACTTGTTGTCCTCCTATCGTCCGATTTCCATCCTTTCTCCCTGTTCTAAAACGATGGAGCGACTTGTTAGAGCTTTCATAATCAATCATCTATCCGAGCACTCTATTATACCTATCAATCAACATGGGTTTAGGCGTGGAGCGTCCACAGTAACCAATTTATTAATATGTGAAGATGATTGGACCTCTTCGTTAGCCAAAGGTCTTTCAACGGATGTCATCTACCTTGACTTCTCTCATGCATTTGACACCATTAGTATAAGTAAGCTTTTGTCTAAATGCACACATTATGGAATTACTGACCCACTCCTTTCTTGGCTTGAGTCTTTTTTAACTAATAGATCTTTCTCTGTGCGTATGGGTGATGTCACTTCTGATCCAATGAATGCCACATCGGGTGTGCCCCAAGGGTCTGTCCTGGGGCCACTTCTTTTTACTCTGTATATATCCGATATAAATGAGGTACTAGAGAACTTTCCTAATATTCGTTATCAAGCATACGCAGACGATCTCAAGATTTATGTTTCTTATGATAAGAACTCATACGGCGAACGAACTCGAGAGCTGCAATCAGCATTAGATTCCGTATTCGATTGGTGTTTAGTTAACCAACTATCTCTTTCTCCATCCAAGTCTCTCCATATTCACATTGGAGGTCGATCTTTATATTCCTCATACAGTATAAATAATGTTTCCATTTCATGTGTATCTCAGATACGTGACCTGGGCATACAAATAGTTTCTTCTTTGCGTAGGAAAGAGGCTGTAGCAGACCGAGTTAAAAAGGCATCCAAAGCAATGTATGCTATGCTCCGTGCGGTAACTGTTAATGATCCTGGTATACTGGTCAAGTGCTTTAAAACTTACGTAATGCCGCACTTGGACTATGCTTCGAATATATGGAATCCATACTATGGAAGAGATTGTGATGATATAGAGAAAGTTTTAAGGAAATTCACTCGCATAGTTTATCATCGATGTTTCGCAAATGAAGTTAATACGAGGTCTCTTCCTTCTTACCCCAATCGACTTGCCCGCCTTGGATTCGTTTCTCTCTCCAAGAGGAGGATATTTTCTGACTTAGTTATGGGTTTCAAGATCTTCCATGGACTGTCGATAATAGATAAAAAAACGATTCTTCAAAGAGACTATTCCAACGCGAACTAATATAAATGGCTTATTAGTTCAGGGTAGCAAGAATACAGCTAGAAACAACTCTTATGGAATGCGAATATCCCGCCTTTTCAGCAAACTACCTCGAAACTTGATTAATAGTATGAACCTGAAATATTTTAAATCCCAATTAAAAAGTGGTGTTCTATCTACTCTTCTCTCGTCATGAATTCAGAACTGATTTTTTTTGTCGTTCAAATTGTTCTACTTACATAGTTTTGTTTGTTTGTTTGTTTGTTTGTTTTTTTCCCCCGTTCAATTCGCTATATTAAAGTCAAATTGATGTATTGCTTTTGTTGTCGTATTTGTCAATTGTTTAGCTGATCTATTCATTCCTCATTTTCAATTGTAATCAAATTTGTGCGTTATTGCATTGAAAGATGTAGATAAAATATATATATATACCCCTCGTCAGTGTAGCGAAAGTGGAAAAAGGACTGGACAGGCTAGAAAACATGAACGTGATCAAGTAAGTTGACACAGCCCGAAATGCAGCTCCCATCATAGTAGTGGAGAAGGCAAATGGAAGCACAAGGCTCTGTGCAGATTTCTACACTGGATTGGACGATGCTATAGAGCTACATGCTCATCCACTTCCTTTGCCGGAGACAATATTCGCAGGTCTGAATAGTGGATGACTTTTCAGTCAGATTGACTTCGCAGATGCATATCTGCAGGTATGAATAATACCCACAAAGGACTTTACCATACGAAAGGTTACCGTTCGGGGTGAAGTCTGCACGACGCATGGCCTAAGAAAGTTTCTAATGACATTCTACCTCTCTACAGAAGAAGAGACACTTTTTCAATAGTGGGAGAGTGCCTGATGTCGGCGTAAAGGGTTGTGATACCAGTGACACTTCAGAAAGCGGTTTTGAAAGAGCTGCATGCAGAACATCCTGGAATGGGCATAATGAAAGAAATGGCAAGAAGCATTTGCTATTGGAATGGTATCTACGGTGATGTTGAGGGAGTTGTGAGAAGTTGCGAAAGATGCGCGAACAGCTCGAATAATCCCGTTAAAGTCCCATTGGAACCTTGGCCAAAGGCAACCAGACCATGGCAAAGAGTCCATTATTCAGGACCAATCGATAAGAAAGTTATCTCATAATGGAAGTTGCGTGGAGCAAATGGCCAGAAATTCTGTTAACGAACGGCATGATAGCTACGGCTACGGTACGCGCGTTTGAATCCTGTGTTGCTCGGTATGGGCTTCCTAAAGTAGTCGTGACAGACAATGGAAAGCGATTCACATCTGCGTTGTTCGAAAACTATTGTGTGAGAAATGGTGTCCGACATATCACAAGCCCGCCGTATTATCCACAGTCGAACGGACAAGCAGGAGGTACGTAGATACGTTCGAAAGAAGTTTGATCAAGATGGCAGGAGAAATGTCTACAGCTGGAATGTTGCGCTCTTTCTTGTTTCACTAAAAAAGAACCCGAATGCGAGGAAGGGAAAAGCACTTCCCAGTTGTTCATAGGAAGACAGGTAAAAAAAAGATTTGATTTGCTGAAGCCTTGTCCAAATCCTCAGGAAGTTGACCAGAAAATGAAAGCACAGTTCGATAAGCACCACGGAGTGAAGCCGAAAAAGTTCTCCGTTGGAGATCGAGTTAAATACTGCCTAAGAACGACAGTTATTGCAACACCGAAACCGCGCCGTGTGACAGCCTGGTGGCGCACATTTCGTGAAGCGCGCATGTACGAATTTCATCATTATCTATTTGTCTCGTTTGTCTGAATTTTTGGTGCAAATCGGTTCATTTTCAAGGTAGTTATGAAAGCGAATACCCACCGTCAGTCGATCATCAAGATGAAACTCCGCGGATTAAGTGTGAACGACATCGCAAGAGTAATTGGCGTCGCTCAGAGCACTGTCTATTGAACCCTCCAAAGGCTCAAGGAGACAGGAGGACTATTGAATCGCCCAGGGAGAGGAAGAAAGTTCACGGTGGTGACTCCCACAAACATCAGAAACGCCCAGAAGAAGATCAGCCGGAACCCCCACCGCAGCATGAGGGAGATGGCCAGAGAGAGCGGGATCAACAGAGAATCGTTGAGGAGAATTGTGTAGTTCAAGCTAGGACTCAGCCCCTATCTTCTACAAAAGGCGGCGATCCTCAGTCAACGCATTATTGATCAACGGCTGAAAAGATGCCGAGGTCTGTTCACTCGGACACGACAAGGAGAGCATCTGACCACCCTCTTCTCTGACGAGAAGCTCTTCACCGTAGAGCAGGCATACATTTACCAGAACAATCGTGTGCTTGCTACGGACTATGGAGATGCTCGGGACGAAGGAAAGGTGATCAACAAAGCCGCCCACCCGGCCCAGATCATGGTGTGGGGGGGGAATCTGCAGCGCCTGCAAGACCCCTTTATTGTTCGTCGATCCTGGAGTCACACTCGACAAAGACTACTACCTCAAGCATATCTCTGGTTCTTCATGTGGCCCCATTCTCACTTCCCAAACACCAACTGGACCATCCAGCAGGATGGAGCACCTGAACACACCGCAAAAGTCGTCCAGAAGTGGTGCAAGAGCAATCTTCCCATGTTCATTACCCGAGAAGAATGGCCTGCCAGCAGCCCCGACCTCAACCCTCTCGACTACTCTATCTGGGCTGTTTAGAAAGCCAAGGCCTGTGCTACTCTACATGGTAATTTGATGTCTCTGAAAAAAGCCCTCGTCAAGGAATGGGATGCTGACTACCTGCGGGCGGTCGTGGATAGCTACCCCAAGAGATTCAAGCAGGTCATCAAGAAGCGTGGATGATTCGAGATTTGAGTATGCAGTTATGATTTTTAATCTTTGAAGATTATTTGGTAAAATTTTTATGATAATATGTTGAGTTTCTGAACAGTTATTCGGTTTTTTCGGTGTTGAAATACTTCTGTGTCACCCTACCCTGTATACTAGCAAACTGGAGAAATAGTTGCAAAACAAGGCAAGGTTGCTTATTGGGTATTGCTAGATCAAGGCAAAAAATCAAAGCTCATAGTAATCAGCCCACTCTAAGCATGGGAAATGTAACAAAGGAAATTAAGAAAGCATGCTTGCCTCTGCACATACTGAGCGAAGCCTTTGGGTTGGTTACAGAGAAAGACAATGAGGCAGAAACAGGAAGAGCAGAGCCAAGCCAAAAAAGTGCTGAACCCTATTTTTCGAGAACTCTTGGAGACCCTGTCTCAGCCAAAGCGAACACAGCTTCATCTGGTGCCTGTTCATACAGCCGACCGAAAGGGCTATAAAGCCGCCGGTGCGACTGGAGGTCAATCCTCACAAGAACTTTTATTAGATCCCAGCTCACCGAATCTAGGCAACATTTGTATATGATGTTGACTATATTACTCTAATTAATAGCAAAAAAAGCTTATCAAAAAAGCCTTAACTTAATTCATGTTGTAATCAGAACTTTTAATTTTTCCTCCAATATGTAGATACATCATTGGAAGATTGCTCCCCTGGTCAAGCTAGACTATTTTGAGTTTATCTTATCAGCTAAATAGTGTTTATCTTAAGGGGGAGGTGTTATGTGTAAGAGAAAAACACATCTCTCGCGTTAGTAGATCATTAAATAGATTGCCTCTCGTGCACTGTCTAGACTAGAGTGCGACTGTCTAGACTAGAGTGCGACGAGAGGCTGATTAGTGAGATTGTATTTCTGAGTGTGAATCACCCCTCAATCGAAGGAATATCCGGAAATAGTTTCAGAAGGAGTAGGACTTAGCAAAGGTGAAAGCTAAGCTCAGAGAAAGAGCTCAGCCAGTTTCCAGAATCAAAAGATCGGTACCTCTCGCCAGTGTAGCGAAAGTGGAAAAAGAACTGGACAGGCTAGTAAACATGAACGTAATTAAGAAAACTGAAACAGCCAGATGGGCAGCTCCCATCATAGTAGTGGAGAAGGCAATTGGAAGCACAATGCTCTGTGCAGACTTTTCCGCTGGACTGAAAGATGCAATATATTTACATGCTTATCCACTTCCTCTACCGGAGACAATATTCGCAGGTCTGAATTGTGGAATGTTTTTCAGCCAGATGCATATCTGCAGGTATTAATAATACCCTAAAAAGACTTTACCGATACGAAAGGTTACCGTTCGGAGTGAAGTCTGCACCAGGAATCTTCCAGAAAGTGATGGATACTATGTTAGCAGGAGTTGAAGGTAACGTGGCATACTTGGATGACCTTGTTGGCAGGAGTTGAAGGTAACGTGGCATACTTGGATGACCTTGTTGGCAGGAGTTGAAGGTAACGTGGCATACTTGGATGACCTTGTTGGCAGGAGTTGAAGGCAACGTGGCATACTTGGATGACCTTGTTGGCAGGAGTTGAAGGTAACGTGGCATACTTGGATGACCTTGTTGGCAGGAGTTGAAGGTAACGTGGCATACTTGGATGACCTCAAAACCAAGAAGGAACACAACGATAATTGGAGGGAAGTACTAAGTCGAATCACTGATTTCGGATTCAAGCTGAAATTCGAAAAGTGCAAATTCGGCAGTAGAAGCATCAATTACCCACTACCCTCTGGCCTGGAAAAAAGGAATAATCAAACCAGTTCATAAAAAAGGGCCCCGCTCTCAGATCGAAAATTATCGTCCTATCACTATGGTGTGCTCTATGTCAAAGGTATTCGAGAGACTGATCTTCAATATAACTTATCAATATCTGGAAACCAATGGCATACTACATCCCAAACAACATGGTTTCGGTCCACGGTAACATCCCTGGTAGAGGCTCATTCCATTTACCTCACGCTTCAGAATAAAAAAATAGACTTTGACATCTGTCTAGTCGACTTTTCACGGGCTTTCGACTCTGTAAACATAAGATTTCTTGTTCACAAACTTGAAAAAGTGGGAATAACGGGCAACCTCCTCTATCTTATCCGTTCTTTTCTCACGAGCAGGTCCTCGAAAGTCTCAATCGGAGATACATTATCAGGCCCTAAAGTATACAACAGTGGTGTTCCCCAGGGGAGTTGCCTTGGACCCCTCCTCTTTTTAATATTTATAAATGATATCATGGAGCAGATAGAGCCAGATGTCCATGGTTTTCTATATGCCGATGACCTCAAAACTTTTTCCAAAAACAGAGACTCTCTTCAGAAAAGTCTGGATTCCATTTCCGATTACTCACTGACCTGGGGACTTGTGATATCAACTCAAAAATGCTTTATCATGCACTGTGGTCCTAGGAATCCAAAAGTAACATATAACCTAGAAGACAATATCATACCAACTACTTCATTAGTGAAAGATCTTGGCATTACATTTCAGGAAGATATCACATTCTCTAAACATATTGAACTAACCTCCCTAAAGTCCCAAAAATGTATAAACATGATCTTCAGAGCCTTTAAAACCAAATCAATTAAAGTTCTGCTCAGAATATACACCACATACATAAGACCCCTTATTGAATATGGGAGTGAGGTATGGTCCCCAGTAACTATCGGTCTCGTTAACTGCATAGAAAAAGTGCAAAGATCATTTACACGAAGGTTACTACAAAGGGCCGGATTACCCAAAATGAGTTATGTTGCTAGACTGAATTTTCTTTCCATCTCCTCGCTTGAATATAGAAGAAATGTGACCGATCTTGTGTTCATCCATAAACGTCTGCACGGAAATATTCAAGTAGATTACTCAAATATGTTTAAACTTTGCCCATCGCCTTATTCGCTGAGAGAATCGAATAACTACAGAATATGCTTGCCGTGTAAATATCAAAGCAGAACAAGCACTTGTGCCTCAAGAATGATTAATGTCTGGAATAAGTTACCTTGTTCTTTGGTTTCTACGAGCTCTTCTAGCATTTTTAGAAATGAACTTATCAAGCTTGATTGTGAGACCATTGTCACCAACTCTAGAATACATTTTTAATTCAAGTGCTTTGTTTCTTCAAATGTTTTGTTTCTGTTTCTCCTCTTTTTTCCATTATATTTGTGTTCTCGGTTAGCTCTCGAATGATAAAGAGTGAGTTGAATTTTTGGAATTTCAAGTTATTATTGCGGATGAATAGTTCTTAATTGCTGATGAATAGTTCACAACTGAAGATACAAGCTTTGCTTTCTTTGCTTTTTTTGTGTGCTTTCCTATTTTCCTAAAATTAAATGTTCCTCATTGTTCTTGTCATATTTAGATCTCACTTTTCATAACCTTCACTGAATTCACTTTTCTTGTGACAGTGTCATCTGTTTCGTCACTTAACATTATGTTTTGTTTCAAGCGGAATAAAGAATTGAAGAATTGAATTACTTCGGGTTCATTGTGGATAAAGATGGCAGAATACCAGATCCAAGCGAAATCGAAGCGATTCGATTAATGACTGCGCCTACAGATGTAGCAACTCTGAAATAGTTTCTCTGCATGCTGACTTATTACGGACAGTTCATATCCGAATTGAATGAACTGAGAGAACCACTAGACAATCTATTGAAAAATACATAGAGAGGAAGTGGTCCAAGACATGTCAGAACGATTTCATTCTGGAATCTATGGAAAATTCTCGAAATTCTGGAATCGGATTTGAGTCTGAATCAGACCAGACGGTCGTAAGACCCTAACAAAGAAGTTTTTGCGGCTTCTGATGCCAGCAATCAAGGAACCGGTGCAGTTTTGATGCGCAGAGGGTCTAATGGAAAAAAACTAAAGCAATTTTTCATGCTTCAAGAGCATTGAAATCACCCGAGCGGAGGGAGATATGGACAAATCGATAAGAAAGGTCTAGCTAGCATTGATCTTCGCCGTGGAAAAGTTGAATTTTTCCCCTGAGTATGAATCACTTCTCGTCTCTCTCCCTCTAATTGCCTCTACAAGTGCGTACCGAAGATACGTAAAACCTTTAATTCGGGAGCCTAGAATAATTGAGAATGAAAGAGTCAAAGTCGAAGTTCAAACGCTTCATAATCGATTTCATAATACATGAAGGGCCATGAAGCGTCTTGGTTACCGGATTCTTTATTTGTTTTATTGAAAGACACAGTTTAGAACGGGACGTCAATCAAGGCTTGGACAAAACATCCTAGAAGTGTCCTTAATCCTAGAAGTTCCACCATTGATCGATCTTCTTTTATATGTATTGCCAAATTTCTCCCATTTTTCTTATTTTCTCTCGCTCTTTTCTCAGTATTCTCAGTCCCAATCAAATGAGAAGTCTTTTTGCGATTTATCAAAAATGGCAGAGGGCTTAGAAACAGAATGAATATTACATATTTTTGAGAAAAAAAATATCCCGAGCACAGAATGTCAGCTGACGGCTAATTATGGCTGTAAGAAATCCATTTTTGTACAAGCGTTCGAGATTTTTTGAATAATACCAATCTCTCATGAATTTATCTGTAATATTTTAAAAATCCAAAATTCAAATTTTAGTTTTTTTTAAAAATTTTTATCACTTAATTATAACTTACATTTTACATATTATATATACATACATCAAAAGACATCGAAAGTGTTGAAGAAAAAACTCCCAAACGACAGAAAATCTTGACTCAGACTGCCACAGAATTATGACTCATACTGCGTCAGAGTAAGTAATACTTCGGATGAATAACACGAGAGTTTATGAATAACAACCGTACAAAGAGAGTCACCGGAAAAAATACGAATCGATTTAGCTGTGAACCTGAATTTTCGAACGAGTCTCAATGGTTTCATTGAATCATCATTAGAACCGCAATGAAACACATTCGTTGTACATTACCGATGGAAAGAATAGAGTTTTAATACCGTAAAAATACTTAAATTTGAAGCTTGATGAAAAAATATAGTTTTGTAATCAAAGAACATAACATTAATGTCGAAGAAAACCAGCCATACTCACAGTAGTCGTATGTATGCTTCAAAAACTGGTTTAAGATGTTTGAGAAATACGACGCCTAATTAAATATACTTCGTTCTTTAATATCTGTCATTTGTACTCAATACATAGTTTTTTAATTGAATTCTCACTAGAATCCGAGCCATTAATGACAGTAGATCACGAATGGCAAGACTGCACAGTACAAAAATGAGAAGCTATTTGTTCCAAAAGAATGAATACTCGCAAGCGCTTTTCGAACCGATCGAGTTTTCGAAGGATACCGCCTAGTGTCCTTGTTGACCGGAGGAATACCAGCCGTGAAGTTTCAAATTAATGATATATAAAACATGATGATACTACAAGTTTCTACTTTTCGTCTAAGTTCAGTAGTTGAATAATTAACATGACATTAATTTCAATTCACTTCGCTAAATAAAGTGATATTGAACGAGGAATGCAAAATTTCACAACATGGACCTTTTTTCATATATAAGAACAATGTATTTATATAAATTATGTTTATATATATAATATGTATATAAGTCAATTTAGATTCGGTAAGGGATAATTTTTGGACATCGAGCCCAGAGCAACTGCTCGAGTTTCGAAGAAAACAAGATTGCAACACGGAAAGCAGTAGTACTACAGTACCATTTTCTGAGAGAATTCTGTATAAAGAGATATGCACTTTGAGAAATGCTCTATCAGGAGTTCAGCAATCAATAAAGAGAAGTGCTCATAACATAAAAAAAACAGTAAATTAAATAATGAATAAATATATATAACTATATCTTTATAGAAAAACTTTTTTCTAGATGAGTTTATTTCTAACATTAATCTCCAGTTGGATAGTTAAGTACTCTTTAATCATTCATTTTAATCAACCAACTGAGCTCTCACGAAGTTGAACATTCAGTTAAACTTCTCTACAAAAATACTTTCTAACAAGAGTGAACATTCAAGAAGCTGAGAGCACTCATATCTTCTTGGAAGATAACTGCTTTAATTTCACGGGAAGCGGCTGCTCTATGGTTAAACTGGGTTCTCCAGATGACTATAATGACTATGGCCAATGACTTCGATGACTATCAAGGGTCTCTAGCGAACTCAGTGTATGAGTGAAGCGGGTGTTAGATAAAGTTGCGATGCAAGCGTCATTCCAGGCGTAGTCACTACAGGTCCTGAAATATATCTCATTCAATGATTGATTACTTTTAATTCCAAATGATTCAAGCACGTCGTGGCTTCAGTGACTAATGATACTCAAAGCAACAGTTCAACTCTAACCCGTCAATCGAAGGTTCCGGTCATCTCCATGTGTTGGGTCAATTGTCTAAGAAAATTATTTGCTTCGTTTTCGGCATTGACTATTTTCACAATACTCAAAATTCATCTATTATTTTCAAATCCATTTGATTGAAGGAATAAACGGAATCAAAAAAGTGTGATGATTTAAAGTTGCATACCCGAAAAGATGTTGATTTCCAAACGATTTTTCAACTTTTCATGGGAAAAAATGAAAAATGGATGATTAAAAGGAATGAAAATGATATTCTATCATTTGAATTGGAATAAATGATTGATTGATTGAAAAGTGTTTGAAATTTTTTGAATGGCTTCGCTCATATTCGCTTGGATACCTACCGTATGCTGATTTGTTGGAAGTCGTATTGGAACAGTAGTAGAGTAGAGTGAAGGGAAAGGATATGATTAAGATAGGATTTGGAAAGGGATAGGATTAGAATAGTAGAGTGAAGGGAAAGGATCATAAAATGTTTTTAGAAGATCAAATGATTAACCTGGTTGCAATCCTGCCTGCAGCAGTGTGTGCTCCAATAAACTCATTTGCTGCAATTGTGCGATCTGGTGGAACTGCTGCAAGCGTTGCTGATGTTCAAAGCCAGCCAGCACTGAGTTGCTGGTCGGACTTTGTAAGCAAGAAAGCATAGAGGGGGAGGAGACGGAGAGGGATGCAGCTTGCTGTTGGAAGGACGATAGGGCTGCTGCTGATGAGGTGCATATCTGCAGCCAATACTACTCAACGATCTGCGACCAATTCTACTTCGCCACCATTCTTCAGTATTACCTGGTAATCGTTAGCAAGTACCACCTGATAACCATTTGCCAGTATTACCTGGTAACCATTTGCGAGTATCAATTGATAACCTGTAACCATTATTTTTTTAGAAATCATTCGCTTGTATTACTTGGTAAATCAAAATCATCATAATTTGGTGACCATTCGCCGGTAATAGCTAGTAACCAATAGGACTCAGTCAACGATGAATTTCCAACAAATTAAAACTGATGTAACTGATAAACCTTCAAATGCTCATTTACAAAGTTTGAATGCAGTGACGCCTCGTTAAGAGGCTATATTACATCCCTCTGCTGTCTCAATCGTGAATTCTGGAGTTATGCTCCATTCACGATGCTTCCGCTTCATGAACATGTGTGACTAATAGAGCAAGGCCATTGAGCCTTTCATATAGTACTATTACACGGAATGTGTCGGCGTGGTGTAATGATAACGTGTTTGCTCCCGAATTGAGAAGAGTTGGCTGGATTTGATACTATTGAGGAGTCATCAGTCGAAATTAAATCTCATTTCAAGACTGACATTAAAGTGTGCAGCCGGGTTGTTGGATAGCACATTGCTACCAGCAGCTTTCGGCTGGGGGAAGGGAATGTTAGAGGAGGGAGGCGAGGAGGAGGCTAGCTGCTCATTCCGAATAAACTGCAAGCAAATTATTACCTTCACGTCCCCCATATTTCAACTTTCCCGCCAATTTTGGTGTTCGAATATCCCACCACCCTAACGCTCCATTAGTGTAACATTAAAGATTCAATATAATAGCAGTTAATAACTTTACCCATTAAAATGGAATTTCGGAATATTGTCATCAAAATTTGAATATCTCATACCGTAGCCTGTGCTTCTGCTTCGGCTCGCGCTTTCATCGCATGACTCTTCATATGCGCGTTCAGGGATTTGACCTTGAAGGAAAATATTGTTTGTTGCTATGTATACTTTCCACGAAATAGGAATTTACAAAAAAATACATTACTGTATGAAAAAGTTGGAAATAATGTATGAAAGGTTTGAATGCATTATAAGATTGTTTCAAGAAGTGAAATTATATATTTAAAAAAATGAGCGCATGTATAAATTGAATGGTCGTAATAAGTAACCTTTTCGAAGCATTTCTCGCAAAGCCTACAATGGAAGAAGCCATCAGAAGCAGGCTGAGCACCCTTCTTGGAGATCCCTCGAGGACACTGCTATAGAGAAAAAGTCCAATTTCAATCACGGTCCGATCAATTCAAATCTGTACGATACCCAATTCGCGGTTTTCTGATTCTCAATTTAGCAAAATAATAGTAAAACTAGCTTTGCTTAACACTTTTAGTTGGAGTATCGACACATTTCAAAGCCTTTTGTTTCTAAATGGATTGCTGTGGAAGTATCCGATTTATAACATAGTGGTTCGTCATGGCTGCTAGAATGTATTCAATGTAGTCATAAGATAAGTTCTCCCACTCATCGTCTCCGCGATTGGCTTTGAAAAGAGAAAAAAACTCTAGAAAAGATTAAAATTCGCCAACTAGAGTCAAACGAAGTGTTTTCACCAACTATTCTTCTATAAGCGATTTAGAAACTGAGTTGTTATTATGTAATTATCTCAACACCCAAGTTCAAGATACTTCAAAAACCACTCACGGGACAATCAAAAGTGCAAATTTGATGACCAACCGGTTGGTACTTTCTGGTCATGGAGTTAAACTCTGATGAGGATGGCGACATGGATGCTGGGAAGCCACCACCGCTGTTTTTGTGGGTAGGCGGCGACGTAGAGATGCCGGACGAAGCTCCACGTGAATGCGCTCTGAGCAAGTTTGTTTTATCAGTGAATAAGTTATTCACACTTTTTTCATGGTAGTATAATTGGTTGCGCGTTTTTCCGGTAAGAGACAGAGACGGCTGAGTTCAATTCCGCCTCTTCTAACAATTTTTCTTAGTCTGATCTATAAAGTAATTCTATAGAATAATGATCAGTTGGAATTTCAGTGCTAATTGATTTTTCCGCAATCCGAAAATAAGTTGAGCTCTCTATCACAAACGATCGAAAACGATCTGTCCAAACATTTCCCTTATTTTCTTTCCCTATTCTTCGGATCGGACGTCAATTCCCTCCAAATTCCCTCCAAAGTTCATTCTAAACTTTCAATTCACCTATAAACCTAGGAACTTGGTATTTCTGAAAGAAAACAGCTTGAGTTTCAGTTTGAGTTTATTACGCATGGAAAAGGCGTGGAATGAATGAAATGAAATGAATGAAAAGGCGTGGAATTAATGAAATGAAATGAAATGAATCAAAATGCGTCGAATGATTAAAATTAAATGAATGAAAATGCGAGGAATGCTCTCGAACGAATGAATCTCTCGAATGAATGAATGAATGAAGCTATGGATGAATGAATGAAGAAATGAAACCTCGGAGTGTCTTCTCCAACGGGTGAGTGATAAGAGGATGGAGATCCGAAGGTTACGGGAGTCTGATGATGAGACAGTGAAGAAGAGATCGAATCTGTAGTCAAACAGTAATAATGAACGCAATCAATAAAAACCGATGTTGAAACTTTTCGGAAGTTTTTTTCAAAAATTTGCAGCTATAATTTTTTTTTTGCAGTTTCACGTGTGTGGGAGCTGAACCAGTGACCATTGCTATCATAAACATTTTACAACTAATACATGTATACTTTTTTTGACCAGTAAAGCTTTAGACCAAGGGAAAAAACTAATCTACCACGCCAGCAGGTGCTAGTTTACGGGGCGGAATCGAAACCATTGAACTCTCTTTCTCTAAACGATACTGCGAGCTTAATACCATTTACTCTACCGAGAACACAAAAGTGGCTTACCGTGCACTCTCCTGTGTGTCTGAGAAGTCGACGCTTTTTTCTCGAGTTCTTGCTCGTCGGCCGAATTCTGCAACAAAGACGCTGGAATTCTCAACAGACTTTTTCGGGATGCAAGCCGGTTTCCCTATAGATATTTAGTGTAGTCTAGTATGAGAATACCCGATAACTTTATTTTCGAGCACAAACGATATTTCCCTATTCTAGACAGACAGAACATCGATTGTGAAGACTTCTTGTGAAAAAAAGTCTATTTTCAGAAACTCTCGTGTTATAAAGATATCCTACAACCCAAACACGTGTGCAAATCCTTCCGTTGACTGAGCGTTAAAATGCATAATCAGCTAAATCCAGAAACTACATTCCACTCAGCTACTGGTAAACAAGTAGTCATATTTCAAGGACATATTCAAGTAAGATTGGGCCCTAGTCACCCGAGCCCTTCGCAACACGTGACAGTTCATAACTTTTAAGATACCGTAGTTTGGGGACTACTTAGCTTAGAAACATGAGAAATGCTTGAAATTGGTAGAATTTTACTAAGTATGAACGGCTTTGGTGATACATCTCTGTAGAGGGTCACGGTATCATATAAAAGCTGGGCAGAGGCCAAAGTTTTCTTTATAATGCGACTTGTCCAGGATCGAATTACGAATATATGTATTTGGTGTCAAGTATCACTAGCATCGGGTTTTCTGGGTCAAAAATACGATAAGTGGGTCGCAAGAATAGGGCTGAACTAATCCGGCTGTTTATAGGCCTTCTGAGAGATCAAGTTACAAGTCTCTTTGGTTTCGAAATATCATAATCTTCGAGTTATTTGGTCGTCGATACGATAAGTAAGTTTCTAGATTAGACCTGAGCTAAACTCGCATCAACTAGAATAAAAGTCTAAAAGGTATAAACCCAGAAAACTTTTTCGTGTTAAATTGTCGTATTCAATGATTAAATGAGTCGCAAGATAAGTGCTGAGCTTAGCCGGTATTTACTGGGTTATGGGTCTTGTTTAGGATGAAATAACAAGTCACCAATGTGTGAATAATGCCATCGTTGAGTTTCAAGGTCATGGATACGATAAGTTAGTCGGCAAGATCAGCGCTCAGCTTAGCAGGCATTCGCTAGTTAAAGTAACTTGTTAGGTATTGAATTACGCCTCAACTAAGTGAGGTAAATATCCCCGTTCGAGATTTCGGGGGTAATTGATACCACAGGTAGGGAGTGATACCACAGGTAGGGAGTGATACCACAGGTAGGGAGCTAGATGCAATTTTTTTATTTGAGAAATACATCTGAAACATAAAAATCCTATTGCGAGTTCTGAAACAATTTTTAAAAAAACAAATTTCAAAACAGTCGCACTCGGAAAAAGACTCATGATTAGCAATTTCTTGATGCGAGAAGCAGGTCCTAAAGAACTGAGTTTTTCAGGACTGACATTCTCTTCCTCGCCGTGCGTGCGAACGACTTCCGCCCTCTTCGCTGTCTCCTCGTTCAATTGCATATCAAGCAGCTTGCGCTTCCTGCGCAGATTTCGGAGCTTACGGTAGTCATCTGGTAGCGCCTTCTTCCATGTGTAGTACCACTCGACACACATTTTCACTGGCAAGTGCAACTGCAATCAAAATTAGATATATTTGAATTGGATACTGTAAGTCATATATCGCTGTGGGACCTCGTCACTTTTAAAAGTATTTACTAGTATTAGCTAGTTTCGGAGAGGTTGAATAAATTATAAGTAAAATATTCTTGTTTCAACACGCTACTGCGTAGTTTCGTTTTGTACTATACACAGCTTTTCCAATTCTAGTATAGATTTGGAGAGATGGATGCATTTTCATGCCTTAATATGTGAAATACGATGCAAGAAACGCAATTGATTATATGAACATATATATATGCTCAAATTGGAAATTTCAAAAATATAGCTTACGTAGAGATCAAACACGACCACTTTTCAATATGCATAGTTTGTCGTATTTCGCCTACACTTGTGATTTTTCTCTCTCGATGAAAGCTTGTTTGAAAAGGGCCTTTTATGATGAGAAACGAGTCTGCACAGTTTTTACAACTTTTTTGCTCAAGTTTCTTCGTTCTCAGCCCTGCAGCCTTGCTGCTTTAAGGTATCTGATCGAATGAATAATTGTTTTGTAAACTTGGTAAAGTGAAATCGACCTAACCTCCTGTGCAACAATGTGGAAGTCCTTCTCTGTCTTGTAGAGTGCGTCTTGGAAGAGTGTGACTTGCTCCGGCGACCAGGATGCCGTGTCTGGATATCCGGAGTCGTAGATCACCGGATAATGTATCCAGTCCAGTGTGTCAGATCTAAATCACTCGGTCAGTGGTTTGAACTGAGCTAAGTACGTGAAGGACTTGTCAAAGGACAGGTTTAGCTCATTGCTAATAGAGAATGGAAACACTCAAAGCTAATATATATATAATGAAAAAACTCTTTCTAAGATAAGCAAACCTCATTGAAGGATAAAATGTGTCAAAATTTCTGAAATACATTGCCTGTTCTTTAATATGAGCGAGTTTTTGAAAAAAAGCCGCGTCTACACTCAAAAACAAGCACGATCCCATTTGAGTATGTTTACTTCCACTTACTTGCTAGTGGGCCTGACAATGCTAGATCATATGACACTGCTAGTTTCCCTGAGACTGCCACATGTCCTATGCCATCGATGATAAAGCGTTTGAACTTGAACATGCTATACACTGTGCCTTACCGTAACAAATCGTCAACAGCGGCCTCGATGTTGCCCTTGTTCTCCATGAGTAGATGCAGCGCGAGCTCCTTATTGCGCCCCGGACGAGGCTGTGCTTGAGAGCACGCCAGGAGTTCATACGCTTCCACTGCAAAGGATCGTTCAGTTTACAAATAAGACCGGAGAATGACATATGAATAGAAGAGTAGGAGAATTGACACTTTGAAGTGACAGTGACATATAGGAAAAGAGAGAGAGAACGAGAGAGAGAGAGAGAGATTTAGAGAAAGATAAGAGAGGAAAGCTGAGAAAAGGAGTGAGGGAGAGTAGGGGGCCATGACTGAAAAAGCTCGCACAGTTCAAACTTCATACCGGAAAGACACATCCCAATGGAAGAACCGTAGAAATGTCATTTAGAGGTGTCTGAGACAGAGAAATAGAAAGAAGGAGAGAACGAGATAGAGAGGTATAGAGTTGAAGAGATAGAGAGAGGTAGAGAACAACAAGAGATAGGGAAAGAGAAACAGATAGAAGTTAAATGAAGAGGGGGCAAGCAGATTTGGGGATGAAGTTCATGATCAGGAGTGGTAAAACGCCGATAACACCATCGAAAATTTTCTCTCTACTTAGCCATAGATATGAAACTATGTAGATCTCATCAATACAGCCTTGTTATATGTACCAAAAATGAAAAGCGTAGCGCATTCTAATATTCTTTCAGTTAGAATTGTTAACAAATGGAACAGTTTACCACTATGGGTAATCTCAGCAAATTGAGTAAAATCTTTTAGAGTCATGATTTCAGAACTATAACTATTCTAAATATAAACTATACCCGATTCCTGAACTGTTTTTTTCTTCTTCTGCTGTTTCAGTGACTTTTTCTTCTTTCGAAAAATGATTTTCTCACTTACTTTCGCACTTTAATTGTTAAAGTGTCACGCTTGTGTACTCATTCTACATATGCCTTTATGTTGATGAATTAACTCAATGCGATAAACTATTATAAGAGAGAGAGGGGGGATAGAGAGAGAGAAATAGAGATAGAGAATATTTGAAGAACTAAGAAGTAAGAAACAGCGTGTGACTTTTAAAAACCTATAATAATTTATAATGAATAGTTTCGTTCACAAGGAATAAATAGTTAATGAAGTAACACTGCTCGTTTTGTAGATGATCAATCAGTTTCCAGTCAAACATGATTTCGTCCCTATCAGGTATGGCTTCTCGCTCTTCCCGTAAGATTTCCCTATCCGACCATTTCTTCACTTTTGCTTGATATGCTGGGCCGATATTGATGTGGCTGCAGTTTAAAAAAAATTATCACACAAAAATAATACGAATTTCTACGCTGGAGAATCGAATCATGAATCGAATTCACTTACAATTACAATTTTTGCCGAGAAATTTTTTTGCCGAAAACACAAGTAATGCGAAATGAATCATTTAATTAAATTAAAATTCTTGTGTGAATAGTAACACTTTCAAATCATGCTCAACATTTTTCATTCGCTAAAGTAATAATTCTGAGTGCCTCTTCATTCTGATAAATACTCTGCTCAACTTGAGCTTACAGTTTCATTTTGAAATTCTACTTTCAGTTAAAAACTATTCTCGGACATAAAAATCACATGTGGGTTTTTTTAAGTTTAAATGATAAGATGATTGAGGCCGAATGTATGTTCTCTAGAAATGTAACAAGAAATGGTTGATATATAATAAGTCATCAAGAGTTGATTTAAAAGTAACTATGAATTGATAGTTATTATAGTTATAAATAGTTATAGTTGTAGTTATATATTATAGTTATAGAGTAAAGCGAATGTAAGAAAAGTTATTATCAGCATGTCAACTTACGGATTTGGATCAGTAGTCTGAGGTTGACTGCAATCATAGTAACAGTCTGAAGCCGAGCTGCTTTTCCTCGTCGCCTGTCAAACGGAATGACATTGTTCAAAGATCATAAGCAGTTTCGCAGAAAATGAAAGACAATTAATCCAAACCAAAAGATGAGTTTCTTATTTGTAATAAACACTGGACGCATGATCAAGAAATGCCTTAAAATCATCTAAGTCTATAGCTCTTGTTTCGTAAATTTCAATTGGTAGAGTTATTGGTTCGCCAACTATTACATCCGCTTCGGGTTCCTGATACAGATATCAGGAGTATATCTATCACTGAATAACATGCGACACACATAAAAAAACACTCGATGTTTGGAAGATGTCAGACGAAAAGCCGCTGAATATGGTCGTTTTTCCGTCAAATTAAACCCTTTGATTATACGCTTTGTTGTCATCAGGTTCATATTGCGATAAAAACTCAAAAAGAAGCGAAAAAGTACGATGTATTCTGAACCTATAAATATTTCCAGTACTTTACTGAATGTACTGTAAGAAATGCACACCTCCAAGACGCTCTTTTTCCTCTCGGCTGAAATGCATGGAGTGCTCTTGGTAGATGATGATGCAGATGCCCAGGAGAGTTTACGAAGGGCTTCCAATTCCAGAGCCAATTCCATCTTTAATGGAAAGAGTGAATAGGGAGTGAATTTTAGTGGAGGAGCAAAATTCGAACTTTTTGTAGAATCAGCAAATTATTATGGACTCAATCATAACTGTATCGCCGAAAAATATCTCACGAAATTTTTTTTTCTGTAGTTACATTAGCTCTGGAAACGGCGGTTGAAAATGCTTTTAAAAAAGCAGAACATACACCACCAACAGGAGGAGGGTATAAGATAGAGCCTAATTTGCAAATTTCACCAACAAAAAAAACCACCAGAATAGAAAAAAGTGACTGCGACTGACTGGAACCGGAATATCAGTCATCAAAGAACTAAAGAAACAGCTCTCAAGCGAAAGAATGGAAAAGAACAATCGACCGAAGTAAGAGCCGGATATTCACAGAGTCATGCTGTAGTGCATTTCCAAAAAAAGTTTTCATGGAATCAGGGGTTTTTAGTGTGCAAGAAAAAGGTACAGAAGCCCAAAAGAAGCGGAAAAAATTTTCACATGAAAGACCCCCTTATGATTCGGAAAAACAAAGGCCCGCCGACAGAAGGTCTGACATGACTATTTAACCTCTGCATGCAATCAGTTCCAAATCCGTGACACTATTGAACTAAAAAAAGGCTTTTTTTCAGTTCCAGTTTCTGTTCCAGATTAAAAAAGCTTATTTTACTTCCCCTTCCGCTTTACGTTTTCTCATCAGAGTTTTCGAGTGTTGCATATAAATATTACATCTGATTTCAGGTTTTTCTGGTTCTTTCTCTGTATTTTTTTTTAACTTATTTGTCTCTCAACCACTTTCGTTAATTTCTTATCATGTCTGAAATGTAAACACATTTTCTCAAGAAAACAATTTTCAAAGGTTAAGTGATTTCAGGAAATTTCGCTGTTCCAGAGATTTTTTTCAGAGAAATTTCGCTGTTCCAGACAAACATAGATTTTATGAGGATTAGGTAAAATTTGAAAAAAACTATTTTTAGATAATCTTTTTTTTCATGCTCATATTTTGGTCTTGATGATTTTTTTTTACCATAGATCTTCTGCACTAATCAAATTCTTCTTTGTCTTATTTCGTGCGTGGGCAGATTGAGGCTCAAGAAATTGAAAAACGATCTATAAGCCTGAGGCAGAAAAAGAATAAGAAAAACTATTTAGAAGGTCAAAAATGTGAAAGCTTCCTCAATTCTCATTATTCTAGGCCCCGAATCGAAAACGGTCGTTTTTCCTCTCTTTACAAAGCAAATGAACTTTGTTCTAGAGCTTTAAAAATGAAAATCAAAGTACTGGTCATGTAATTATAACGGGATATTGAAGACAAAGAATAACATGTGTAGGTTAGTAGTCCGAAATATGGAAAGAAAAGGAGGAAAAAGCAATGAAATTAATAAAAAAAAAGAAATAGAGACATATATACTATATGTACATAGAAAGTGTAAGTGGAAAATAGAGAAATGACGAGGAATATAAATCGGAAAAAGTAAAGTTGGTAGAGAGAAAGAGTAATTGGTGAAAAAGACGGAAGAAGCTTAAAAAAGAACCTGCTCATGCTGATTCGCCATGTAGTAAAAGCCGTTTTTGCGGGTCGGAGCAGTTCTTCTCTCTTTGGCTTCTCAAATAAATAATTGTATGATTAATTATTTATTTATATATTTTATTTATGATTTACCAATTCCTAGCCGGGCTTGGGCTGAAAAAACCTGAAACTCAGTAAGCTGTGTTTAACGGACAAGATGTGTTCAAAAAAGAGCCGAGTTTGGCAGTGCCAAAACATGTCGCAAAGAAAAAATAAAATTTTCCGTGATTTGGCAGGTACAAAACCTGGCCACAGAGTGATTCATCACTTGGCACTGCAAAACAGAGGCCGATTATGCGTCCCTATTTTAGCAGTGAAAAAATACTAATTTCGGAAATTCCTTCTCCCAAGTTCGCATACTCGAAATCTTGGCGAAATAAGGTTTTTGGCTGAGGAACAAAATTTTAAGCATTTTGGCGAAAATTGTTCCCAGCATCATCTTATATACCAGACATCCGCATAATATCCCAGATAGGTCAAATTTGGCTATTTGAAGTAGGTTATTTTACTTGCCAAAATAGTTTATGAGTTCAAAAAATCGAAAAATTTCTGAACTGAACTACTATACTTGCCGACGAAGATTTATTTATTTATTTTATCGACATTTTGCAATGCAAAGTTATGGTGAGAGACATTGTAAATAATATTCAAGTGTGGCGACAAGTAAGGCAAATATCTAAAGTAAGGCAAATATCTAAAGTAAGGCAAATATCTAAAAGTAATGCAAGTATCTAAAAGTAAGGCAAATATCTAAATGCTACTAGTTATTCTCCAGGTCACATATCACATTCTCGTTACGGAGACGATTTATAAACTGCGCTACTGTTCTTGAATTCAGTATTTCACTCGGGATTACGTAAAACATTCTTGAAACACGTAAACCGAAACAATTGAATCTAGACGTCGAAGAAGTACATTCAATAGCAATACCATTCATATTAGTGCGGGTAGAGGAGGTGCTCTTGAAAATGCGTGATTTTTCAATAATAGACTTGTCATTGAAGATCTTCCAACCCATTTTAAGGTCGGCAATCACCCTTCTTTCGGCTAAAGTACTTAGGCCGATTAGATTCAGACGATCTCTGTAACATGGAAGGCTGAGAGGATAATCAGGCTGTGGGAAACATCGATAAAAGAGTATTCTAGAGAAAGATCTCAAAACCTTTTCTAGGAGATCAGAATCCTTCCGGTATATTGGATTCCATAGACAAGAGGCAAATTCTAGATGAGGTAGAACATATGTATTGAAACACTTAACAAGTACTTGGGAATCATTGATGCTTATAGAGCGGAGCATAGCATACATCGCTTTAGTAGCCTTCATAGTTCGTTCAAGAATCGCGTCATGTCTGCGAAGAGATGGTACTAGTTGGACTCCAAGGTCTCTCACTTGAGTAGATACTTTTAAAACACAGTTATTTAGGTGATAATTGAAAGGAGGAGAAGTTTTGCCTAAGCGTAGATGATAGGTCTTGTTCGAAGATAAAGAAAGATGGTTGGCTACGCACCAATTATACACATTATCTAGACAATTCTGCATTTCGATAGTTCGTTCAGTTATATTGTGAGCACTGTGAGATACATATAACTTAATGTCATCAGCGTATGCTTGATAGCGTATATTCGGATAAGGGCTAAGCACATAATTCAATTCGCTAATGTATAGAGAAAACAGAAGTGGTCCTAATACGGAACCCTGTGGCACGCCAGATGTCACAGGTTGAGGAGCAGATATTGTCTTGCCCATTCGTACAGAAAAAATTCGACCGTCAAGAAAAGATTCTAGCCAAGACATAAAAGATAGGGACAAACCGAAACGTGCAAGTTTTGTCAATAACTTAGGTATACTTATCGTATCGAAAGCTTTGGTAAAGTCTAGATAAATCACATCGATAGATAAGCCTTTACTGATATCTTGTGTCCAGTCGTCTTCACAGACTAAAAGATTAGTAACAGAAGCACGGGAGCGAAAACCATGTTGATTTTGAGGTAACAATTCGAATTTCGCTAAATGTTCATCGATGATAGCTCTTATCAAACGTTCCATGACTTTAGAAGCAGGGGAGAGAATGGATATTGGTCTATACGAGGACGGTAGGGAAGAGTCTTTCGCTGACTTAGGGATAGCAGTAATCAGAGAATGTTTCCATACGGAAGGTGTCTTACCAAGCCATAAAGAGAAATTGAAAATGTGAGTGAGCGGAAGAGCGAGTGATTTGGCACACTTTTTGAAAACTATTTGAGGAATTCCATCCGCACCGACGCTACCAGTAGGTTTGAGCTTGGAGAGAACTCGGTAAACATTACATGGCAAGAACAAATGATCATCTGGTTGGGGAGGAATAGAATCACCGTAGATTGGAGGAGGAAAGCCATCGTCTTTAGTGAAAGAAGATGCAAACTCGGAAGCTAATAAATCACATTTCGAGAGAGAATCAACAACAGTACAACCAGTAGCAGTTTTCAAACAGCGTGGGGGAGCTGATTTAGGTTTAGTGAGGGAAGCAATATGGCGATAGAGGTCAGCTGCTCTCTTCAGTTTTTTCCTCTCACAATACTTATTCCATTTCTTAACTTGTTTTTCTTAACTTGAGAAAACATATATTCATTCTTAACCTGAACTAGCTTTCATATAAATAGTGCGAATGAAGGGTATTGTAATATCAAGAAAAAGTGAATTTCTGTATTTGATGAGTCTATGTATATAGGAAGGATAAGAGACAAATGGAGAACGAGGGAGTCGTCTCGGAACATGTAATTCTATCGCATCATGCACTATTTTACAGAAACGATTATACAAATCATCAATATCATGAAAATAGTCAAAACGATTCTCCCATTCTATACTTGAAAAATATTCATTCAGTGCTTCAAAATCAGCTCTAGCGAAATCAAGAATAACATCGCTTTCAGGAAGTGCAAAGGAAAATTGCAAGGTGAACTGAATTCCAGAATGATCACACGAATGAAACGGTGGAATGATGCAAGGGCTAGATACAATATTCTTCTCAGTTGTCAAAAGCCAGTCTATACATTTGGTATGGCGAGTCGGATCATTAAGCATAAGATTATAGCCAGCAGTATCTACGAAAGACCGTAAAATCGTATCAGAAACAGTGGACGGATTAGTTAAAAAGTCGCTGTTGAAGTCTCCTACTACGATAGCTGGGAAGTTACAAGATGCTGTTAAGTCTACTAACAAATCGCATAATGTAGTAGTTAGTTCAGCATTGTAATTTGGAGGACGGTAGCAAACTATTTATTATACGACAGAATGAGTTTGCTAAGAACAAATCAACCGCAACAACTTCACATGTATCACAAAATGATTGTCTAGCGAAAGTTAAATGATCCCGCATTATGAGAGCCACACCTCCTCCTCTAGAGTCTCTATCATTTCTAATAACATTGTAAGGAAGAAGACCGGTAATTTCTGAATCAGCTACTCTAGAGTTAAGCCAAGTTTCACTAAGAGCTACTACATCTGGTTGCTCTATTTCAAGAAAGGAACGGAACAATGAAAGTTTATTTTTAATTGAACGAATATTGAAATAGAAAGCTTTCAGACCGGTACATGATCTCAGTTTGACGTCTTCGGCGTAGGATTCGTCTGGCTTCGAATGAGGGCGCTGCTTGTTCGTGTCGACTCGTACTGTTATGTTCTGACTGCTTCGAGCATTTGGAAAGGCGGAGTAGCGCGGCTGTGCTGGAGATCGTCGCTTTTGGTCTGCTTCATTCCGGGGCATCAATTCACCATCGAAGATGACGTAGTCTTTTCCTTCCGATAATAACTTACGTTTCTCTTGTCTTAGCAAGTACTCTCTCTCTCTTTGCTCTTTAGTAAGACTGGGTCGGACATTGATTCCTTGGAATTGATTATTCTTGCGTAGTAAGGCACTCTTTGAAAGAAACAGTCTTTGATGTCCTTTGGTGGGGAAGATTACTTTGAGAAGTCTAGACGAACTCGTTCCTGGCGTATTCGGCAGCTTTCCCATTCTGAAGTGAGAGATTCCACCGACGGCGATACCAGATGCGTCTAGAAGACTGGTAATGAGTTGAGAATCGTGCTGAGTCTGTGCGGAAGGACGAGCATCGGTGTTTTCAGGAGCCCTCTCGATGACGACGGAGCGAAGCCTTTTCTCCTCATCGATCTCCTTTCGGATGGTCTCTTGGCTGACGGAGCTTGTGTAGAACTTGTCGAAAAGAGCGTTGCAGGTTCTCAGGAGAAGTACGACGTGGAGTGGAAGAGAAGGTGTCTTCTCTTCCGCGTCAAGAAAGTCTTTCAGAGATTTTTGTAGGAGAGCTGCATCTTCCTTCATTTGTTGTCGAGGCCGACATAATTGTGAATAGGCAGTAGAAATGGAAATGAATTGGAGCAAGTAGAAAGGTCACCGCTCGATATTGAGAACAGAGTGGTGAGTGAGAACAGAGTGGTGAGTGAGAACAGAGTGGTGAGTGAGAACAGAGTGGTGAGTGAGAACAGAGTGGTGAGTGAGAACAGAGTGGTGAGTGAGAACAGAGTGGTGAGTGAGAACAGAGTGGTGAGTGAGAACAGAGTGGTGAGTGAGAACAGAGTGGTGAGTGAGAACAGAGTGGTGAGTGAGAACAGAGTGGTGAGTGAGATCAAGGTTTTAACAGTCTATATTACCCTGAAATGACTACCCAAGGAAATAATGGCGAGCCACTATAGTGACTTGCGTGAATATCACCGAATTCATGTCATCCCTAACCTTTGAACTCTTCCTTGTCTTCGTCATCCACTTCGAGTTTGATTTCCTTTTTGACTTTGCTCTTTGGCTCAGCCATACTCGCGGAAGAGTTGGTAAACTCCTGCAAAATTGCTTGTGGTAAGAAAGACACAACAGGGTTCTATCCCAACTAATATACAAGTTTTCGTCCGTGCGAGAATTTATTCATAATTTGTAAGCATGTGCCGTTGAGAGAATCCGTATAATTGTACACAAGAATCGTTCCTCTGTCTCGTTCTCCCGATTCGAGCACCAACTTTCTAAAAAAAACTAGTTAGTTATCAGCTGACTAGTCTGGAGAGCTACGCTTTCGAACCTCGCCTTTTCAAACGTGCTCAGAGATTTTTTTTGGAAAAAAGTTAAGTAGAATTAATTTGATGAATGGATAAATGGATGACTGGATTGACTAATAGAAATTTGATGAATGAATGAATGAATGAATGAATGAATGAATGAATGAATGAATGCATGAATGAATGAATGCATGAATGAATGAATGAATGAATGAATGAATGAATGAATGAATGAATGAATGAATGAATGAATGAATGAATGAATGAATGAATGAATGAATGAATGAATGAATGAATGAATGAATGAATGAATGAATGAATGAATGAATGAATGAATGAATGAATGAATGAATGAATGAATGAATGAATGAATGAATGAATGAATGAATGAATGAATGAATGAATGAATGAATGAATGAATGAATGAATGAATGAATGAATGAATGAATGAATGAATGAATGAATGAATGAATGAATGAATGAATGAATGAATGAATGAATAAACGAATGAATGAATGAATGAATGAATGAATGAATGAATGAATGAATGAATGAATGAATGAATAAACGAATGAGAAAATGGATGAAAAAATTCTAACAAATCAAGGAATGATTTTTCTTGCTACACTGAACGTTCAAAAAAAAAAAATCTTGTTTGAAAAGTTGCACGCTTCATAAGTAAATAGGCTTACTTAAGACGAAGTAGATTGCAGTGGCAACTTGTATGAAGACAATAGAGGGACTACGAAAAAGAAGGAAAACTTTAAAGCTCTCCTAAGGTTGTCTTATATACTATCTGGCGCACTTAACGTAACATGAACATGCTTACATCCCCATCCCCATCCTCATCCCCATCCCCACCTCCGTTCCCGATTTAAAAGAAGGCTCACGATTACACTTGATTCTGCTTTATAAAGACATAAACTAAGAAATTGCGTATTTGACAAGGAATTTATTTCAGGTTTATATTTCTCACGTGTCTCAGTACTCAATCAAAATTAGAAGAACTTTTTAACTCTTCCAGAGCACGAAATTTACACTAAAGACTAAATACATTAATGTCCGAGAGATTCGCAGCTTTTTTGGGGAGAAACGAACACGATAGCTGTATAGTGTAATACCGTGATTTTTCTCTGAACGTTAAATGGTTTTAAGAAACAAAGTCCCAACTACTGTTCTCAGATGAGATAAATACGATCTAACAATCTTCTTCGCGCTTATTTTCCGAGTTGTGGTATAACCATCCGATGTAAAGTGATACACTGGTAGATACAGCGACTATAACTGGGTAAATTTAATCGTGTATAGCAGCACTCTATTTAACAACATGAAGTTTGAAGCCCATTAACAAAAAAGCATCAAGAAACTGAGTTATGGGTTCCGTTTTTGTTAGGTAATTATGAACCTTATTGCTGTTGGAAATGATATCTGAGTTTGAAATACCTGGGAATCGCCTTTAAGTTCTGAAGGGCTTCACAACCTATTTTGTGATTTTTGACAGTCGTCCGCTTTAGAAAACTATTATTGTGACTGTGAAGGAGCAGAAACTTTTTTGCCAGGTTTGGTTCACAATTCGATCAGGGCTTCCTGCCGAGATCAAACTGTTGAACTTCTGTTTTCGGTGCATAACCTTTAACCACTAAGCTAATAGTTCAGCTAGTCGCATGCTCTAACCACCAGGATAATTCCTCTATTCGCATGCTCTCTAATGGTGCCTTTTTGAGTCGAAAACTTAGCCTTTCTCTTCGAAGACATATCTCGTGAGATTTATCAACTCTATTTCACTGCTCTTCGAAGCCGTTGCTATGAGAGGACACTAGAATCTTAAAGTAGGAAAATGGAGACAGAAAAGGAAAAAAGGCAATGGGCAGAGAATTTACGGCTTAAAGCGCTCTATCAAGCGTACAAATTTATTCCATGTGTGGCTTGATTATAGTAACTATTACGCAAATGTTCCACGTTCGACCTCCACCGGACCAAAAACCAAATGGGTTGAGAACACCAATAGGGTTCAGAATTGCTGGTGGTTTTTTCAAAAAGCTGACTTTATACACTATCAGTGACCGAGAGAGCAGTTACTAGTTCTACTAAGATATTCTCCACTGTTGCGAGGCTCAAAAATCTCTTGAGTGCTTTTCTGAATAGGACTGAGATAGCCATCGTTCAAAAGAATAAAGAAGCCATTTATGAAAAAAATTTTCTCACATTTTAAACATATTGCGCTCATCGATATTTCACTCATCGACTGGAGAAATATTGATAAAAGTTGTAAAAATTTAATGTTTTGAAGGACCTGGATGGTAGCTAGGCTGCTTCTGCTGGTTTGTCGCTCTATGCTGCAGTAAAGCCCTGAGCCACTACGCATCGGAGAAAGTATTGGCGGCGGAGTGTATGGCGTGAAGGAAGAATTGGTGTACAAATGTCCTGGGAGATAAGAGGAGGGCGAATGGAACCGTGATGGGAGCTGGGAGGTGTTGTCAGCCGAGCTAACACGGGTGGACTCAAACCAGGACACGTGCCCAGACTCTGCAACAGACTACAGTGAGCAGATCAAATTGCAAAAATGAAGAATTTTAAAATTCTCAGTCACACAGTTTGAAAAATTAAGCTAGTTCATTAAACTATCCATTTTAATAAAAAGGCTAGTTCACCGGATGATCTCGAACCCAGCCATCTCGCATAACACTAAACGGGAGCGCGAGCGCGTTACATTTAGACCACGGGGACACAATGATTCTTCGTCTGACAGTGCAGTTTGCAAGCCTTAAATGCTGAAATGGGTCATACATATGAGCACTTCCTTGAGTAAGCGTTATCAAGACATTGAGAAAGAGTTCCACCATGATTAGTCATTGAAAAACCATCTGTTCCCTGCTCCAAAAAGCAACTGTTCTAGGTGCGTGAAAATTCATACACACATGGCAACTTTCGAACTAACTGGGCTGAAAGAATCAAAAAACCACCTGTCACCAAGGAGAACAATAAGCGACTATCAATCGGAAACAGCATAGCTTCACAGTGAATGGGTTGTTAGGGAGTTATGCAATGCTCTGCCCAAAAATAACATTCTGACAGAAGAAGTGAAATCTTTAATTTTGGTAGAAAGGAAAATGACGTAGCATTTTAATTATGAGGTTTTGCGATTAGCTTTTTTACTCTCAAAAACCGAATTAGCTAGCCATCTGGTTCACGGCCCGAGAAAAACTAATGTTCAAAAATGATTTTTTTCGTTTTTCACGATTTATTCATTCATTCTTCATTCCTTGCAAAGATATTTATACATAAATTTACATACAATGGATGACTGTCGCGGGTACGAGTTCAGTAGAAAAAACAATGAAGCGGAGAAGGTATAAATCAATTGAGGCGTAGTTTGGAAGCGGTTATGATCATAGATACCAGAAGTTTAAATAGAGTTTTTGAACGATTTAGGGGAAGCAGATGATACAGTTTGGAAAGGATGAGAATTCCATGTGTCAATAGTTCTGGAGACACATGTACTATGAGAGTGAGGAAGATTGAAAGGAAGGACAATCCTCAATGCTTCAATAATGAACACAGCTGAAGAACATTTCTGCCAAATTTTTGATAACAAAAATCATTCGGGAGGTTTACATTGCGATAATTAACTGATTGTCTTCAAGACTCACCGGAGGTTAGTTTTCGCTGGGCTTCGTTGTCTTCGCTCTGTGATAATCTTTCCTGGCCGATGGACGGTTCAACGCGGGGAGTGCGTAGGAAGCTGCAAAGGCAAACAACTCACTTGGATTGATAAAATGACGCTCGTATGATGCAGTTAGAACCAAGCAACAAGTGCAATCAACCCTCGTAAGAATAATTGTGACTTTTCGTTGTCTTTTCGAAAGGTGACTTTTCGTTATCTCTGTGATAGCAACCATAGCAAAGAAGATTAGCGTACCATTAAGCTCTACATTTATGATTTCTATTGAGATAAGTGCAAATTTCATGAGAAGATGGCAAAGCCAGAGTTTGTTTCAACACTTCTTGTGAACGTGTTCGATGACGGACTTCACAGACCATGAAGGCCCAATTTACTAACTATCATTTCTTTCAGAGTTTCCATTTCAGGTCGACTCATATGAAGCATTAAAGTTGAAACATCAGGGAGTGGAAGGAATTCATTCAAAATGAAAGCATAAACTTATTCATGGATATCAGAAGCAACATTGAGGACACATGAAATCAAAGGGAACAAAAGGACAAAACGCCTGAGGGGATGAAATGCCTGAAACCATTGAGGGGAACGTCGTATGAGAACACCATATGGGAACACTGCATGGGAACACCGTCTAGGAAAAGAGAGAGTAGGGAGTTTATATATGAAGTTTTCTTTGTTTGAGGGAGGCGCTTCCTTGTTTTGATTATTGCCAACGAGGAAGTACGCTTTTCTACTTAATATGTTTTGTTTTCATACTTAATATGTTTTAGCGCTCATAGAAGGTTAGAATGAGGAACTAATGTCTCAAAAGGCGCACTATCGTTTTTTGATGAGGCATTTAGTTGTAATTGGACGTCATAGACTAATTTATCATACTTGGAAAAGTTTTGTTTGGGTAAATTTCTGTGGCCTCATTCCTGTAGCGCAAGAGTTTTCCTAAGAATCTCGCTTGTTTGATAAGGACCCAGGATTCAAATTCTCGGATTGAGTAGGATGAAGAGTCCGAACTAAGTCATCATTAGAATTGAGCGAGAGATAAGCTCTACATACCCGCAACTCGGGCATCAAAGAAACACGCGGGATAAAAAGGATACGAACTACACAGTTCATTAACTTCCAAAACACCTGAGTTGAGCTTATATGAGAAAGAGATAGAGAATGCGAGAGAGATTAAATTGAGACAGAGAAAGAGAGAATGAGGGAAAGAGCGAACGACAACTAGAGAAAGAGAAAGAGAGATGAAGTTTGAGAGAAAGAGTGAGTGTGAGAGAGGGAAGAAATATTCGGAGAGAGAAAGATGAATGTAAGACAGCAAAAGAGAGTATTATTTTGTTTTTTAATCCAATTTTGTTACGTATTCTGTTGACCTACTTTTTAACTTAACCATGTCAAGCTTTATAACTATAATATAGTTATTTTTATTTAAAAAACGATTAAAAATTTTTTTTTGTAAATCACCAATTTCAGTGTTTCTCTTACCCGCACTGCTAATACAATTTGATGCACTCAACTATGTAACTATCCCTTAAAATTCAAATGAAAACATACATTTTTGACATCATGTTTTCCATCGTATGTATCATCTCTCTTTTTATTGAATGGGCCGCACTTTTACGATCAGACTTATTGATCTACATAATTATTTGAGGAGTTAAACTACATACTTTTTCCCATTTGAAAAACAGCGTGGTAAAGTACAAAAGGAAACTACTGAGAAAGACAATGTTCTTCAGATGAGAGCTGTAAGAGGATGTTTAGGAATGACGTGAGTTGGAGAAAATTTTCAATCCGCTGCGGCTCTAATGCTAATCTCCGCCCCTTCCCACCCTCTCTTAATAAGTCTTTGCGCCGGCTTCTCAAACTTTTCAACTTCTACGATAGTAGTTTCTCAATCGCTGGAGTGATCAATATCTTAGAAATGAACCGCGATAATTTTTCCAATTCACAAATGTTTACTAGTATTCGTGTTTTCGCTCAAGAACGGGAATAAGAAAAAGTTCAGAAGGTATGGTCTTGAGGAGTTCAAATTTAACTGAAGACTGACTTGAACGGTTTTGATGAACGAGAAGCGGAGATGAAGAAACAACTATTTTGCCTGTCAGAAAGAGAATTGAACCCGTAGCTTGAAAGCTGCCAGATTGATCGTCTAGTAAGTGCTTCATTGATAAGGCCATCGCGAGTTTGGTGTATTTACTTCATTCCCACTCTTCCACATCATTAAACGTTTTTTTGTTCTTTTACGAAAACTATGCTCTACTAAGCAATTTCATCGAAACCGTTTGCCTCTCTCTCTTAACATGAACTTGCTAACGCCACTAGAGTTTTTCACAACTTCAACGCTCCATGTTCCCACACATAGATAACAGAGCTTCGGCCTTGTATTGATCAGTTGACTGATTGATTTAATGATAACTACAATAATTTACTTCGCCAATGAATGACTTTTTCAGATTAATATTTGACAGAGTTTTTCGGTATTGAGAATTGAGAAAAGACGAACAGAGGAAAAAGTAATTTCGAAGTTGCACCAGAAAGTTCAAATAAAGCGCTCAGCGTTTGAACTGTGATTTTTTCCTAGATTATCCAAGAAAATGAATTGCCGTTATGGGGAGCCACATGAAAACAAAGTAACCGACAATCGAAGAAGTAAATGAAGAATTACTAAGTGCAGTTAACTTTACGACTTAAAACTTCATACTTCACAAATTCATACTCCAAAGTTAGGTTTTGGGCTGAAATGCGAAACATCGCACGATTTTATTGTTCGACAAGGAAAAAAGCGAACAGAAGGCGTTCAAATGTTTTGTTCGAAAGATTAGAGTGAATCTTATTCTCAGAAAGTTCAGTAGAATTCAGGTGCCATCAAAACATGTGCATAATCAAAAACATTGAAAAGAATATCATCATGATTTTTGTTATTATTATTATTATCATTAGTTTTTGTTAATATTTTTATTATTATTTTATAATTAACAAAAACATTTTTTTGTTATCTTCTCTATCGTTATTATAATTACTATTATCATTATAAGTGTAGCAAGGGCCAAGAATCGACAGGAACGCAAAATTTTTGTCTGCCAAGGTACGAGAGATAGACCTACAATAGCGAACATACAGGAATTGAAGGTAAGATACTCAAGGCATCAATTTTGAATTATCTGAATATTTGTTTGTTGAGTAAAAAGACCACTATGCAGATGAATAGATAACTGGAAGCATCGGATGAAAGTTCAAAAAAAATATATAATAAAAACTCAAAGAAAATCTCGGCCTCGTCAACGATATCTGAACCGATATCCTTGCTTCGCGACTACTTTTATAGATAGGAAAAAAGAACAAAAAAATTTTATCCTACCACGCCGGGTATATTTCAATCAAATATTCATGTAGAATTTCCGCTTTGACTTAAGGTTTCCTATTTCATTTGAACATAAGGTCTGTCTATAAATTTGTTTATTCCCTAAAAATTCTTCAACAACAACGTATTAGCTGATACATTTAAAAAGTCCCGTCACGTGACAAAGAATCGTCTTAGGAACTTGATTCTGGGCTCTGTCTAGAACTGCCCATTAACGGAAGCCCTGATGATGAAATATAATTATAATAATCTTACTCGCGCTTAATCCCGCCTTGTGAAATGTTTTATGAGATACGGTACTGGCCTATCCTGGTAAATTCACCGGCTGCCCGCTGGGTCACGGTTAGTTTGTAGCAGCAGTGTAGAGAGTCGGATTCGTGCCAGAGCACTACCAACATTTCTTAACCCCTTCGAGTTGGGTAGAGCGGCTCGGGGGGAGGGGGTCAAACTCAAGACCGTACAATAGTTGCGCACACTACCATTACGCCACGCCCGGACAGAACTGAATGATAATAAAAAAATTAACTAAATTTTGATAATGAAATACATTACTCAAAAGTATTCAAATAATTACCACCACTTTATACAAATGAGAGCATGTCTTGTGCGAACAAACTCTCTACGATACATTCGAGCCAAATACGGTCCTAATTCCACTAAACACAAAAACTAGACCGCGAGGAGAGATCGAACCCAGCCATCTCATTCTCTCTGACCAGGATGGAGTCGCACAACAAAATCATAACAAGGCAAATCTGGAAATTTTTATCTCAAAACACATTACAAAGCTAATAGAAACGGTGAATGGTGTAATTAAATGGGCTTTTCTAGTTCTGCAAAGAAGAAATGCTTGCAGGAGAAAATTATTGGAGAAGAGGAGAGGAGAATGGGGTACAACAACACAGCAACAGCAGGAAGAGAGAGGAAAAGACAAGGAATCCCCTGATTTTCCATTTCCCCTTTCCCCCCCCCCCCATCTCTGAAGCGAATTCGTGAATTGAGGCAAGGTGAGATAAGAAACGAAACGGCAGATAGAAAGAGAGAGAGGTGTTAGAAGGTAGGAAAGTGAGGTAAAGGAAACGAGAACGTCGCAGAGAAGTGAGTGAGAGAGAAGTGAGTGAGAAAGAGAGAGAAATGAGTGAGAGAAAGAAAAAAGAAGGAAAATAAAGAAAGAGGAAGATAGAGAACGAGAAAGAATGCCAGAGAAAAAAGAAAAGAGATAGAGAGAGTACGAGAGAGTCCAAGAGAGATATTGACAGAAAATAGAGAGAGAGAGAGAGAGAAAGAAATATAGAAAGTAAGAAAGAAAGACGGGGAGAAACGTGAGAAAGGAATAGAGAGAGAAAGAGAGAGAGAGAGAGAGCGAGAGTAGAGAGAGGCATGAAAATATCGAAATTGAGAAAGAAAGATGGCTATAAGAGAAAGAAAACGAGAGATAAAAAAGAGAGATTGAAGAACAACACATGAAATAGGAACATTTACAACAACAATCGAAAGGAATGGGGCTAGACGGACAACTTCAAAAGATTCACAAGTTACCAGAATAGTCTTTTTCTCCTCACTCTACTGAAAGAAATGCCTATACTTCGCTGCAGACTAGGAGTACGAAACACTTTTTCGTCTGCGTTGATTATACCCGCTTTGCAACGTGGAGTGCAGTTAACAAGGAAGTGGAGAAGCAGCATAGCAAGAGTGGGAAGAGAGCGACAGAGGGTGAGAGAAAGAGAGAGCGAGAGGGGGGACAGGAGCGAGAGAAAGAGATAGAAATAGGGGGGAGAGATAGGCGGCAGGACAGAAAGAGAGAAAACTGAGAATTGAAATTAAGGAAAAAGAAAAATGAAAAAAATAGTTAAACAGAAAGAGAATTGACGAAAAAGCATTGACAAATTTAGGTTTCAGAAAACGAGACACAAAAATATAGATTATTTTGCTCTCTGCAGTCTTTAGTCATAACATCAGCCGTGAACGCTGAGAAATGGCGAGAAAGAGATGTAGACAAAACGAGAGATAAAGAGAACGAGAAAAAACAGGATACGATAAATAGATTGTGAGAGAAGAAGAAGGAGAGAGAGTGAGAACAAAAAAATTAAACGGCTGGCATAAGGATGCAATCTAAACTGAATATTTTTTTCGTTGAAGGAATGATGTTTGGTTTGCAATACGTTGGGAGTTCGGATGCTGAAATCGCTTGAGAATTATAAAGAAAGGAGAAAGAAAATAGTGTGGTGGATGGGAGATGAGTAGTTTTAGCGAGAGAGAGTTTGAGAGATAGAAATAGTGAGAGAGAGAGAAGAGATGAAGGCATCGAAGAAATACATACAAACACAAAATAAAATCATGTCTGAACGTATTTATGTGTTGTAGCGAGAGAAAAAAGAGAGAAAGAGAAAGAAAGGGAAAAGAGAGTTAGAAAGAGACAGAGAGAAAGAGAAAATAACAAAGAAATAAAGCAAGAAAGAGGAGGGGAAGAGACAGAGAGAGAGCGATAGACCAAGAAAGATAAACAACAAAAAAGAAGAGAAAAGAAGAAAAGGAAAGAAGGAAAACGAGAGAGAGAGAGAGAGAGAGAGAGAGAGAGAGAGAGAGAGAGAGAGAGCGAGAGAGAGAGAAATAAAGAGCGGCAGTAAGTTGCAGAAAGATGGAAAGAGAGAAACAAAGAGAGATAAAGAGAGAGAGAGAGAGAGAGAGAGAGAGAGAGAGAGAGAGAGAGAGTTAAAGAGAGAGATTTTCTGACATCTGAGATTTTGAACCGAGAGCATATGTAGTGTGATTAGGTAAAGGATACAATGATCAAATAGAATGATAATTTCACAGAGGTGTAAAGCAAGGAAGGTAAAGAAAGAAAGGGTGAGGGTCAGAAATTTTTTTTAAATTGAAACTTTTTTCGCCTAACCCGGTTTCTGGAGAAAAAAAATTGAGCGGCTAGTGTTCAGGGCAGAGATTCAGCAAAAAAAGAAAGCAGGACGGTAACGAGATTCACCGAAAGCTGACGACAGAGAGAATGAATAATGGAAAAAAAACGAAATAAACAATGGAAACTGGAAGCTGAAAAGACACCACAAAAAAAGAAAACTTTACTAATATGTACAAAAAAAGTGAGCGAAGTTCTCTCATATGAAAAAAGCGGATAAATTACTGTGAGATCTGCATTCTAATGACAAAGGGAAAGAAAATTCATCAGATTTGTAATCAAGTTAGCAATAGAATGAATAGCAATATAATTTGCCGTTTAATGACCTTTGTTAAACGATTGTGAGTAGGGGTATAGAGAACAGCAAGCGAACTTGCAGTAAAAGTGCTTGCAGACGATGCTTGCAATGAGCAAGTGAGCGAAATACATTAAATCAAGCGCGGCGCTACCATGAACGCAAAGTATAGACGCACAATAGGGAGGGAGAAGAGCTGTTCTCGGGTGAAGACAAAAACGAGCGATAGAACAGCGCTCTTTCTTCTAATTATTTACTAGGAACTGCGGGGTAAAGCATACGGCAGTTTTTATATGTTTGATTGTTGACAATGAGAAACACATTACAAAAGAGTGATAACGTAAGCTCAATAAGAGGTATTATAACATTTCGATACCGATACCGAAAAGGACACAAAAACAGTGCATGAAAGAGGGTTAGACAGAGAGAGAAAGAGAGAAAGAGAGAGAGAGACTGAGAGAGAGAGAGAAAGAGAGAGAGAGACTGAGAGAGAGAAAGAGAGAGAGAGAGACTGAGAGAGAGAGAAAGAGAGAAAGAGAGAGAGACTGAGAGAGAGAGAAAGAGAGAAAGAGAGACTGAGAGAGAGAGAAAGAGAGAGAGAGAGACTGAGAGAGAGAGAGAAAGAGAGAGAGAGAGACTGAGAGAGAGAGAGAGAAAGAGAGAGAGAGACTGAGAGAGAGAGAAAGAGAGAGAGAGAGACTGAGAGAGAGAGACTGAGAGAAATGCAAGAGTGCAAGAGGGAAACAAAGTTTGAGAAGGCAAAAGCAAAAGACCAAAATCAGTGGTGCTGAATTGTTTTGCTAGAATTCTTAAAAATCCTTTATTTTAATTACTTTTAATAACTGATAAGCTTCGAAAAAATGCGGTAAACAGTTGAAGAGTAGGTGGGTGGGAAATATCTCTCTAATGTCGAGCAAAGCCAATTAAAGTACACAAGCTATTCATTCATTCCAGGCAAAATAGTCGTTAACGAATGCATCGTATTTCCAAAACAATCTCAAAAGCTCTCTTGTTTTTGAAAAAAGCTCAAAATTTGGTGTTTTCGAGATAGTTATCAAGATTTTCACGAAAAAAAGTATTCGAAAATTTCTAGATAGAGTAAGGCAGAGATAAAATTAGAGGAAGAGCGAGTGATAAAAGCGTGTGGGGGAAAAAAGAGAGAAAGTTTGAGAAGGCAAAAGCAAAAGACCGAGATCAGTAGTTCGGAGATGTTTTGCCGTAATTTTTTAACTACTTGTAGTATTCTTAAGTACTTGATAAGCTTTAATTGAGTGAGGCAACCAATACAAGAGTAGGTGGAAAAGATCTCTCAGTTGTCTAGCAAATCTATTTAAAGTTCAAAAGCTATTCTTTCAAGGCAATATTCTATTCTTTCAGTTAACGCGTGGATCTTCCAACAAAAAAATCAGAAACCTTTGTGTTTTTCAGATTCCAATGCTTTGTTATAGTTATCCAAAAGGAAACAAAGCAAGATCACACAAAAGGACTAGGTACAGATCAAAGACTAGGTACAGATCAAAGACTAGGTACAGATCAAAGACTAGGTACAGATCAAAGACTAGGTACAGATCAAAGACTAGGTACAGATCAAAGACTAGGTACAGATCAAAGACTAGGTACAGATCAAAGACTAGGTACAGATCAAAGACTAGGTACAGATCAAAGACTAGGTACAGATCAAAGACTAGGTACAGATCAAAGACTAGGTACAGATCAAAGACTAGGTACAGATCAAAGAAGGACTAGGTACAGATCAAAGACTAGGTACAGATCAAAGACTAGGTACAGATCAAAGACTAGGTACAGATCAAAGACTAGGTACAGATCAAAGACTAGGTACAGATCAAAGACTAGGTACAGATCAAAGAAGGACTAGGTACAGATCAAAGACTAGGTACAGATCAAAGACTAGGTACAGATCAAAGACTAGGTACAGATCAAAGACTAGGTACAGATCAAAGACTAGGTACAGATCAAAGACTAGGTACAGATCAAAGACTAGGTACAGATCAAAGACTAGGTACAGATCAAAGAAGGACTAGGTACAGATCAAAGACTAGGTACAGATCAAAGACTAGGTACAGATCAAAGACTAGGTACAGATCAAAGACTAGGTACAGATCAAAGACTAGGTACAGATCAAAGACTAGGTACAGATCAAAGACTAGGTACAGATCAAAGACTAGGTACAGATCAAAGACTAGGTACAGATCAAAGACTAGGTACAGATCAAAGAAGGACTAGGTACAGATCAAAGACTAGGTACAGATCAAAGACTAGGTACAGATCAAAGACTAGGTACAGATCAAAGACTAGGTACAGATCAAAGAAGGACTAGGTACAGATCAAAGACTAGGTACAGATCAAAGACTAGGTACAGATCAAAGACTAGGTACAGATCAAAGACTAGGTACAGATCAAAGAAGGACTAGGTACAGATCAAAGACAGTCAAAGAATATAAAAGCAAAAGAGCAAGATCAGTAGTTTTTAGATGTTTTGCTGTAGTTTTCATTTACTTTTAGTGTTTTAAATTACCTGATAAGCTTCTATCGAGTAGATAAACATTTTGAGAGTAGGTCGAAAAGGTCTTTCTTACGTCTGAGAAGTCTAAGTAAAGTACCCAAGCTATCAAGTGACAGGCAATATTTTAGTGAACGCATGCATTTACTTTGAAAAACAAACTCAAATTCTTATAAGTTTTTTGACAAGAGCATCATGTTTTTTTTTTCAAAAGTAAAACAATGTCTCATCCATTTTGAGGTTATTCAAACCCTTTTTCCCCATCCACCCTTTTTCGTTGATCGAGATAGATTCTGAAGCAGCTACGTAAACCAAATTATCTGCAACTGTCACGTCATGTAGAGATTCGGATAAAGTGCTGATTCCATGTTACCTTTATAGCTCAAGAAAGTTTTTGGAGGTACGTTACGCGTGTTTAAATTTTAAAACGTGATTAAACAATTGTTCAACAAAAGTATTTTTTAATGATGGTAAAGGAAACTATTGTCCGGGCGTGGCATAGTGGTAGTGTGATAGACCATTGTGCGAAGAGTCCCGAGTTCGACTCCCACCCCGGACAGATCCACCCAAACCAAGGGGGTTAAGAAATGTTGGTAGTGCTCATGCACGAATCTGACTCTCCCCACTGCTGCTAATCACACTAGCAGTGATCTAGCAGGCAGCCACTGGTTCTACCAAAATAGGTCTGTCCTGCATCTCAGGGGAGCGCGTACCCTGCCGCGAGGCGGGAACAAGCGCGAGGAAGAAGAAGAAGGTAAAGGAAACTATTCTCAAAAAGTGCACAATAAAGGATATTCCTTTCTAACTATTTTTCTCATAATTTCTTAGAAGAACCGTGTTCAACCTACACCTTTTCACTGTGATCACCATTGCGTTCTTTATCGTAGATTGAATGAACTATTGTTATTGTTATTGTAGAGTATCATATAAAAGAATTTCAGCATAAACTATGAATTCACTGTTTCTACGCTATTCACAGAAGTCTGTTTCGCCCCAGCTCAGACAGATCTCTGTGCTAGGCGTGCTCATTGTGGCGCAACGTGAAGCGTCATCAGATACTTTGCTATTTGTTTTGCCATGGTTAATATGGGTGTGTTTTTATCGACACTGGCGAGAATGCTATCGTGGATTACTACTGACTTCGTCAACACTGTCTTGTGAAAATTCAGGCTGTTTTCCAGCCACATAGGATGAGCTACGATGATTGAGTAGCGCTGTGAAAACGTCATTAGCGCAATTCTGAGAAAGAGAGGACAGAGAAAGAGACACAGAGGGAGAAATAGAGAGGAATAGAGTAGAGAAGAAAGTGATAGAGAGTTAAAAAGAGTGATGCAGAGAGAAAGAGAAATGTAAAGAGAGAGAAAGAATTAGTAGAAAATTAAAGAGATTTGAGGCAAAAAAAGACTACATGTACATAGTTGAAGAGCACTACATACATATGTATACAAATAAGAAAGTAGAGTATAGTTTGAAAAAAAATAGAAATAATAATAATAGTAATAAGAATAATAATAATAATAATAATAATAATAATAAAAATAATAATAATAATAATAATAATAATAATAATAATAATAATAATAATAATAATAATAATAATAATGATAACAATAATAATAATGATAATAATATTAATAATAATGATAATAATATTAATAATAATAATAATAATAATAATAAGAATAATAATAAGAATAATAATAATAATAATACTAATAATAATAATACTAATAATAATAATAACAATAATAATAATAATAATAATAATAATAATAATAATAATAATAATAATAATAATAATAATAATAATAATAATAATAATAATAAATAATAATAATAATAATAATAATAATAATAATAATAATAATAATAATAATAATAATAATAATAATGATAATAATAATAATAATAGCACTCCCCTGAAATGCAGAACAGACCTATCCTGGTAGGACTAGTGGCTGCTCGCTAGATCACTGCTAGTATGAATAGCAGTAGTGAGGAGAGTCAGATTCGTGCATACCAATATTTCTTAACCCCCTTGGTTTGGATAAATCTGTCAGAGCAGTATAACGAATATTTAGTGTTGCCAAATATCTGCAGATTACTGTGGTTTCTTTGATCACTTCAAACAAACAACGAAATGTCCTACTAGGATGCGAGCTTGAAAGTCTCTCAGCTGACAGCTTTAATAAAGACGAAATAAGCTATGACTTTCTCTTCCATACAGTGAACACTTATCTTTTCCCTCTTCTTTACATGCTGACGATTTGGTTCCCCCAGAAGTACCGGATTGTACGCACAATTGAAAAACCACCGAAGAAATAATACGAGAACAACAGAAATACAATAGGGATTTTTTTGACACAGATCAAAGTGTATCGTTAACTGGATTCTCAATCCAATGCGTTTAACTCAGCACAATTTCTTGTTCAATGTATTGTATGTGAATACACAAAAAATATTCACGTTATGTCATTAGTTTTGTTTTTCCAGTGCGGTTTTGAAATTGGTTTATTATTAGTTTTTTTCTGCGCTTGATCCCCTTTCATGACGAAGCTTGATCCCCTTTCATGACGAAGCTTGATCCCCTTTCATGACGAAGCTTGATCCCCTTTCATGACGAAGCTTGATCCCCTTTCATGACGAAGCTTGATCCCCTTTCATGACGAAGCTTGATCCCCTTTCATGACGAAGCTTGATCCCCTTTCATGACGAAGCTTGATCCCCTTTCATGACGAAGCTTGATCCCCTTTCATGACGAAGCTTGATCCCCTTTCATGACGAAGCTTGATCCCCTTTCATGACGAAGCTTGATCCCCTTTCATGACGAAGCTTGATCCCCTTTCATGACGAAGCTTGATCCCCTTTCATGACGAAGCTTGATCCCCTTTCATGACGAAGCTTGATCCCCTTTCATGACGAAGCTTGATCCCCTTTCATGACGAAGCTCCCACTCCCTTGAATTTGAAATATGGAGCTGATCTATATCACAGATCCAGTGGTATCTCTCAGGTAATAGCTAATTCTGGTAGTAGCCGGAGAAAAAAGACGCACAAAGCCTATCGACGTTTTTTAGCCGTTCGTTGAGAATCGATCTGCCTGGGGTCTGAACCTTTCTTGTTATCTATAACGTAATGATCGGCTACACTACAGTTGAAGGAGACAATTATACTACAGAAAGAGCGAATTGACACTAAACTTTCAAAATTCGTTATTAGCTTCTTATTAGTTGGATGATCTTCAAGGCAACGTCACGAATTCAACTTTACTGGTTCGAGTTTCCTCAATTTTTCACCATTCCCTTCAAAACATTTTAGTGAATACTGTGAATAATTCATAGGGCGATTAGTCAATCAATTATTCAATGAATTATTAAGCCAATCAGTCAATACACCATTCATTCAATCAGTTAATCATTGTTCCCCTCCCCCCCCTTCTCCTCTCCTTATACTACATATAGCTTATTTGACTTATTTATTTGCTTTACTGATAGATTGTGACATCTCCTCTTCTGCGAGCTCTACTTGATATTGCATACCTTTCTTCTAAATTTGCATACATATGTTTATAGAATTTTTAGTGTGTCCTATACATATGTATATAGACTTTTTTTAGTGTAATCATCTTATTTTTTCTTGTGAAGGTTTGCAATGATTGCTTCAATTTGATACTTCAAACCAATTTTTTCAATTTTATTTACGTGAGTATGATATATGATTGTACTTGTATACTTGTAAGTACTTGCGTACTTGTACGTGTAGATATGATGGGTCTACTCATTTTAGGGTCATCAGAAATGGTCAACTTCCAATTCTCATGACTATCCATATGATTCTAAATCTTATATTTCAAGTAATTTTCTGTCTCCGACGTCTCTCTCAGTTTCTGTACGTCTTACTCTCTTACAGTCTCTCTCTTTCTAACTCTCTCTTTCTATTTTTCTTCCTCTTTCTCTCTTTTTCTGACTCTCTTTCAATCTTTCTTTCTCTGTTTCTACTCTCTATTTCTCCCTTTCTTTCATCTCTCTCTTTTTCTTTTTCGGTATCTTTTTGCAACTCTCAAGATGACGCTCTTCTCTTATCTAAACGCCAGCTGATGAAAGCCGCTGCAATACACGGTTGTATGTTCAGTCCACGATAGATAAGCAACTCTATCAGAACGTGCAACGGAGAAAAGCCTGTCAATCTAGTATTCTTATTGCAGGGTGGCTTTAAATAGAAGGGGTGTCCCTGATAAAAGCAGGGAGTGAGAGAGAAAGAGAGAGAGAAAGAAAGAGAAAGTGAGAAAAAGAAAGAGGTAGAGAGAAATAGAAAGATAGACAAAATGACAGACAGAGAATCAGAGAGAGAAATAGAGATATAGAAAGAGAGAGAGAAAGAGGCAGAGAGTTAGAAAGAGAGAGATAAAAAGAGAGACAGAGATAGTAAAGAGAGAGATAGAGGAGAAATAGAGAAAATGGCAGAGCTGTGTGGCCAGAGTAGAGAAAAAGATTGATGAAAAGAGAACGAATTTGCTTGAAGAAGGGGGCAATTCTGGGAAAGCGAGGCAGAGAATCAGGGAACGAGAGAAAATGAGAAGACGAGACAGAGAGAGAGAGAGAGATAGATAGAGAGAGAGAGAGAGAGAGAGAGAGAGAGAGAGAGAGAGAGAGTAAGAGAGCGAGAGAGCAGGTACGAGAGATAAAGAGAGAGAAATATAAAGACACGGTAGAAGGAACGAGAGAGACATAGAGATAGGTAGTGAGCGGAACATTCGCTATAGAAAACACAAAAAAGAGAATGAAGCTGTTAAAATGGTTGCGAATGGAACACATGCATAGGATTTCCAACCAAGCGACTTGCTGAAAAAACAAGGCGAGCGAAATCTTTACGAGCCCGGGCTCAAAAAAAAAGATTGCAGAGGAAAGAGAAAAGATAATTTTGAGATCTCCGAACAGCATTCAGAGACAAGAGGGCTATAGCGAAAAAAAGAAGAAAAAGCACAACACTACGGAAAAAATATGCATGTCTAGACAGCCTTTTTCAATGATTATTTGGCATTTTCACGATTTCTTACCTTTCTGATTCTACGCGCTTTCTTATGGATTGACCCTTATGTAAAGAGAGATAAACATATCAGTAGAAAGGTAGTGAAAGAGAGAATGATAAAAAAGTGTTAAGAAAAGAGGAAGATCTAAAAAACCTCGAATATGTAATACAATTGAAAAGGGATGACGAAGAAAAATTGTAAGTGAGTTTCAAAAACATAGTTTTGGTCAAGACCTAATAAGTAGCCATCAGAATTTGACTAGTCATGCATGAGATGTTGACTTGTCCAGATTCCAGATTTCTGACCTTTTGTAGGCGGAACTCCAATTCACATATGTACATGGGAGATTCTTATTTATGAAATTTTTTTACTCGGTGAAACGGACTTTTCTCGCGATCGACGACGGTTCCTTCCTTTTAAAAAAGCCCGCGTTTTCATTCTGTGATGTTTTCAAACGCACTAAAATCTTTTCAACACAGCAAATAAGATGTGAATGTAGATTGTCAGTCAATCGCTGGCAGTGTGTTTAGAGTTGCCGAATCCAGTCACTCATACAAGTTCAATCCGTATGAATAAGTAAATATTTCCTATTCTTTCTAGCGAAAACATATAAGAGATAGTCTCTAACATGTTTATTTTCTTCGCGCTGAACTTTGCTTCAGACAAAGTATGAACTACCTGTTTCGAGATATATAATTTATTTGGTAAGGTTGATGATCCCGCTTCCGGTGTTCAATAAGAATAGTAAGAGATGGGCGAGCATTTGGGATGTTTTTTGTGGTAATTTTTGCTGGTTCTGTAGAACTCGGACCCAGTCACACAGTTGAATAGAACCAATCGCCCAATGAAATAGAACCAATTGCCCAATGTAATAGAACCAATCGCCCAATAAAATAGAACCAATCGCCCAATAAAATAGTACCAATCGCCCAATAAAATAGAACCAATCGCCTAATAAAATAGAACCAATCGCCTAATAAAATAGAACCAATTACCCAATAAAATAGAACCAATAGCCCCATAAAATAGAACCAACCGCTCAATAAAATAGAACCAATCTCCCAATAAAATAGAACCAATCACCCAATAAAATAGAACCAATCGCCCCATAAAATAGAACCAATCGCTCAATAAAATAGAACCAATCGCTCAATAAAATAGAACCAATTGTCCAATGGAATAGAACCAATCGTCCAATAAAGTAGAACCAATCGCCCCATAAAATAGAACCAATCGCCCAATGAAATAGAACCAATCACCCAATAAATTAGAACCAATCGCCTAATAAAATAGAATTATATGTTTGCTGAGTTTGTTTATATGTTTAATAGTGTTGATGAATGATATATGTTTGCCTGGATGTAATCTGCATTGTTTCACCTATTTATGTAATTCAAACAATTCAATTGTTTAATCTCGTACCACGTGATTAATTTATGCGTTGCTGCATGTAATGTTTTCACGTAATAAAATTGAATTGAATTGAAATGAATTGAACCAATTACCCAATAAAGTAGAACCAATCGCCCCATAAAATATAACCAATCGCCCAATAAAATAGAACCAATCGCCCAATAAAATAGAACCAATCGCTCAATAAAATAGAACCAATCGCCTAATAAAAGAGAACCAATTACCCAATAAAGTAGAACCAATCGCCCCATAAATGAGAACCAATCGCCCAATAAAATAGAACCAATCGCCCAATAAAATAGAACCAATCATCCAATAAAATAGAACCAATCGCCCCATAAAATAGCACCAATCGCTCAATAAAATAGAACCATTATAAGGAAAACTGCTTCATGTTATACATACCACCCTTGAAATTGAATAAGTTAGTCAACTGCCATTAAGAATATTGTTTTGTACTATTAAATTTACAAACTGATGTATTTAATACCCCACTCAATTTTTTTCTCAGTAATGCTTACTTCTAACTCGCTCGAAAAGGCTCCATGGATAAGTTGCCTTCCTTAATCTTTCCAAGATTTTTTTCGATAAAATTTACCTTGGATCAAATCTCGATGATAGGGAGGAGGCATGTGACCGTAGCGGAAATGTCACTTAACTACAAAAAAAGTTCTTGTTTCCAAAATAGTGTTATTTAAGCATAGCTAAAGACTTGAGTGTAAAAGAAAGTAAATTATGTAGGGAAGACTAAATTTTTCGTATAAATATTATGCCTTCTCTTGAAAACCACTGCACTCAAAAAAAACCCACTGCACATATGCACTCAAAGGCAGTGGAACGAATTTTCCAAATTTCTTGAAATATTATACTTGGCTTAACCTTGGAAAAAACTTCTAATTATACACCAATATATAAAGAAAATCAGAGAAGATGTGAATAGTCAGAGCGAATCCACACAGTTTTGAGCAGGGGAAAAAAGGATGTGAGATGAGGAAATTTTTTTTCTTAAGTCCAAGTTCGAGAATTTGGTTTTTCAAAATTCCAAGAAAAAAAATTCTCCAAAATATGTCGAAAAAACCAACAAAAAAAAAACCAAAAAACCAAAAACGAAAAATCAGCGACCCTGATCCCGAAATACTCTATTTGCTCTTACGAAATTCTTAAGAGATCTTACGAAATTGGAGCAGTTGGCAAATAAGGTTATGAGACTGAAGAGAGTTTGCTGGTTACTGTTAGACAGTTTTTTTTTTAGTAGACGTTTCGGGTTCCGATTCACACTCTCTTTCCTTTTCTGTATTCACTTTCCGTATGGTCCTCTTACTCAGTCATAATTCATGGATTCATCTCTGTGTCACTATAATCAACGTAGTTATTTCCAATTACTCGTTTTCTGACGAAATCAGGCTTTAGAAAGTTCAAAAGAACTGCTCTGCTCAAAACGTGTGCGCTAGAGCAATATGAAGATGTCCCCGGCTTGTGCAAAGTTCAAGTGCAACGCGTAGCGAGTACTGTAATAGATCTCATTAAGATTCACTAAACCTGGGAGGCAAGCGGAAGTATAGGAGCGGTTGTTCTGCGAGGAACCGATGGAGAAGGGTCTCCACCAGGGACGGCTTTCCAGGAATCATCAATCTCCACAAAGATAAGAGCTAAGTCGAAATCACGTATTTATACTAGAGCGATAGAGGCGGGGTCTTTTCTGATATAAGACTAACCAAAGGAGTGTTAAGCTTTCTAGTGTGCTACCTACAGTAGAAGAGTAAACAACATATACGGTCCCAAAGTCGCTGTAGATGTTCGGAAGTATAAGGGCATCAACGAAACTAATTGCTTTGTCGTTGAAGTAGATTTTAATTCCGACAGTAATGCCGACTTCTAACTCGCTTAAAAAAGCTACATGGATAAGTTGCCTTCTCTAAGCTTTCTAAGAAGTTTTTTGATAAGTATTATCTTGGATCAAATCTCGATGATGTGAGAGGCATGTGACCGTACCGGACATGTGACTAAACTACAAAAAATTTGGTTCTTGGGACCAAAAGAGTGTTATTTAAGGTTAGCTAATGACTTGAGTGTGCTAGAAAGGTAGGTATCTACGGGAACACTAAATTTTTCGTTCAAATATGCTTTCTCTTGAAAACCATACATATGCACTTAAAGAAAAGTGGAACGAATTTTCCCGAATTTGTTGAAATATTATCCTTGGCTTACGCTTGGAAAAAATTCTAATTATACACCAATATATAAAGAAATATATAAAGAAAATTACACATTCTCTCATTCGTCTCCCTCCGTGCACGGTTGCTCCTCGCACCGTCTCTTCCCTCGTCTGTGAGAGTCCTTTCCCGAGAAGATTTGGCGCTCCGGGATCGTAGCGCCATCATGAGCGACAGAAGAATGAGATGGAGGGACTACTTTGCCAAAGCCGTTAGTCCCCAATTCCTAAGGAAGGCAGAGAACGCTGAGGAGTGGAGTCGTCACATGTCGCAACAGATCCCATAATCGATGATGTTATATTACCGATGTGGCTTGCTGATCTTGATAAAGCGTTTAAATTTGAAAAAATTTGAAAAAATATAAAGAAAATCAGAAGGAATGTGAATAGCCGAAGTTCTGACGAGATATTGGAGCGAATCGACACAGTTTTGAGCAGGGGGAAATAGGATGTGAGATGAGGAAATTTTTTTCTGAAGTCCACGAAAATGGATTTCAGAATTCACTGCCTTATTAAGATGATTAACCCAAATGTGGAAGTCTGATAGAAAGAATACTTCCATGAACATTTAAAGATTTGAAGAGAAAAAATTCGTTTAGTTGAGAGCGCAAAAAGTTAAGCATGAAAAAAGATGATTATTCATAGTTTTTTGGTTGACTATAGATTCTTTATAAGTTTGCATAGTAATACTTTCAACAAAAAAAATTTGCTAATTTTCCTAGCTAATTTTTGAGTTTCGTACTTATCCGACAACCACATTTGCTTTTATGAGCGACTGCGAATTCAAAAAGCGAAACGGAGTTTCGCTTATCCAAGGGGAGGCCTTTCAGGTGAGAGTGAATGTCCGGTTATTCATACTATTATACATACTTCATAAGAATAGTATAAGAGTATGAATAATTTTACGGGTAACTCCGAATATGTCATTGACCGAACTGAATTTATTCTATGATTCGTTGAACCTTCACGGTAATCATCTCGGTAGCTCCAACTGCTAGTCTTTGTTGAAAGTAAAACTACAGTTATCTAGGCTTGTGGTAATTCTTTTTCTGTTATCGTAGTTGAAAGTGAGGTTGAGTTCCATTGTCGTTTTTTCCGAACTTATTCCAGTAAACACAGGAGAAAAACAACGGACCTGAATAAAACGTTAAATACACGGTCATGGTTTGTTGAATACCTGCGGGGAGAGGTTGAATACCTCTAAAGCGAGATCAAAGGTTATATAAGACGACGGATGGAGTTTAAGATAGAAGACGAAGAAGGAGTAAATATAACGAACTTTTCTCGCGATCGACGGTTTTTTACTCTCATAAAGCCCACGTTTTCCTTCTGTGATGTTTTCAAACGCACTAAAATCCTTTCAACATAACGAATAAGCTGTGAATGTGAACTGGTCGATCGCTGTCAATATGTTTAGAGTTGCCGAATCTAGTCACTCATACAAGTTCATTCCGTATGAATAAGTACATATTTCCTATTCTTCCGAACGCAAATATATGAGGGATAGTCTCTAGCATGTTTATTTTCTTCACGCTTAACTTTGCTTTGGACAGAGTACGAACTACCTGTTTCGAGATATAAAATTTACTTGGTAAGGTTGATGATCCCGCTTTCGGTGTTCAATAAAAATTGTAAACGATGGGCGAGCATTTGGGATGTTTTTTGTGGTAATTTTTGCTGGTTCTGTAGAACTCGGACCCAATCACACAATTAAAAAGAACCAATCGCCCAATGAAATAGAACCAATTGCCCAGTCGAATAGAACCAATCGCCCAATAAAATAGAACCAATCGCCCAATAAAATAGAACCAATCGCCTAATAAAACATAACCAATTACCCAATAAAATAGAACCAATCGACCCATGAAATAGAACCAATCGCCCAATAAAATAGAACCAATCACCCAATAAAATAGAACCAATATGAGGAAAAATTGCTTAATGCTGAAATTGATGAAGAAAATTGAAATTGAAGAAGTTAGTCAACTGCCATTAAGAATATTGTTTTGTACTATTACATTCACAAACGGATGTATTTAATACCCTACTCAAGTTTATTCAGAAAAATTCCCATAAACTAATACCACATTGCACTCAAATTATAATTTTTAGTGTGTTTTTAATTTTACTAAGAACTATTCATAAAATGGTGTTTCCGATTTATTACTTTCTCGATGGAAAAATTTAAATATCATAACTTCCTCGAATGGCTTTTATGATTCCGTGAATGGAAGCTAACATTATTATGACTTGAATGTCAAACCAGTCACTTCCAGGGGCCGTATTCAGAGATCTAAGATGAACTCAGGGGTAAATTTTACCCTAGTATACTGTAGACCCAAGTTCAACTCAGTTCTGTATTCAGAGACAAGACGGGCGAGAGCGTCTCAGCTTTCCTACGAAAATTCAGTATAAAGTTTACCCTAAAGTCTACTCTCTGAATTCCATTTTGGCGAAACTACAACTTAGTATAAAGTTTACTATAAATTTTAGTGTAAATTTTTGTCTCTGAATACGCCCCAGTTCTCATTTTAAACTGTAGTTTTTTTAAAATGAATTTTTGTGTTTATTCACCAAGAAATCTTACTAAATTAACAAGCTGATTCAGAATCAGAATTTTATCTTGAATAGGTCAAAGTAAGTGATTGTTTTTCATTTTTCAATCCAATTACTTGTCGACTAACTAAAATTGAACCACTCCGAGTTATTTTGGAAACTGATTGCATAGGAAACAATTACTTAGATACTTGAAATCTATTAGAACCACACCACGCCAATAATCGAAGTTGAACTTTGAACTTTTTATTTCCCGAAGCATATATGACGCTGCGGTTGTGATTTTTTGCCATAAATGTACTTATCGATGATTTTTATTTGTTTTATGGCAGATTCTAGCAAAATAGCCTTATTTAAGGCGCTGCCATCAAAACAGCCTCATTTTATTGCGCTGCCATCAAAATTCAATTATTTTATGGCGCTGCCATCAAAATAATTGATTTTTGATGGCAGCGCAATAAAATAAGGCTATTCTGCTAGAATCTGCTATAAAACAAATACAAATCATCGAAAAGTACATTTATGGCAAAAAATCAAAACGGCAGCGTCATATATGTATCACGTGAAAAATTGATGGTACTTGATGGGATGTACTATGTATAAGAAGGTGAAGGGAAGAAAACATGGTTCAAAAAGGCTAAGGAGCTTTCGATGGTAAGTAGGAGCAGAAAAATGGTGAGAAGATCATTGATAGCCGTTCGAAACCAGCCATTGGAGAGGAGAGGGAGAAGGATGAATAATACGACGAAGGGGTCAGAGAGGCTTCATTGAAGAGGGGAGAGGTAAGAAGGAGAGCCGCTCCGTAGCAGCCGTTTCTTGAGGAAAGGAAAGGGAAGAATGAGTTCATAACCGAAAGTTCATAACCTCATAAGTTGTAGTTCATAACCATAAGTTGTAGTTCATAACCGAAACAGTGAGTATTACTACCTCTGTTACGGTTACGTTTCTTTTAAAAAAATTGCTCAATTATGACGGTACAATTATTAAACATAAACATATTTTGCGATAAAAACATGATTACATCCAAATCATTACATGAACACATCATGTACTGACATCTCTCAATCAATATTTATGATTATTCACGCTTATACACTTCAAAAAATATCAACACTGTTCCAAAATGGTTGCATTAATATCGCTTTTTCACTTTCTACTTACTTTGTTTCAATGAAAAACAGGGGGAGAATGTGTGCTGAGAGAGACAAGAAAGCGACTGGGAAATAACGAAGAGGCGAGTCGATGAGCAAGGGGTGTTCGAACGATATACCCTGGCAGTCTCTCAGTCCACAGACGCTTCATGACCTAGTGGATTCAATGCCAAATCGTGTGTTCAGTGTCATAAAGTCACCTGGTGGGCCAATCGCTTACTAAAATGGAGCTAAAAAACGTTTCTGTGCTGTTATTGTTGTAAAAAACCGGTGTTAGCATAATTATGACGCGGTCAGAAATCAAAAAAAGATTGTCAAAAAACTTATTTGTCGATCAATTCACACCATATTCGGAGACAATGACTCTGAAACAGTATTGAACTATTGATATATGTTACAGCTTGAAGTCTTTTTCATTTTTCCGAAAAACCTTGAAAAATAGGGTGTTAGCATAGTTATGACGCGCACTGTATAGGATAGGCCGGAGAAGAATGGGACAATTATGTTACTCAGCATGATGTCTAATGGTGAGGTGAGAGATCTGGGAGTCGAATACTCAGATTTTTCGCAGAAAAAATATTGAAAACATTAACAATAGAGCAACTGCTAGGTGCAGTTTTATACTTAGAACCTTAAAATCGAAGAACTGGTGTCTATACAAAAAGCTTTCCATCACATATATGCGCCCTATGTTAGAATACTGCTCTACAATATGGACACCTAGTCAGAAAAACCAAATAAGTCTCTTAGAGAAGGTTCAACGTCGTTACTCCAAAATTGTTTGTAGGAGATCAGGGCTTTCAGAGATGTCTTATCCTGAAAGGCTTTGGAGGAACGGAGAAACCATGCGGACTTGATGATGACTTTTAAAATCATCACTGGCAGAACCTCAATACCCGCTGAAAGTCTATTCCTGTTTCCTAACCATGACTACAATCTACGAGGTCACAGATACCACCTTCTCATGCCTAGGCTGAAGTCTTCTAAGCACTCTAACATTCTGCCTGTGAGGGAAGTAGACAGATGAAATTCTCTACCAGACTCGATTTTCTCAGCTCAATCCATCAAAGCGTTTAGAACTCTGGTAGTAAGCCTATGATTAATTTTTCATAGGTAACACATATGTAGTATTTTAATAGTTTTTTTCGTATATTTTTAATTGTCCTAGAGTATCCTCTTTCTTTCTCACTTTAGTTAGTAAAGTGTCACGCATGTGTTAATTAGATTGTAACAGTTCATTATTTGCTTCCTTGCCGGTCATTCATACACATCGCGATAAATATTATTATTATAAGAGATAACTGCGCTTGAGAAGCGATGAGACCCAAGGAAATTCGTTAAGCCAAGATTTCTCTGAGACCGGAGGGAAAACTCGCTGGTAATCTATGCAATCATAGAAGGTAATCTATGCAAATCATGCCTTCTTTAAGCTTTTAAGAAGACCAGCTTATAAAAACTTATCGTAGAAAATTTTAATTTGGTTGACAAGAGATCCCGAAATACTCTATTTGCGTGAAGAGATCTTACGAAATTGAAGCAGTTGGCATATATGGTTATTAGACTGAAAAGAGTTTGCTGGTTACTTTCGAACAGCTTTTTGAGTAGACGTTTCGGGTTCCGATTCACACTCTCTTTCCTATTCTGTATTCACTTTCCGTATGGTCCTCTTACTCAGTCATAATTCATGGATTCATCTCTGTGTCACTATAATCAACGTAGTTATTTCCAATTACTCGTTTTCTGACGAAATCAGGCTTTAGAAAGTTCAAAAGAACTGCTCTGCTCAAAACGTGTGCGCTAGAGCAATATGAAGATGTCCCCGGCTTGTGCAAAGTTCAAGTGCAACGCGAGGTAGCGAGTACTGTAATAGATCTCATTAAGATTCACTAAACCTCGGAGGCAAGCGGAAGTATAGGAGCGGTTGTTCTGCGAGGAACCGATGGAGAAGGGTCTCCACCGAGAACGGCTTTCTAGGGATCATGAATCTCCACAAAGATAAGAGCGAAGTTGGAATCACGTATTTATACAAGAGCGATAGAGGCGGGGTCTTTTCTGATATAAGACTAACCAAAGGGAAGGTTAAGCTTTCTAGTGTGCTACCTACAGTAGAAGAATAAACAACATATACGGTCCCAAAGTCGCTGTAGATGTTCGGAAGTATAAGGGTATCAACGAAACTAATTGCTTTTTCGTTGAAGTAGATTTTAATTCCGACAGTAATTCCGACTTCTAACTCGCTTTAAAAAGCTACATATATAAGTTGCCTTCTTTAAGCTTTCTAAGAAGTTTTTCGATAAAATTCACCTTGGATCAAATCTCGATGATGTGAGAGGCATGTGACCGTACCGGACATGTGACTAAACTACAAAAAAAGGTTCTTGTGACCAAAAGAGTGTTATTTTAGCTTAGTTTACGACTTGAGTGTAGTAGAAAGAAAACTATTTAGGGAACACTACATCTCTTGTTCAAATATTAAGCCTTCTCTTGAAATACATACATCTTGCACTTAAAGGCAAGTGGAACGAATTTTTCCGAATTTGTTGAAATATTATCCTTGGCTTACGCTTGGAAAAATTATACATTAATATGAAAAATTATACATTAATATGAAAAATTATACATTAATATGAAAAATTATACACTATTTGGGAACTATTTGCAGAAGAAATGCCTTCTCTATACGATCAGCTCGTATATTCACCGAAATTAATAGAGTTGATGAATTATATATTTTTGCCTGAATGTAATGTGCATTGTTTTTACCTAATTATGAAATCAAAAAAATCAATTCTTTAATCTCTCGTACCACGTGATTAATTTATGCGTTGCTGCATGTACATGCATGTACATGTAATGTTTTCACGTAAAAAAACTAAAATTGAAAAAAGAAAATCATAGGGAATGTGAATAGTAAACGCTGATATTGGAGCGAATCGAAACAGTTTTGAGCAGGGGAAAATAGGATATGAGATGAAATTTTTTGTCTTAGGTCCACGAAAATGGATTTTTCTGTATGATATACAAACAAGAACAGCTTCAGAAATCTCCATGTCGGGTATGAAAAGGACGGATCAACGACGGACATTTCGTACCCACGACACTTTGCAACCGACACTTTGTACCCGCGAAACTTTATAACGCGACACTTTGTACCGAAATTTTGTACAGATGATCAAATCGGCAAAAATTGATATTGTGAGAATTTTTTCAAAACGGTCTCGTTTCTAAGCTGTACGGCCTCGTTAGCGTAATCTTAACCTAAACCTGAGCGAAAAAAAAAAGTAAAATAATTATTTTTTTGAAGAACAAAGGGTCGCGGGTACAAAGTGTCGGATACAAAATGTCGTGATACGAACAAGGACCCGCAATTAGCTCAATTGATAAACCAATAAGGTCCCATTTTCGCAGATTTCAAGTCACGGGCTTGCTTTTCATGCTGTCGTAACTAGAAACCGGTCGCCTCTTTTCATTATTCTCTTACCAATCAACCTGATCTAGCAGGCTATATAACGTAAATTGAATAGCCTGAGTGCTTACCGTTCAAACTATCTGGCTAGACATTTTTTATGTTCTTGCTGGAAACGAAGAAGGGTGAATTAGTCTGGAGTTGAATGTATTCTGGCGCTTCTCATCAACGAAAATGATCATAATGTCTGTGAAAATATTAGAATGACAAAGTGAGATATGCAATATAGAAGCGAATCGTTTTCCATTGAGCATTAGACTACGGTAGTTCTTTGGTAGTTCGATTGAGCATTAGACTACGGTAGTTCTTTGGTAGTTCGATTGAGCATTAGACTACGGTAGTTCTTTGGTAGTTTGATTGAGCATTAGACTACGGTAGTTCTTTGGTAGTTCTTATGTAGTTCTTATGTAACAACGGTAGTTCTTTGAACGAAATTGGTTTGGAAAGAACGGTTGTTACACTCACACTTTTGATTTCAAATCCTTCGCAACCGCGACTTCTATTTGAGTTTTAAACAAAGTTTTCTGAAAAGAACTCAAGAACCGCGAGCAGAACAGCTCTGTTTATAATAACTCGGATCAAAATAATCCAAACATGTGCTTAAAACGTCAAATTGAGAACGGAGTGCTGAATTAATCTGCATCAAATTTCCATTATACCGAACTTGCACAAGGGAAAAAATTCCTTATTTAGGGCAAAGTACCTATTTGCGGCAGCCATTCTGAAGAGAAACCTGGGTAAACGATCAGTGAAAAGATAATACTGGTGGACATTGATCAGAGAGCGAGAAAAAATACAAACTGAAATATCTAACGAAGAGAGGTACCCCTCTCCACTAAATATGAGCAGCAACAAAATGTTCTGTATTACGCAAATTGTAAAGAGACTGTCAAGGAGAAAAAAAAGTTTTTAAAAACGGACAGAAAGCGGCTTTGAAAAACTTTTGAACATAAAACAAACCTCAAGAGGAAACGGTCGCTAAAAGTTGATTTAACTAGCTAGAACGCACATCAAAGAAGAGACAAAGGAAGATAGGGATACATAGATAGGAGGAAACTGGAAAAAAGTTTAGAGAAAGAGGGAGAGTGACAAAGTAATAGAGAGAAAGTTAGAGACACAGACAGAGAGACAGAGAAAGAGAGAAAGAGAAAGAGAGAGAGAAAGAGAGAGAGAGAAAGAGAGAGACAGAGAAAGAGAGAGACAGAGAAAGAGAGATAGAGATTGTGGAAGCAAGGGAAAGGAATTCGAAGGTTATTCAAATATGTACAGTAACTAGAAGAGAGAATATGTATATGAATCACAGTAACTGATCACTAAACGTCTCATAAAGGTCTTTCGACTGAAATGGGGTTCAGAAGAAACGAACGAGAGTAGACCCTACTCCGACTTCGACCGGCGTGGGACAATGCTAAGAAAAATAAACGAACGAACAACAGTATGTCTATTCAAGAAATCTCTCTTGGTTCATATGTAGACATTCTATCACTGTTCTTCCCTGTTCTCGCGCACTTGCTTTTGCTTGAGTGCCCTTTTGCTAATATACTTCAGCGTTTCAGCTTCATTTCTCTCTCTTTGTATTTCATTGCCTTTCCCTTTCTACATCTCTGACAGTCTTTCTCTGTCTCTTTCTCTATCTCTCCTCTTCTATGCATCTTTCCAGTCTCACGCTTTCTGGCTCTCTCTCTTTCTCTCTTTCTCGTTCTATCTCTCTCCATCTCAATCTTTGCCCGAATCTCAAGCACTCTCATACATTGTCTTCTTATCAACACGTAAACATCAACTATGATAAGTTGCGCTTTATCCTAACACGTACAATTAAGCCAGATTCCCTAAATGTGCTTGATTTCAAACGTTCATGTCAGAAATCACTTCCTTATTGAGACAATTAAGTCTGATAGAATGCTTCCATGAACATATAAAGATTTAAAGAAGAAAAAATTCGTTTAGTTGAGAGCGCTAAAAGTGCTAAAAGTTGAGCTCGAAAAAAGATGACTGTTCATAGTTTTTTGGTTGACTATAAATTCTTTATAAGTTTGCATATTAAAAATTCCAAAAAATTATTTGCTACTTTTCTTGGTTAATTTTTGAGTTTCATACTTATCCGAATACCACATTTGCTTTTACGAGCAACTGCAGATTCAAGAAGCGAAACGGAGCCTTTCAGGTGAGAGTGAACGTTCGGTTATTCATACTTTCATACTTCATAAGAACATTATGAGAGTATGAATAACTTCACGGGTAACTCCGACCAGGGCTGGGCGAAAAAAAAACCAAAAAAAATTTTTTCGAACTTTTTTTTCGATTAAAAAAAAATTTTTTTCGACTTTTTTTTTCGATTTCGAAAACCAAAAAAAAAACAACAAAAAAACGATTTTTAAATAACCAAAAAAAATTTTAAAAACCAAAAAACCAAAAAAAAAACAAAACAAAACAAAAAAACAAAAAAACAACCGCAAAAAGTCTATTTTTGGCCTTTTTTCGTTTTTTTTTTGGTTTGCTCTCGAAAAATTTTTGACTTTTTTTTTCGATTTCGAAAACCAAAAAAAAATTTTTCGAATTTTTTTTTCGATTTTAAAAACCAAAAAAAAACGATTTTTAAAAAACCAAAAAAATTTTAAAACCAAAAAAACCAACAAAAAAAAACAAAAAAAACCAAAAAAACAACCGCAAAAACTCTATTTTTGGCCTTTTTTCGTTTTTTTTTTGGTTTGCTCTCGAAAAATTTTTCGACACATCGAAAAAAACATTTGTTGGAACATTTTTTTCAAAATTTCGAAAAAAATTTTTTCGACATTTTGGTTTTTCGAATTTTCGAAAAAGTTTTTTTTCGACTATTTTGTTTTTCGAATTTTCGAAAAAAGTTTTTTTTCGAAAATTGTCGAAAAAACCAAAAAAAAAACCAAAAAACCAAAAACTAAAAAAACCGGCCCTGACTCCGACTATGTGTTTGACGGAACTGAATTTATTCTATGATTCGTTGAACCTTCGCGGTAATCATCTCGGTAGCTCCATCTGCTAGTCTTTGTTTAAAGTAAAACAAGAGTTATCTAGGCTTGTGGTAATTATTTTTCTGTTATCGTAGTTGAAAGTGAGGTTGAGTTCCATAGTTGTTTTGTTCCGAACTGATTCCAGTAAACACAGAAAAAAACACGGGCCTGTCATCTATTTCAGCACAATTTTTTTTTTACTTCTAGAGAATTTTCTGAATTGTATATTTAGTTGTTTTCATTGAGAAGTTTTGTTGTGTAAAACGGTAATAAGCTGATATTGGGCGATGGGTTGTAAATGGGTTCAATTATCATTACTTGTAAGAAATAGTGGTTCAATTATCATTACTTGTAAGAAATAGTGGTTCAATTATCATTACTTGTAAGAAATAGTGGTTCAATTATCATTACTTGTAAGAAATAGTGGTTCAATTATCATTACTTGTAAGAAATAGTGGTTCAATTATCATTACTTGTAAGAAATAGTGGTTCAATTATCATTACTTGTAAGAAATAGTGGTTCAATTATCATTACTTGTAACGTTTTTGCTTTTTCAATAAACTAATTTACTTTAAGTCTTGACAAATTAAGATGTCCTTTCTCGGTTAAAATAAAAGGGAGAGAGATAGAAAGAGAGTCAGAACAATAGAGAGATAGAGGGTGAAAGAGAGGGAAAAATATAGAGAAATAGAGCCTGATAGAGAGGAACACGACCCATAAAGATTTTTTTGTTTATGAAGTGAAACCTTTTGAGCGCCATCGTAGAAAGCTTCCTTTGACCATTGCTGAGAGTGAACGAAGAGGATCTTTGCATGCCAGATAGGACCGGGTTCGTCTGTTCGTGACCCGTGTCTGGCTGTGATTGGTTGATTTCCGGCTTCACGATACCAGTTTGCCGTCCAGTGGGCAGTGCTCCGATTCCACATGCATTTGATCTGAAAGACGTGAATTAGGAAAAAAGCGTGGAAAAGAAACCGCTTTGTAAACGCTTCTTCAAAAAAATTCTGACTGTGTTGTCTAGGTTCAGGAATTACAGGTAAGTCAAAACGATTTATTTTGATAGTCTTCTCGGAGACTATTTCAATCGGTCTAGTTCAAAAGTTCAAGTTCAAGCAGTTCAAAAGGTCCAAACGTTTTTTGAAGTCTATGGGTTTTTTTCGGATTAATTCAATTTAATTTTGGAACCTACCAAAACTATTAAATGCCTTTCATCGCTCTAATCTTTGTATTGAAAAGATTCATGCAACTGATAAACCTTGGATTTCCTAAATGCTATAGCATTAGCCTCATGTGCGAGAATTGTTGATCAGCAACATAGAAAGAGCAGAAAACTAACAGAATATGAAAACATAGGCGATTAATTGTCTGCGATTGCCTATTTTTTCAAGAGAATTCGACCTTTCCCTTAATATATACGTAAACAGCTTTGTGATCCTTTTTTCTCGGAACTTGAGAAAATGGAAGCCTTTTGGAAGTTTTGAAGACATGTTTATGACTCGCATCCTGCCCGTCACATGCGAGACACGCCCCTCACCCCTCACATGCGATACACGCAGAGAGCACAAAAGTCTGTCTGAGCCGAGGCGAAACAAGCTTTTTTCATTTAACCTAACTACAGTAATCAACCGGGCTTGAACTTTTCTTTTTCAATTTCTTAGTTAATACTTTAGCAATCAACCATGAAGCAATCACTGGCTTAGCTACTACATAGACTAGGTTTCTATTTATATTTAGAAGAACAAGTAATTACTACTCAGATTTGGGCACGAAGAAGAAAACCAATTGATTTGACATTTCTTCTAAAATATCAAAACCCTTTAATTCGATTTTTCCCTTAAGATATTACATGTTTACGGATGAATGAAAGAAACTTCTTCTTATTACTGCAAAATTTCCACGTGTATTAAGATACACTTCTACCTAATTTTTCCCTTCTCTGTACTTTCATTGGAAGGCGACCTTATTGATTCATTGGAAGGCGACCTTATTGATTCATTGGAAGGGGACCTTATTGATTCATTGGAAGGCGACCTTATTGATTGATTGGAAGGCGACCTTATTGATTGATTGGAAGGCGACCTTATTGATTCATTGGAAGGCGACCTTATTGATTCATTGGAAGGCGACCTTATTGCGCGCTCTTGAATTGATTGATTTTCGCAGTTTTTTTTTTTGATTTGATTCACTCTTTTTCTCTCTTCTACAACAATGGGAAAAGCAAGAGATAGGGGGGCCGAGGCGAACACTACCGCCGGCTCTTCCACAAACCTCCCCCAGGCCTTCTCCCATTCACGGAAACTGATTGACCAAGGAACTATGTCTCTTGACTCTCTTTCTGTTCTTTATTTTAATGCTCGCTCTTTGAAAAATAAATTAAAGTATTTGCACCATTTACTTTCTTCTCATAAGCCAGATCTTATCCTCTGAAGAAAAAGAAACTTGGCTTAATGATGACATAAGAGACTCTGACCTCACTGGTAGTCTTCCCTACTCTTTACTACGGCATGACAGGTCAAATAGGAGTGGAGGTGGTGTTTGTGCTCTCTTTAGAGATCATTCACCGTTCAGCCAAGTATCTCTGCGTAGAAATCCTGCATTCAACATTTTGGCATTCGACCTGTTTTCCTCTATCTCTGTCTCTAAAACCCGGATAATTATATGTTATAGGCCTCCAGCATTATCTTCTTAACAAAACGAATCTTTTTTCGATTCGCTTACAGAATTAGTTGCTGTTTCCCAACCATCTGCAATAGTTGAGGACTTTAATTTGGGATTTGATTTGACCACGCTGTCTTTCTCATCAATTTTTCTCGAGGACCTTAGTTTTGACTTCTCTATGACTCAGAACGTTAAAACTTGCACTTATGGGAATAAAATCATCGATTTAGTCTTGTCTACACACGACACAGTATCCAATTGCATTGTTGGCCGCCTTTTACGGCTACTTCTGATCACAATTCTATATCTTTTACTCTCTTTTCTGTCTACACCTATTTCTCCTGAAGAAGTATATGACTATTATAAGGGTAATTATGACAAGTTCAATGACCACCTGAATCGACTGGTCAGTTACGTTTAATAACTGTGTTTGTGTCGATGATCTTGTCCGTAAGCTCAATCTCGTTTTACACAAGCAATTTCTAGATATGTGTCTACTAAACGTCACAGAATCCCGTTTGAATCGTATCCTGAGTATATACGTTCTGTGTACCGTTACAAAAGATCTTTGTTCGAGAAATTTCATCATTCCAGAGTTCTATCAGAATACAAAAGACTTTCTCATAAATTGGATAAGGCTGTAATGAAATTCGAATCAAACAGAGAGAAGCGTAAATTACTTGACCCGAAAGCTTTGTATAAGTTTTTGAATTCGCATCTTAAAGGCAAAGCGCTTATTCCTTCTTTCTCTGACTTGTCTGGTAATAGCCATCACACAGATGAAGCGAAAGCTGAAGCTCTTTCTCTCTTCTTTTCTTCCGTCTTTAGCACTGATAATGGGGACTTTCCCTCTGTTGATAGTGTGATTGGAGACTCTTTCACTGATATCCTCATCATGCCTCAAGAAGTCGCACGCCAGATGCGAAAGTTGAAATCAACTACTACAAAAAGTGTGAATGGTATTCCTCAAATCGTGTATAAGTATTGCGCTTATTCCCTTTCAGAGCCTCCTTCTCTCTGGAAAGTGTCATATGTCACTCCGATATCTAAATGTGCTAACCACAAATGTGTCGATGACTTCCGTCCCATTACTATAACGCCTAGCCCGTCCAAAGTAGACATCAACCTTTTTACAGAAGCACATTCCATAACGTGACAAGTTGTCTATTGAGCAACTCTCATCATCTACGTGCAGATGTTCTTCTGAGGCGGACTCCAGACGTATCTCCGAAGTTATCACTTCACCTGTTGATTCAGAAACGGATGTTGAAAATTACATTCCACTTCGATCACTGGTCATCTGCGGACTACCTGAGTCTAGTGACTGGTCATCTGCGGACTACCTGAATCTAGTGACTGGTCATCTGCGGACTACCTGAATCTAGTGACTGGTCATCTGCGGACTACCTGCCGCGACATTAATCTCTCGAAAAAAGTTGAGTGATCGACGATGTATCTGTAAAGATGACATCATTGCTCGATGAATGAGATCATCGAGTTAGTGTTAATACAACTGAAATTTTTCACGATGAGATCATGGCTCTCGCACTTTTTAGGCAAAAAAATGTTGGATCAGTGAGCTATGAGATGATCTTGCGAGAGCACGCGAAATAACATCTTAAAGTACGAGAAAATGAGATTTCACATGTCGTCTTGCTCTCCAAATGAATCTTAAAATACTAACTAATCGCAATCTAATTTGTTTCCGTACTCAAAAATCATTTTACTTTTTTTGTTGAACATTTTATTAAAATTTTTGTTTTTTTGTTGTATTCTCGACACTTCGTACCGCGACATTTCGTACCCCGAAACTTTGTACCCAACATTTTTTCTTCTTGTTACCACTTTTTTCTTCCAATATTTTTCAAAATTTTCGCCTAATTTAAATGACATGAGGTCATCGCACCGATGATCTCATCGTTTAGAGATTAATGTCGCGGCTGAATCTAGTGACTGGTCATCTGCGGACTACCTGAATCTAGTGACTGGTCATCTGTGGACTACCTGAATCTAGTGACTGGTCATCTGTGGACTACCTGGATCTAGTGACTGGTCATCTGCGGACTACCTGAATCTAGTGACTGGTCATCTGCGGACTACCTGAATCTAGTGACTGGTCATCTGCGGACTACCTGAATCTAGTGACTGGTCATCTGCGGACTACCTGAATCTAGTGACTGGTCATCTGTGGACTACCTGAATCTAGTGACTGGTCATCTGCGGACTACCTGAATCTAGTGACTGGTCATCTGCGGACTACCTGAATCTAGTGACTGGTCATCTGCGGACTACCTGAATCTAGTGACTGGTCATCTGTGGACTACCTGGATCTAGTGACTGGTCATCTGCGGACTACCTGAATCTAGTGACTGGTCATCTGCGGACTACCTGAATCTAGTGACTGGTCATCTGCGGACTACCTGGATCTAGTGACTGGTCATCTGTGGACTACCTGAATCTAGTGACTGGTCATCTGCGGACTACCTGAATCTAGTGACTGGTCATCTGCGGACTACCTGAATCTAGTGACTGGTCATCTGCGGACTACCTGAATCTAGTGACTGGTCATCTGCGGAATACCTGAATCTAGTGACTGGTCATCTGCGGACTACCTGAATCTAGTGACTGGTCATCTGCGGACTACCTGAATCTAGTGACTGGTCATCTGTGGACTACCTGAATCTAGTGACTGGTCATCTGCGGACTACCTGAATCTAGTGACTGGTCATCTGCGGACTACCTGAATCTAGTGACTGGTCATCTGCGGACTACCTGAATCTAGTGACTGGTCATCTGTGGACTACCTGGATCTAGTGACTGGTCATCTGCGGACTACCTGAATCTAGTGACTGGTCATCTGCGGACTACCTGAATCTAGTGACTGGTCATCTGCGGACTACCTGGATCTAGTGACTGGTCATCTGTGGACTACCTGAATCTAGTGACTGGTCATCTGCGGACTACCTGAATCTAGTGACTGGTCATCTGCGGACTACCTGAATCTAGTGACTGGTCATCTGCGGACTACCTGAATCTAGTGACTGGTCATCTGCGGAATACCTGAATCTAGTGACTGGTCATCTGCGGACTACCTGAATCTAGTGACTGGTCATCTGCGGACTACCTGAATCTAGTGACTGGTCATCTGTGGACTACCTGGATCTAGTGACTGGTCATCTGCGGACTACCTGAATCTAGTGACTGGTCATCTGCGGACTACCTGAATCTAGTGACTGGTCATCTGTGGACTACCTGGATCTAGTGACTGGTCATCTGCGGACTACCTGAATCTAGTGACTGGTCATCTGCGGACTACCTGAATCTAGTGACTGGTCATCTGCGGACTACCTGAATCTAGTGACTGGTCATCTGCGGACTACCTGAATCTAGTGACTGGTCATCTGTGGACTACCTGAATCTAGTGACTGGTCATCTGCGGACTACCTGAATCTAGTGACTGGTCATCTGCGGACTACCTGAATCTAGTGACTGGTCATCTGCGGACTACCTGAATCTAGTGACTGGTCATCTGTGGACTACCTGGATCTAGTGACTGGTCATCTGCGGACTACCTGAATCTAGTGACTGGTCATCTGCGGACTACCTGAATCTAGTGACTGGTCATCTGCGGACTACCTGGATCTAGTGACTGGTCATCTGTGGACTACCTGAATCTAGTGACTGGTCATCTGCGGACTACCTGAATCTAGTGACTGGTCATCTGCGGACTACCTGAATCTAGTGACTGGTCATCTGCGGACTACCTGAATCTAGTGACTGGTCATCTGCGGAATACCTGAATCTAGTGACTGGTCATCTGCGGACTACCTGAATCTAGTGACTGGTCATCTGCGGACTACCTGAATCTAGTGACTGGTCATCTGTGGACTACCTGGATCTAGTGACTGGTCATCTGCGGACTACCTGAATCTAGTGACTGGTCATCTGCGGACTACCTGAATCTAGTGACTGGTCATCTGTGGACTACCTGAATCTAGTGACTGGTCATCTGTGGACTACCTGGATCTAGTGACTGGTCATCTGCGGACTACCTGAATCTAGTGACTGGTCATCTGCGGACTACCTGAATCTAGTGACTGGTCATCTGCGGACTACCTGAGTCTAGTGACTGGTCATCTGCGGACTACCTGAATCTAGTGACTGGTCATCTGCGGACTACCTGAATCTAGTGACTGGTCATCTGCGGACTACCTGAATCTAGTGACTGGTCATCTGTGACCCGAACCCTTCTATTTGAAAGAATAATGATGAAGATGTTGTCACTTCTCTCCTAGCGTCCTTGACCATCGAAGCACGGGCTCAGACAATTTTCCGTATGGGAAAATTGAGCAATCGTTCTCGTCTGCTTAAAGACACACTTCCAACTCATGGACATCTACTCCGAGCAAATCCACCTGATTTCGCGAAACGTCGACTTAGTTTTTGGGACACACCAACCTAATTTGTGACACGTCTACACTTTTAACATAATACAAAAAAATTCACACTAGCAGTGATATAGCGGGCAGCCACTGGTACCACCAGGATAGGTCTGTCCTGCATCTCAGGGGAGCGCGTACCGTGCCACAAGGCGGGAACAAGCGCGAGGAAGATTTACCTCAAAAAATGCTAAAAATTGTTTTTGGAGTAAATGGCACAGTGTTCGGCTGATAAATTTCGCTAATGATTGCCGAACTGGTCCGCTTCCCAGTTCATTGACAGAACACTCTTCTGGAACTGGTTTTCTCACTGCCTCCCTGGCTTAAGATACATTCTGCTAAGGGATTTTTATTTAAAAAAACACTTAGATGCCCTACCCTCTTATTTGTTCAAGCCACTTTTTCTGTACTTTATGAAAAAAAAACTAAACCTTTTGTACTAATAAATAAATAAATAAATAAATAAATAAATAAATAAATAAATAAATAAATATTTACAGTAGGCCTGAAGCTTACAGAAAATAATTCTATTAAAATAAGTTGCTCTGTTCTTTGTTATCGTGCAAGTTCCGTTAGAGACAGAAGAAAAATCTGCAGCGCCTTCGTCCTAAGCAGCCACAAAATCTGCAGCGCCTTCGTCCTAAGCAGCCACAAAATCTGCAGCGCCTTCGTCCTAAGCAGCCACATCATTCATTCCAGCTTTTCTGTATGCTTCCAAAAGGTTCACCGCAGGACGCGCGCTTTTTCTCCTTTTTTGTTGCGCCTATTAAGATTATTGATGCTAAAACCCAATTAGCCATAGACAAAGTCTCCAATTGGTCCAAACAATGGGGAATATCGATCTCAAGCGCTAAAACAGTTATTATACACTTAGGAAATTATCATCCTTCTCATTCTTTCTACTTGGACGGTAAGTTATTACTTCAATTATTCTTTTTTCGAGGAAACAATTGAGCTTTTCTAGGAAACAATTAAGCTTACTTGAATTTTTAAGGTTTGTGAGATGAGTTAAAGTATGTTCAACTTTGAAAAAAACTTTCTCCAAGCACCAGATTTTTAGCAAAAAAATTTGAAAGAGAGCCATGAGAGACAGTCACCTGCAAGAGAGAATAAAGAAAACAGCCGCGACATTAATCTCTGAACGATGAGGTCATCGGTGCGATGACCTCATGTCATTCAAATTAGGCGAAAATTTTGAAAAATGTTGGAAGAAAAAAGTGGTAACAAGAAGAAAAAATGTTGGGTACAAAGTTTCGGGGTACGAAATGTCGCGGTACGAAGTGTCGAGAAGACAACAAAAAAACAAAAATTTTAATGAAATGTTCAACAAAAAAAGTGAAATGATTTTTAAGTACGGAAATAAACTAGATTGCAATTAGTTAGTATTTTAAGATTCATTTGGAGAGCAAGACGACATGTGAAATCTCATTTTCTCATACTTTAAGATGTTATTTCGCGTGCTCTCGCAAGATCATCTCATACCTCACTGATCCAACATTTTTTTGCCTAAAAAGTGCGAGAGCCATGATCTCATCGTGAAAAATTTCAGTTGTATTAACACTGACTCGATGATCTCATTCATCGAGCAATGATGTCATCTTTACAGATACATCGTCGATCACTCTACTTTTTTCGAGAGATTAATGTCGCGGCAGTTGATTAGTTACGGAGCTTCTAATTGGTGACTTGAATAACTTTCAAGTTTGAAGCAGTGCTTTAAAACTGAATATTTTAATTAAGTGTTTCTGTTTTAAATTTTTTTCATCTCTTGCACTCAATGTGAAATGCATGTTTTATTCAAAATGGGTTGCGTATCACAAAAATTGAGTGTGCGTCACATTGTTTCAGGTATACATACATTTCACAAAGTTAGAAGCTTTTTTGGTTCAAAGAAGATATAAGTTCCAATCTATTAGTTTGTTTTTTGTTTATTCATTTATTTATTCATTCAAATATTTATTTTGTCATTTAGTTGTTTATTCATTCGTTATTTTCCATTTATTTTTCTGTTCACTCATTCTCTAATAAGTCATTCAATTTCACTCGAATTTGATAGTGAAGCAGTACAATAAAAAGGAACTAAAAGTGAAAGCAGTACAATAATTCTATCTTGTTCACCATGACTGGCGTGGTCCGCTCTCTGCTCTATTCATTTAGTCTAGTTGACAAGATGCAATCCGGCTTCAACGAGGAATTGGACACCTTGAAGCTGTATCGTCCTAGTCCCTTATTGCCCTCCTACACAATGCTACCCTTGGAGTAGGACCGACCAATCACTCGCAAGTTCTTTCCGTTATCAACGTGGACCCCTTCGACCTCATATGTTATGAACTCCCTCGATGTTTACCCTCACACTGAAGACCCCCTTCCTTATACCTTACCACGCATTTTCCATGCGTAATAAACTCAAACTCAAACTCAAACTCAAACTTTTGTATATTATCAGGGAGAACAAGTCAGTGGAAAACTTGGACACTTTGAATGAATTTTTTGGCTCCATAGAATTAAAATTGGGTTAATTGATTCAACACGAAACGCTCTATGAATTCACAAAATTATGATTGGCAATATTCTTCAGCTCACGTGGGGTGTATCGTGCAGCTCACAGTGCAACAATTTGTTAGAAATTAGTGTGAACCAAAGAGTTTAGAAATGGCACGATTACCCCAGTTGGCAATCGGCCTTCGGTAGTGTACTTCCGGTCGGGTCGAGGTATGTATTATATTTTTGTATGGGCCTTAAAATGTGCATAATCATCTGTGCGTGTGTAGCTCAGTGGGTAAGAGCATCGCCCGGAAAGCGAAGGTCACGGGTTCGTTTCCCGTCACACCACACGATTTTTGCACAAGTTTCTGCGAACAATCCGCTCCTCTGCTCGGTATAAAAATCCGTTGCTTGAGATCAACGAGGAGTAGGGAATACTTTTATTTACAATATAGACGGCTGACTTTGGACTTCGCACCATGGACCAATTACGGTCTGTGTGATAGTTTACTAAGGAACCGAAGAGTATTTTTAACAAGTACTGTTCAGTGACATCCGAATCGAATAAGATGGCCGACACAGTCAACAAGTACTGTTCAGTGACATCCGAATCGAATAAGATGGCCGACACAGTCAACAAGTACTGTTCAGTGACATCCGAATCGAATAAGATGGCCGACACAGTCAACAAGTACTGTTCAGTGACATCCGAATCGAATAAGATGGCCGACACAGTCAACAAGTACTGTTCAGTGACATCCGAATCGAATAAGATGGCCGACAGAGTCAACAAGTACTGTTCAGTGACATCCGAATCGAATAAGATGGCCGACACAGTCAACAAGTACTGTTCAGTGACATCCGAATCGAATAAGATGGCCTACACAGTCAACAAGTACTGTTCAGTGACATCCGAATCGAATAAGATGGCCGACACAGTCAACAAGTACTGTTCAGTGACATCCGAATCGAATAAGATGGCCGACAGAGTCAACAAGTACTGTTCAGTGACATCCGAATCGAATAAGATGGCCGACACAGTCAACAAGTACTGTTCAGTGACATCCGAATCGAATAAGATGGCCTACACAGTCAACAAGTACTGTTCAGTGACATCCGAATCGAATAAGATGGCCGACACAGTCAACAAGTACTGTTCAGTGACATCCGAATCGAATAAGATGGCCGACAGAGTCAACAAGTACTGTTCAGTGACATCCGAATCGAATAAGATGGCCGACACAGTCAACAAGTACTGTTCAGTGACATCCGAATCGAATAAGATGGCCTACACAGTCAACAAGTACTGTTCAGTGACATCCGAATCGAATAAGATGGCCGACACAGTCAACAAGTACTATTCAGTGACATCCGAATCGAATAAGATGGCCGACACAGTCAACAAGTACTGTTCAGTGACATCCGAATCGAATAAGATGGCCGACACAGTCAACAAGTACTGTTCAGTGACATCCGAATCGAATAAGATGGCCGACACAGTCATTGGTTGAGGATCAAAAAAGGAGAGAGGAAAAACACCTATTTTAAGTCATAGAACCCCTGAATAAAGATCACGTTTTCCAGAGTGAAAGCCTATATCTTGTATGTAGTATAGTCTGATAATTCCCAAGAATACCCCCCCCCCGAAAAAAAACGACCCTATGTACATACGTCTATGCTAATGCTGGAATTATCCTGATTAATATGAATGCACCCGAAAAAAGAACTCTATATATATTTATATGTATATATGCATGTCACCAAAAATCTAATTCTCGAGCTTTGAGCAGTCAGAGTGCATTTTCAATCTGTGGAACGCAACTAAAGATAAAGTAAGCTATTTCCGAACATGTCAAAAAAATTTCATAAAACCAAGTGCTCTATCGAGCACTTCTCTTAATCCATAACTACTCAGAAATTGCTTTTCTAGAGGTATGGTTTAACCCGAGAGTTAAATTTGAGATCGGAACAGCCAGTAATCGTTTACTTTGTCAAATAGTTTCTTTGATTATCGTATCAGAGGCTCTTTCACAAAATTTATGAAATCTCTTGGAACCTAGTAAAAAGAAACGAGGAAAAAATTTGAGAAAGACAAGCATAAACTCGCTCCTCGTGATCAATTGTATCAAATTGCGTTGTATTTACATTTGTATTATTTTCTTGTATTGCACTGACTCACCATAAGACAATTATCCGTTGTACCACAATATGCAAAAGAATGAATAAATGAATAATCAAATCTACCGAGTGTTCCTCTTCGATAAATACTGCCCGTCAGGTAAAATATTGTTTGTCCCAGAGGGTGGACGCAAAAAAACACAAACGAAAAAACTAATACATATTAGAAGTTTGCTGGAAGATCGAAAATTTGAATTATTGCAGGTAAGCGTTTTTGTCAATCGTTGAAGTTACAATCGAGTGCTTTAATTCTGAGGAAGTTATCTCATATCCAGTGAAAAGCCATAAAATTTCTTGAGTGGAACAGGTTGATGAGAAACAAGATATTTCATGAAACAAATCGTCATCAATCTGAGCCTATATTTTTAAGGATTGAATTCTAATCGAACGCATTCATCCTTGATAGATGCGTTTTTTTTAAATCCTTAATCAAAACAATTATTTGCTTATTCAAGAAACCAATATCGGATAAATGATCGGTATTATTCGGTAATCGACTAAGAAACTAATATTTTTTATCAAAATCAACTGCCGCGCCTTTAATATACTCAATGGTGAGATGAGAGATCGCATGATCCATTTTCTACATCCATCTATCCTTTAATGAATGGGATCATCGTATCAGTGTTATTATAACTGAAAAAATTGAGATGCGATTATCGCTCTCGGACCTCTCGCGCGGCAGAATGGAATGATCCGTGAACTATGCGATGACATGGAGAGAAAAAGTGAAACAGTATGTAAAAGTAGGAGAAGAAAGGATTTCATATCCTGTCTACCTTTCCAAATTAAAATAGTGCTCGAAAGAACCTACCGTATTTAGTGCCTTTTCGTAATCTAATAATGAAAATTTAATATACTAAACAAACAAACGCACAAGTTTGTTTATTATTTTTTAATTACAATTTTTTTCTTAAGTTACTTGAAATATATATTATTATTGAGTGATATTATTCTGCGCAAAAACATTAGATAAATTGAAACTTGATGAGTTTATTAGTTATTTTTGTTTTTTTTTCTCAACTTTTACGTACAATTTATCATTCTTTGATGCCTAAGCAGTAGCAGATTTGCGTGGTTATTTGTTGTTTTCATCTCGAGTTTTTTTGTATAATATATCGGCTTATAAAAAACTTCGCCTGCTTTACAGTTTCGAGTCCGTTTATCTCGAGGCCCCAACACTCCAACAAGATAGTTAAAAAACTTGAATGTTTTAGTCGAAAGTGGGCGCTGCTTTCAATTTTTCACAGACAAAATTGTTTCTACCTTTACGCTTAGGCTTAGTAATTTTATGCTAACGATTTTATGCTAACGAAAAAAAAATAAAATAAAAATAAAAAATAAAAATTGAAAGCAGCGCGCCCACTTTCGACTAAAACATTCAAATTTTTTAACTAACTTGTTGGAGTGTTGTTGCCTCGAGATAAACGCACGGACTCGAAACTGGAAAGCAGGCGAAATTGGTTATAAGCCGATATATTATACAAAAAAACTCGAGATGAAAACAACAAATAACCTCGCAAATCTGCTACTGCTTAGGCATCAAAGAATGATAAATTGTACGTAAAAAATGAGAAAAAACAACAAAAATAACTAATAAACTCATCAAGTGTCGATTTAACTAATGTTTATGCGCAAAATAACATCACTCAATAATAATATATCTTTCAAATAACTTGTAATAAAAAAACTGTAATTAAAAAATTAATATACAAACTCGTGCGTTTGTACACTACAAAAAAAAATTTCACGCGCTGAAAATCTTACGCGTTTTCAGGTTTGAATCAAAGGCACTTCCGTGCAAGACAAATTCTGTTATTGGCAAACAGATGAGCATACCGATATTGTGATTTTTTTTAAAAATCAACGAGATCATCTCTGCGATGATCTAATCTCGTATAGATTAAAGGCGCGGCTGGTAAACCATCATTTTGTGTATTTGGTTTTTCTTTTGTAGATTGCTTTTTCCACTAGATTTATGGTCCTTTTGAGAATGGTGAACTTGTCGAGAAACAGAGAAAGATAAAAACGGAAGAAAAGAGAAAAGGAAAGATAAAGAAAAAGAAAAAAGTTTACGAAAAAAAGGATGAAAATAAGTTGAATGAAGAGTAAGAGGAAATCGAACAGAAAGAGATAAAAAACTGAAGGATAAAAAGGGACCTGCTGTTGACTGCCTCATCCATGTTCTGCGCCTGCATGATGTTTGTCCTGATGGACCTGCTGTTGACTGCCTCATCAATGTTCTGCGCCTGCATGATGTTTGTCCTGATCTCGTCACTGATATCGTTGCCAGTTCGGTTAAGATCAATGGATTCGTTCCTCTCAGTGAGATGAAAACTATCCAAGCTTCCTCGGATGCCCTGTAATAGTTTATGAATTCCCTCTGTTTTTTTTCCTTTTGAAGTATGAGAAGATCTCGCAAAGATGGGAAGACTGCGAAACCGCCCACAGGAAGATCCGCCCATGATCAAAGATACCCAAAGACCCGCCCATGGACCAATTCTCGAATATGCTAGCGAGTTATGGAATCCTTCATCATCTTGCCTAGTAAAATCTATTGAAAAAGTTCAGCGATCGTTCACCAGAAGAATACCCAAAGACCCGCCCATAGACCAATTCTCGAATATGCTAGCGAGTTATGGAATCCTTCATCATCTTGCCTAGTAAAATCTATTGAAAAAGTTCAACGATCGTTCACCAGAAGAATTCTTTCGAGATCTGGCTACTCCAGAATTCCCTATTCAGAAAGAATCTCAATGTTAGGTCTAGAGACTCTTGATTATCATCGCGCCATCTCAGATCTTTTGTTCATTCACAAATGTGTTCATGAAAAATATGAGCTTAAAACTATGAACTTGTTCCAGTTGTCTGCGGTACAAAGATTTTCCCATCATTCCGATGAATTGAGACTTATTATGCCTCATAATATTAGCAAATGTTCTATTTCAACATGTGTTTCCCGAAAATTATCTGTATGGAACTCATTACCATTTTAAGTAGTCAGTACACCAGATAATGAACATTTATTAGCTTTACCTTTTGAAAAGATCTTGCCGAAAACATTTAATCATGACTAATAAAATTGAATTTGTTGTATTGTAATTCCCTCAAACCCCAAACCCCTAACACCGCCACCAAGAAAAAAATCCATGCTTTTTCATCTTGTTTTTGTATTCTTTCTCATGAAATTCATTGAGCTTGGCATAAAGAAATGAAATGAAACATCATGAATGCTCTATGTACGAACGGATCAATGACTACACGCGTTCGTTTTCTGGGGGCAGTTTAAGAGAAAGCACCTTTCACTTATGGAGCGTTAGAATTCAACTTTTCACTTTGCAAAGTAATCTTTACAAAGTGATCCCGTTAAACGCTCTAGGCCGCATCCCGGCCGCATCCCGTTAAGCGTTTAACGGGATCACATTGCAGAGATTACTTTGTAAAGTAAAAAGTTGAATTCTAACGCTCCATTACTCTCTTTTTTTAGAAAACTTTTTTCCTTGCACTTTGTCTATTTATTTTCCTCGTTTGCTCCTCTTATTTATACAATTACCTGAGTTTTCACTCCTTTTTACTTTCTTTTTCCTTTCTCGATGAAGGATAAAATCACTACCAGTTTTTTCACATCAACTTCTGAACTTCTCTTTCCAGTGAGCCACATCCGAGTATTCAGTGCGATTAAAAAACTTTTGCGTTTGAACCTCAATTTGAATTATTCTATTCATTCATTTATTCATTCACTGATTCAAATGTTCATTTATTCATACTCAATTGTTTATTTATTTATAAACTTGTGATTTTTATTGTTATTCACACATTCTTGCACAGTGCATTAGACCATCCGTGATGATTTGCTACGAATAAGAGCGCGGACCCACCGTGAGGTAAGCGTTATCGAGACTGGGGGATGAATGTGGTTGATGACTTTGAGAAAAAGACATCAATGCGATGTCTCGACCGAGCGCGTCCCTGACTGGCGAGGAGTAGACGCTCAGCGATGGCGAATCATCCAACGCCATCGGATTAAATGACTGAAATCAATCAAAAATCGTCGAAATCAATAAATTTGAATTCGCTGAGAGAAATTTTTTGAAAGTATTGTCTTTTTCTTCTTTTTTTACACTTATTTCGCAGAGTTGAAGATATCTTTTGTGTGTGACTTTATAATGCATAACTTTGTATTAATATGTAATAATAGTAAACATAATAATAATAACTGTGTAGTAATATGTATTAATATGTATAACTGCTATAATGATACACAAGGAATAAAACATTAATAAGTGAACGAATATTTTAATGAATCTTTATCAGTACCTAGTAATCCTCTAACTCTCTCTCTCTCTATAAGTCTCTTTCTTCTCAGTTTTTTCTCTCATTTTTTCTCTGCTTTTCTTGTTTTCTTTCTTTCTCTATCTCTCTTTCTCTTTTTCTGCCTCGCTCTTTGTATCTTATTTTTTCTCACTCTCTCCCTCTTGTTCTTAATCGTTTCGGAAGTCTAATTGATCTGATAACAGCATCGCAAATTTTCAACAAACGCAAGGCCATCGAGTGTTCAATATGTAAAACGCACTATCGTACGCACGAAAAGTGTCTTCGGTGGTGTAAGTGAAAACACGCTCGCACTCCCGTAGGAAAAATAGGCAGATGAATGGTTTCGATTCCGCCCTGATGCCTAGATTCTGATCATGTTTTACTTTACTCACAACCCATCCTAACCAGGCGTAACTGTGTACTGAGAAATTGTTGAATGATGTAGTTATGCATAAAGCGAACTTGTTCATTCATTCGATTGTTCATCTGCATGTAGTGGGAGTTTGCGCCGTCTTTTATGTCTTCCATGTTATCGGCACCGCCGGGTGACCTCTGAGCGATGCTCGCAACAGGCGGCGGCTGCTGATACGCTGCAGAATCACCGCCCCAGCCATGACTCCGAGCATGAGAGCCGTAGATGTACGATGAAGAAGGCTGCAGTAGTGGGTTGTTGACAGGTACAAAGAAGAGTGAAAGGGACATGAAAGAAGAGAAATAAAGATCTTTTTTAACATGCGCTCTTCACTCTTCATTCTCATTTGGTCATTTCGAGACCATACCTTCTTATTCTTAACGTTTGTCCCGTCGAAGAACAAGGTCCGATGTAACTTGAAACCGTACCGTTCAAACCATTTTCTTTATTGCAGTGTCTCTTTTTTCAAGATCTTACTCACATTTTGATGTTACAGTATATTGCTTCTCTTTTTTGTTTCTCTTTCTCTCTTAAAAATTTCTTTGAAGAGGTATCTAATACTGTTTTTAGGAAACTAATTTTTGAACCGAACTGAGGAACGGACTGCTCGCAGTAACATGTGCAAAATTTGTGTGGTGGGCGGGAACCGAACCCACGACCTTCGCTTACCGAGCGACTCTCTTACCGACTGAGCTACACATGCACACCATATGATATACATTTTAAAGCCCATACAACATATTTTCTCCATCTCACTCTTTCTCTCTGTCTTCCTTTCTTACTTACTCTCACTTTTTTGTTTTTTTTTGTGTTTCTCTCTTTTTCTCAATAATTCTGTTTTTTTCTCTTCTCTTCTTTTATCTTGCTATTCCTCTTTCTCCTCGGATCCCTGCTAAAAATGAATTGATCACTCAAATACGAAACTAGCTAACATTGACTTGATGCTGCATATGCATGAAGCGGGGGTCAGAAGGCGGCACTCCATGTCCTCTTTCCATCACTTGCATAGGCGCTCCGCCATGCACCGTCTGTTGCATAGGTGCCTCCATAGACTCACGCTCCGGACGCTTCGTTCCGGCGCTACTCCAGGATGGCGGAGCGGACTCGTATATGAAAGAGTCCGAGACCTGCATCAAAGTTTTTATTGTTTTCAAAACCTCCTTTTTTGAGGTTTTTTGTCTGGCTTACTGCTAGTGTGTACAGAAGCAGTGGACAAAGTCGGATTCGTGTAAGAATTACCAGCATATGTTGACCTACTCGGTTTGGGTAAATCTCTTCGGCTGAGGAAGATCAATTTTGGGACACTTCGCGCAATGGTCTCGTACATAACCATTAAGTCCCGCTCATTGTTGAAAGGAACACCAAGCTCATAAATTTAATTCATTTCTTTGCACATGTCCAAAGTAAACGGAAAAATGGGAAAGATAAAAACTTGAAACGTTTAGGTGAATACATCCGTTCATAGTAAATCCGAATTTTGACACAAATCTTAATTTTTTCAGCTCATGTTATTTTCAAATAACACATCTTTCAAAAAAGTTTTTTGAGGGTGCAAAGTTTCCCTATGTTAATCGGACCTACATAACTGTACTCTCTGGGCACTCTCTGATGAGCCCCACCTAGAGAGCACAGAAGTCTGTCTGAGCGGGGGCGAAACACACTTTTGGGATTAGCGTCAGCACAGTGATCGATATTGATAGTGCTTGTATATTCCATCCCTTCATTCTTAAACTTTCATAATAACTCTGAAATAAATTAGTGACCTGCTAGATGTGGCTTCTCTTGTACAATTTTCTATGAAAAGTAATTGACCAGTAAGTAAGCGATTGGCGGAAAACGCATTCACTTTCTCTTTCTTTTTTAGTACTTTCTTCTCTCTCTGTCTCTAACCCCTAGAGCGGGAGGCGTGTCGAATTTCGGTGGCGAGAAGTGGTATGGATCGAACTGTGGATCTGCGGTAGGATTACGGTATGCCGGAGGATCTTCCTGCATGGAAGGCATGGCGATTGAATAGACAAAGTGTTCAAGATATTATTGATTGAAATTAGTCTATGCTTATTTCATCATTTTATCGCTCTGATGTCAATTATGTGTTTTTATAGACAAAACTTAGTTTTGTTAGCAGAAAATAGGTGTTGTACTCACTGAATGAGAATATAATCAACTTTTCCATAGTTTTCGGGCGTTGTTAAGTTGATTGAAAGAGTTCAAAGGTAGTTCACGAGGAGAGTATCAGGAATTTCTCGTCACCCGAAGCTTCCGTATTACCAAAGGCTTTCAATTTTAGCCCTTCAAAGTTTCGAATACCGCCGCTATCTCTGATCTACTTTTCAATCATAAATATCTACATAGAGGTAGATACCGATCACTTATATTAAACCTGAGCTGTTAAACGTTTCAATCGACAGTCGCGTCCTATAAGACTAATTCCGCCTCACCGCGTCAATAAGACCTCATTATCGACCTCCGTTTTCCGTCTACACCATTTGCTGTCATCAACGAAGCTAGTAGCCTTAAGCTAATTCTTTCGTATCCTGTGAATATGACCGTGCCGTTCAGTCTTGTTTCTGATACTTGAACAAGTTCTTGTGAATTTTCATCAGTTTCACATCTCTCCTATGTATTCCCCTTTTTCCCTTTCGCACACTAAGCTTTAAAATATAGTTCTTGCCTATTTGGTCTATCAGTATTTTTTCTCAACTTCTTACGTCGACGGAATGGAGAATAAATGAATATGAAGAAGAAAGAATGAGAAAAATATAAACAAAGGAAAAATACTTTTAAAAAAGAAAAAAGTAATCAATTAGTCAATACGAGAGGTCATCGACTGACATGGAAGAAGTTATTTGGAGGGGGTGCGTGGATGGGGTAGCCTCCCCCCTTTGGAGGGGGTGCGTGGATGGGGTAGCCTCCCCCCTTTGGAGGGGGTGCGTGGATGGGGTAGCCTCCTTGACAGGGGGGAATCTGCGGTGGGCCCATCTCATGATCACCTGATTCCAATCAAAATTGAGATCGGTTCATAGAATCCAAATTGGAATTTCAGGGAAATGGTTAAAATCAAATATAATGGCTACCGAGAAACGACACAATTAAAGATGTAAAAAGCTGCTTTGAGATACTGGTTGATACAGTAATTGTGAGACAGTTAGTTTAGAAAGTAATTAAGTAGGCGGAGTTCCCTATTTTTTGGAAGATTATCGAATGCAACCTTGTCTTCCGACAGGGCATGGTGGCTAAAGCACTCATGTTGCAGCAACAGCAAAAATATGACTTTTTAAAATGAAAATTTGAAATCTCGGTTTGATTTGAATGAAAATTATAATATGAAGCAACTCAAGAACAATGCTTACATCTTATCGAATCGAATTGATCCACTTTCTATCACCACAACTGACATCTCTTCACTTATATCACCGAGAAATGATTATGACATTTATCAAATACAGTCAGTAACGGCCGAATTTAGTCTCCCCCTGCAGACGTCGGGAGAAAAGTCAATGTTGTCGTGGCCATTGGGCAGTGTAGTAATATTAAATGGTGCCTACAGTACTCCGTAAAAATCATATAAATTCTTTTTGGTGACAGAAGAAAAAAATTTCAAATAAGTTACTCTCTGGGATGATAGAAGGAGGATGATGAACGTGTCGGTTAGGAAAGTTGGTTCGGTAGAATTCGTTCAACTGCAAAGGATAGAATTTATCAACCTTTTTGTTCATTTCAAGAAGCTCGGTGATCGGTCGATTCAATTTCAATCGTGTTTAGAGACACGAAAATAATGGAAAAAATTTTAAGCACTTAATTTTTTACTTTTTTTCGTTCAACTGTTTTTTTTTCGCTATATATCATCCAAATACTACATATCAATCATTCCTTTCCTTTTCTTCACACTGAGCGGTCGAGTTTCGTTTTCTCTCTCTGTGAACAAAGTTCCCCAAGCGAATAAAGTCATTTCCCCCTTTCGTCTTCTTCTCAACGCGGCATAAGTGATGAATGATTAACAACTGCGAGCTCCTCATCGACTGAATCTTCGAAGCTGGACTAACGGAACGCCTGGTGCCAAGGCTATTCTCTAAACTTGGCACCTTATAAAGTTAGTAAGACTCGTTGTATTTGGGATCTTCAGTATGTCTACTTCTGCAGAAAATATTCAATCATCCCCGCTTGGTTCTCTCTTTAAAAGATTACGATCGACGAGAAGAAGGGCCGATGTGGGAACATCCGACTCATTCGAAGAACTCCACCAGATGATGAAAGCAGTTCTACATCGCAACGAAGCATTGGAGCAGAGGTGTATTGAGTACCAGTCTATAATTGAAGAACAGACCAAATCCATTTCTTCACTCAAAGATACTCTTAACACTCTTACTCTTACCGTCGAGAAGATTACTTCTCAAAACAATGTCATATCTTCGAATGTCCAGAATTCTTCTCCTATGATTCATTTTACTCCTGCTTCTAAGCCCCCTCCAATCTCTGACCCATCGTTCCGATACTTCGAATCCCCATCTGAAATAGCTGATCGCCGAGAACGCTATCGCTCTCTTGTCCTCTTCCGCCTCCCGGAATCTCCTTCGCCTTCTGCTGCTGCACGTGCCGACCAAGACCTCCTGAATGTTCGCAGAATCCTCAATGACCTGGATGTCCAGGCCATTCCCGAGAAAGTTTATCGCATGCCATCTCATATCCCCTTCAACCCCCGTAACTCCAGTCCCAGACCCCTGAAAATCGTTATGCCAACTGTGGATTTTCAACAGGCAGTACTCTCAAAGAGTTTTCTGCTCAGAAACCACAACCTTTTTGTAAGACATTCCCAGACCAGATGCGAGCGCGCATATGAAAGAGCCATCCTCACCTGGCGAAAAGACAATTCCAAACCCAAACCTTTCATCCCTAACTTCATTTTCCCTCGTCTCCCATCTTCTCCTCAACCACTTATGGCCCAAACTATCCGCCACCCACCTAGACGTTATGTCCAACTCCATTCTCAATCTAACTTTCGTCATTCTCATGTTAACCGATCTCCATTTCAATCAAACTAAGTAATGATCTCCGGTCGCTTGCTCATAATTTTAAATGTTATTTTGCCAACGTTCGTTCTTTAGTTAACAAGATAGGAGACTTGCAACTTCTACTCTCTGAGAAATTCTCTGTTATTGCGATGTGTGAAACGTGGCTTTCCAACTCATTTCCCGACTCTTTCCTCCTCTCATCGTTCTCCTCTCAATACTCCATTTGTAGATGTGATAGAGAGGGACAAACTAGTGGTGGGGGAGTTTTGTTCTTCATAGCCTCAACCCTTTCCCATGAAGTCATTCTATCCCAGACTATTAAAAACTCCTATGAAGTATTAGCGATTGACATCGATATCAAGTCCCACATAATCAGATTCGTCGTTGTTTATTGTGTTCCTCATATTGATGCACAAGGCAGCAATAACTTGATCAAACTCCTAAGTGACCTTGTGACTTGTAATCATCCGTGTGTTATTATAGGTGATTTCAATCTTCCAGATATTAACTGGACTTCTACTCCAATTACTTCTCTAACAAACTACTCCAAAAATTTCCTTGATTTCTGTGCGACTACTAAAATGACCCAGTACATAAAAAGACCTACAAGAGGTATAAATATTCTTGATCTTCTCCTGTCTAATAGTCCCAAAGTGGTAAAAAAACTCACTTGTAACCCCATCTTTTAGTTCTTCTGACCACGAGTCAATAACATTTGAGTTGTCCTTATTCTATGAGTTTCCCTTATATTCTTATAGACTCAATTTCAATAAAATAAACTACGAAGTTTTACTCTGTTTCTTATCTAACTTAGATTGGACTTCCATTTTAAGTCTAAGCGATGATACCAATAGCAAGTATGAATTGCTATTATTGGTATTAGACAGTTGTGTGACAGAATTTGCTCCTCTAGAGAAGGTGAGTCTATCAACTCACGCTCCTCTTCCCTCTCATATAGAAAGAGCTAAGCGTAAACGCTTTCACTTGTGGAACAAATACCTCTCTAGTGAACTTGTTGCCGATTATGAGTTATATGTTAGAGCTAGTAAAAAGTGCAAGAAGTATGTAGATAAATTTAATGGTAGCCTTGAAAAATTTATTGTGAATAGCAAGAACAAAAACCTGTTTTTCAAATTCATTAGAACAAACACCACAGAGAAGCAGAATGGTGTTGATATATTACTAGATGAGCTTGGTATTACTATGACTAAAGATTTAGAAAAAGCTAATCTTCTTGCTAGAACATTTCAGAAATGTTTTACTAAAGATAATGGAATACTTCCTCCTTTTGAACCCTCTCCTATCAAAACAATATTGGATCCAGAAACACCATTATTTAAACGTCATGAAATCTGTGATCTAATTGAAAAGTATCCAATCTCCTCTTGTAGTACTCCAGATAATTTAAACATGCTCTTTATAAAAAAGATTGCCGTACCTTTATCCATCCCTCTTGAAATCATATATAACGACTCCTATCAGAAGTCTCAGATCCCCCAAAGATGGAAACACTCTATAGTGACTCCAGTCAAAAAGAAGCCCCCTTTCAACAGCCCATCTAATTATCGCCCAATTAGTATAACTTCTCTCTTCTGTCGTATATTCGAAAAATTTTTATCTAAAGAAATTGATAATCACTGTAAAAGAAATGATATTCTTCATGATGACCAGTATGGCTTCCGTCGCAAGAGATCCATAGAACAACTTATGCTCTTATTTCTAGACGAATGTACATCAGAGATTGATAAGAAGAAATTTACAGATATAATTTACTTCGATTTTGAAAAGGCTTTTGATAAAGTTTCTCATATTAAACTTATCCATAAACTCAAAGAATATCAATTTCCAATTAAGATAGTTTCTTGGATAGAAGAATACTTAAGTAACAGAACCTATCAAGTTAGGGTTAGAGACGCACTTCCCGATAGCTTCACTGTGAGCAGTGGAGTCCCCCAGGGCAGTGTTCTCGGCCCATTACTTTTCATCATTTTCACTTCAGATATTGTTTCTAAAATTTCCTCTTCTTCTTGTAAAATAAAGGTCTTCGCCGACGATATGAAAGTATATAAGCACTTGTCTTCTGATGACTCTCATACTCCTTTGCAAAACGCTATAGATTCTGTTCTTGATTGGTCAAAAGCTTGGCAATTACCGTTATCTCTTCCCAAATGTAAAGTTTTAAGAAAAGGTCCACAACAACCCCCTCGTTATCCTTACTCATTGAACGGATCCAACCTTGAATATTGTCATGAGATCCGTGATTTAGGTTTCATTGTAGATAATAGATTAACCTTTTCTTCTCATTGCTCTATAATCGCATCGAAAGCCAAACGTAAATGCTATCTCATTCTAAAAGTTCTCAAAAGTAAGAGCACGAAAGTGCTCATTGATGCCTATAACATTTATATTAAATCTATTCTTCAACATTGTACCACTATCTATTCCCCCCATTTCGTTAAAGATATTAGAAAATTGGAAAACGTCCAAAACTTTTTCACTCGCCGAGTTTTCTATCGCTGCTTTGGTACTGATTACATAAACATGCCAAACAGTCAAATTAGAAACAAAAAATTAGGCCTTCTTTCATTGGAAAGCATAAGAGAATCGAACGATTTGGGTTTACTTTTAAAACTAATAGGGGGAAAACAACTCTTTCAGACAGAAAACCCCATTTCTATAATTTAAGACAATCCGCGACACGTGGATCTAACTTCAAATTACATTTTCGTGCCCCGAAAACAATTTGTCGTATAAATTCATTCGCAATAAGATCTGCTCGTCTGTTTACTGAATTAAATTCAAGTGTTTAGTATTTATAATATTGTTCCGCTCAATGTGTTCATGTGTTCAGTTGTAATGTTTATGATCTAATGTTTGGTTTGTTCCTTTAATGCTTATTATCTTCCAACTTGTTGGAATCACTATAACCCACATGATGTTTGTGTACTATCATTGTATATTATATGAACAACATGTAATAAATAAATAAATAAATAGTTCCAATCGCTGTACAAATTTAAATGATGCCCCATTGAATAAGTAAATAAATAATATAGGTTAAGGTCGGGAAGATCCCAGCATCATGTTTCCTGAAATTGTATGAAGATTTTTCCTTTCAAAGTATAATTGGATTAATAGAATTAATGGTGAAATTAGTAAGCTGTCTGGGTAAGGTAAACGTCCGAGGACTTTTTCAATCTTCATGATACGGTAATCTGATTTTGTTAGAAAAAAGATGTTTCTTGTTCGAATAAAACATCGTCATGTTTAGGAGAAAGATATTCCTATATTATGAAAATTGATTGAAGAGATAGACGGGAGAAAGCACGATCATAATCGATCACCGCGATTGAATTAAGAGATAGACGGGAGAAAGCACGATCATAATCGATCACCGCGATTGAATTAAGAGATAGACGGGAGAAAGCACGATCATAATCGATCACCGCGATTGAATTAAGAGATAGACGGGAGAAAGCACGATCATAATCGATCACCGCGATTGAATTAATCCACAAAAGTCTGTTTCGCCCCTGCTAATACAGACTTCTGTGCAAAAAAAGCGGCTCTTTTTCTCTTTATTTTTTGGTTTCTTTTCCGTTTTGTTTCTATATTTCCTATCTTCTCGGTTTTAAGGGGGAAGTTCTAAAGAACTCCGATTTTCTGTCTAGTTCAATTTTTTTTAGTCCGATAATGAATATAGTCAGCTTTATTCCTGTTTTGAATTCATGAACTTTTTGTCTCTCAAGCTTTTATTATTTCAAACGAAAAGTGTGGAATTCTCAATGAAGTTTTCCCACGCTGTTTTTTGACAGTCAGAGTTCAGAGGGAACGTCAAGTGGAATGAAGCTCTATCGTATTCATGCGTCTGTCTCTCTTGTTCAAGCAAGCAAAGAAAGGAGACTCTGTTTTGAAGGAAAATTGAGAGGTTCGTAGATGAGAAAGAAAAAGATCCATAGGAAGAAGTGGCGTAGAAGACGACAACGGGGGACGAAGAAAACTAATTATTTTGTTGATTGCAAACGCTAGAGCGTGGTTTTAATAAATATAGAATGGAATTGTTTTAAAGCTCATGAGCAAAGCACATCAGACATTCATAGAGCCAGTGAACAAATAATCAAACTATATATCAAGACTCTTCGTTCTTTTAATGCTTGGAACGATTCTAGATTCTTCCTCGTTTCTGATGCTTTGTATCGGTTGCCTTTTTAGTGTGTCTGCTTGGAGCGGTTGCCTTTTTAGTGTATCTGCTTGGAGCGGTTGCCCTTTTAGTGTGTCTGCTTGGAGCGGTTGCCTTTTTAGTGTATCTGCTTGGAGCGGTTGGCCTTTTAGTGTGTCTGCTTGGAGCGGTTGCCTTTTTAGTGTGTCTGCTTGGAGCGGTTGCCTTTTTAGTGTATCTGCTTGGAGCGGTTGCCTTTTTAGTGTATCTGCTTGGAGCGGTTGCCTTTTTAGTGTATCTGCTTGGAGCGGTTGCCTTTTTAGTGTATCTGCTTGAAGTGGTTGCCTTTTTAGTGTGTCTGCTTGGAGCGGTTGAATCTTTAGTGTATCTGCTTGGAGCGGTACCTTTTTAGTGTATCTGCTTGGAGCGGTTGCCTTTTTAGTGTGTCTGCTTGGAGTGGTTGCCTTTTTAGTGTATGTGCTTGGAGCAGTTGCCGTTTTAGTGTATTTGCTTGGAGCGGTTGCCTTTTTAGTGTGTCTGCTTGGAGCGGTAGCCTTTTTGAAGTATCTTCTTGGAGAGGTTGCCTTTTTAGTGTATCTGCTTGGAGCGGTTGCCTTTTTAGTGTATCTGCTTGGAGCGGTTGCCTTTTTAGTGTATCTGCTAGGAGCGGTTGCCTTTTTAGTGTGTCTGCTTGGAGCGGTAGCCTTTTTAGTGTATCTCTGCGATTCATCCATAAATTCAACCAGTTCATCAAGTGACCGTGTTATTTTCTGTTATTCTTTCCACGAAAGCGCGGAAGAACCGAATAACCAGATAAAATTACTCACTCGAGATTGCACCGCCCAAATAATTTCAAATCTTATTTTTGAGAACTAATTCACTGTTGTTGTTGTTGTTGTTGCCGGATGTAGCCGGCTTCGAAGAACGTCTGTGTTCTCCTTCGTTTCTTGTTCTTCTTTTTTTCTTCTTATATCTTCAAGAACGCTGCGACTTCCAGCGGCTTAGTCCATAGGTCGATTGGAGACAGCGCGGTCGGGTGGCGTGGGCAGTCGAAGAGATGCGCAACGTCGTGAGGTCCGGAAGAGCAATCCGGACACACATCGGAGATGGATTCGTCAATGCGGTGGAGGTTGATGAACCTGCTGAATCCCGAGCGAAGCTGGCTGAGCGTGCATCTAGTCTTGCGGGGTAACTCCTTCTCTTCTTCCTGGATTACGGGCGGAGGTCTGCCTCCCAGGATGACGGCACCCTTCATCGATTGGAGTTCGTTCGAGACCATCATCGAGTGTACGGTGTTTGCGACTGATTTCCCATTCTTCGGATCCTTTGACATCTGTTTCGCGGCTTTGACAGTCTTCTTGCAGCTCAACACGAGGTTGTTCTTCATTGCACGAGGGCGTGCCGGGCAGTCGAGGAGGCCGTGGTGGATGTGTTCTGGGTCCAATGATCTCGCGAGGTACTGCGCGGAGAGCATGTTCAGATGGGATTTGGTGCGCATGACCTTTGATTCGCGATGAATATGGTCAGTGTCGGCCATTTGATGATTCCCTGTCACGACGCGTAGTCCGGAGTTCTGAGAACGTTGGATTTTGGCGTGAGCGGAGTCCGAGAGGAAGGTGGACCAGGCGGGTGCGGCGTAGTTGCAGATCGCTTGCGAGATGGCTTTGAATGTGAGGCGGAGGGTTTCTTTTTGGTTGCCCCAGGTGCTTCCGGCAAGGTCTTTCAGTACGTTATTGCGCTGCGACATTCGTCTCGTGATGTCTTTGGCATGATGGCTGAATGGGAACATCGAGTCGTACGAGACGCCGAGTAGCTTGGCCTGGTTGACGGTGGGGACGGGTGATCCGCAGATTGATATATCCAGAGTAGACTTGAATTCGCGACTGAACGGGGTGAAAAGCATGAGCTGGCTCTTGGTCGGGGAAATGATGAGTGACCGTTCTTTGAGGAAGGCGTAGATTTTCGGAGGCGACGGTGATGTTGGAATCTGACGCCCAGATCGTGATGTCGTCAGCATACGAGATGACGTTCGTGTGGGCATCGTCTGTCGGAAGATCGCGGAGGTAAAGGTTGAAGAGCGTGGGCGAGAGGGCGCTGCCTTGTGGGACTCCGTTTCTGATGAGTCTGGAACTTGATAGCGAGTCGCGGAAGCTTGTGCGTCCTGTTCTTCCTCTAATGTAAGAGGCGAGCCATTTTTTAATGTATTTCGGCGCGTTTGTTGTCTCAGGGAGGTCGATTAGCTTGACGATGTCGATACTTTCGAATGCCTTGGATATATCGATTGCCATGAGAACCGTTCGACTTGCGGGACGTTTCTGGTTAAAACCGTCTGCGATGCTCTTCGAGAGTGTTACGAGGGCCGAGGTTGTAGAGCGTCTTGTAGTGAAGCCATGTTGGTGGTCTGCCGGGGGAATGTGCCTCTGTAGGGAGCCGAGTATTAGCCGTTCAATCACTTTGGCGACGGGCGAGAGTAGAGATATCGGATGGTAGCTGGAGCCTTCGGATGCTGGTTTGCCTGCTTTCAGGAGGGGTAGTATGATCGACGATTTCCATATCATGGGGATCCTGCCTGTGCGTAGGGAGCTGTTGATCAGGGAAGTCAGGGCGCTGATTCCTTTCGGACCTAAATGGTGGAGAATTATAGGAGCGATGCCATCTGGACCAAGCGCGGTGGACTTCTTCGTGGATCTGATGGCGGCTGCTACGTCTGTGGTAGTGAAGTCCTCGAAGTCATCTGTGGACAGGCGGTGTATTTTTCTCATAGTCTTCCTGTTGTCCTTTGAGGTTGTATACTGGACTGGGCAAGTGTAGACTTTGTTGAAGCGGTTCGCGATATCGGAGGCGGTCGTGATCTTCTCATTTCTGAAGGTTATGGCGCAGTTCGGCGGTGGTCTTCCTTTGTTGTTGAGGTCAGTGCGCGCCAGATGTCCCATTTGTTTTTGTCGGTAGCTCTCCTTATGTTCGTGTTGAGGTCGTTCAGAAGGTCGCTTGTCGGATTCGATTCTCTGAGAGTTTCGCGTTGGTGCATCCATTCTCGTATCTCTGTCGTTAGGGCGACTTCTCTCTTCTTGATTCGGCCACGTGGGATTGTTTTTGCTGCAGATGATACAAGGATTCTTCGGAAGAGAGGTTCTGCTTGAGCGGCTGGTAGATTGGGAAGAGGAGTTTTAGACAGGCTTTCTTCGACGTGTTGCTGGAACGCTTCCCAATCCGCTTTCCGGTAATTTGTGAAGGTTGCGTCTCTGTGAGTGTGGTTGAAATTGCTGCCTTCTAGTTCGATGATTATCGGAAGATGATCGGAGCTGCCTTCAGTGATGGTTTTCCATGACGCTTTTTGGAGGAGATCCTGAGAGCAGATGGAAATGTCTGGCGAGGAAGGGCTACCGTTTGAGGGAACTCGTGTGGGCATGTCGCGGTTGAGAGTGGCGTGTTCCGAGTCGTCAATAGCACTGGAGATGAGGTTTCCTCTGTTGTCTGTCGAGTGAGAGTACCAGCTGGAGTCGCGGGCGTTAAGGTCGCCTATTATGATGGAATTCTCGCGGTTGCGTGGAAGGGGGGATAGATCCGGGTGGTAGCCTGTGTTGCAGGAGCTCATCGGAGGAATGTAGACTTTAGTGATGTCCAGAGAGAGGCCGTTGTTGTCCGATATACAACAGTCAGTGATTCCAGGTGAGGATCTGTGGTAGACGGGACGACGGAGTAGTTCAAAGAATGGGTGATGCCTGTGAGTAGGCCGCCACCTGTGTCGGTTCCGCGGTCTTTTCTAGCAATGGAGTATCCGGGGAATGAAGGAGTTTTCGCGCGATCCGTCAGCTTCGTTTCTTGTATCAGGAATATGTCGATCTTCAGGCGGGTTAGGAGGTCGAGGATTTCTGTTGTCTTGCCATTTATCCCGTTACAATTGTATTGTAGCAGTCTCAGGTTCTTGTTGTCTTTGCGTCTATGTCGAGTGATTGGAGCGAGAGCTGCGTCTACAGACGGCGAGGGTGTGTCTTGGCGGGTCTGACATGGAGGGCATCGGTAGGTTGCAGGGACGTAGTCCTTGAGCGATGGGATACCGCTGCACTTCGCTTTGATGTGTGTCCACTCGGAGCAGAGAGAGCACTGGATGCAGTTCGTGTTCGCTGTCTTTCGGCAAGTAGAGCAGAGCCAGGTGGTGGGAGGTCCTGGGTTGCGTTCGATGTCTCCGCTTGTAGGAGTAGAGATTGAGACAGACCGGCCGGGTCAGTCTGCCTCACATTACAAAAAACGGAGGAAGAATTGTGTGCTCCGGAGGGAGCGTGTCTTCGCGTCTTCGGAGCTGGTCTGCTTCCGGAGAGGATTGGAGATGTCCTTTGCAGTCCTGAGACTGACGTGCTGCACCGCGAGTACGCGGACATCGTTGTAGCAGAACTAATTCACTGACAATGTTCGGCTAAAATAAAACTAAGCAACAAAAAAAAAATGCTAAAATAAAACTAAGCAACAACAAAAAATGTATAGAAATGGCACAAATTAATTTGAAAGTATCACAAAATTCTATTTGAAAAATATTCATTAGTAAAAGGTATATACATATAGTCATTTTCTTGAAGTTGTACTTTCCAACGCATATGTGCCAATTTTTATGCTTGTTTTTTGCTGGTTTATGGCCCTTCATGTCTTAATAATCCGAGTTGAAAGTTGAAATCGAAGTGATTCGCCTAGATTCCGATACGGTTACGAAGTGGCCGGTTACTGCTAGAAACTAGGTGTAAGAGAAAAATCGAACTGTTCGGTTCTTAGTAGAGACGGGGCACTTCGAAACCGTATCGACCCCCCAATTTTCAATTCCTCAAGTTTTACTAAAATCACGTGGAATCACTCTCTTTAAGATGCTTTATTTCTTCGTCAATGTGTTCAACCGGTATATTTGTTTTATTTTGATTATATAATTCGAAAAAAAAATTTTTATAGTATAGTCTCTTGTACCCGAAAAGTTCCCATACAGAGAGTTCGAAACTTTTTTCTGAGAACTTCGAACCTTCCCGAGCGCATTCTCGATGACAAGTGACGAAAAACCAATTTCATTATAAATTCTTATTCAGTGACGTCAAGAATGCTTTATCTTGCACACTAACCGCCTGCCTTCCTCTGCCATCCACGGTGGAGATGCTTCTCCTCGCGGGAAGCTCCTGGCGGGATTTGGCCATTCCCGCCATTGATTCAAGAGAGGAAATGGGAGATAAGAAAACAACCGATTGCCTCTCTTCTTCCGCCTTATTTTGTAGCGTTCTAGAAATCTGCAAGCATGTTCTTTTGTGTTCTGCTTAAATTAATATTCACTCAAATATCACGAGCGGAGTGAAAAATCAATAAATGAAAAAATCAATAAATGAAAAAATCAATAAATGAACAAATACATAAATGATTGAGTAAATGAATAAATGAACAAGTGAATAAATGCATGAGTTAGCAAATGAGTACAGGGTCAAATATATTTGGTGACACGGATTTTCCCGCTTATTTTTATAAAATTATTCTTTAAAAAAATTTTCTTCCTTTGTCGAGTGCACCAAGAGATCATTGAATTGAAGCTGCTGTTCGGCGTGCTGCTGCTTCCACTGGCGGCGTTGTCTTGCTTGTTTCCCTTACAGCATACAGCAGTGAAAGGACAACTTCGTTGCGGGAAAGACCCCCTTGCTAAAGCTCATCTCAAACTGGTCAACAACGATATTGTAGGTTTCGAAAACGTCCTGGAGGAGATGTACACGGACGAGTCGGGCTATTTCTTTCTCGAAGGTGGTATGAATCAGCTGGTCCGAATGAAGGTGTACCTCGAGATCTATCATGACTGCGAGGATATGTGGAAGATTCTTCAACGAAAGGTTCGCTTAGGTGTTCCTGATTCCTACATTACCCTACCGGGTTTCGAGAAGCTCACCTTTAACGCTGGAGTGCTCAACATGACCCAAAGCCAAAGTGACTCGACTTGTTTCAGTTTTCTGTACCCGTGTCTGAATGAAAACAAATTCTTGTTTCAAAAATTTACATCTTATTGTTGATTTTTCGGACTTGTTCAAATATCCACCTTCATGAAAACGGGCAGCATTGATGAGTATCACTTTTTAAACTCTATGATCTGATAATTGTTTTTAATTAATGTTAAAAAATAGGACGGCCCTAGATATTAGAACAAAAAAATATGAAAAAAAATTTAAGACCCAAGGGCCTCCCTTATGATTTTAAGAAAACAAAGACTTGTAAAAGATAAACCAGAGGCTCACCGTCGAAAAGTGTAACATCATTCAGGAGCTTTTGCTCTAGAGTAGAATCTCTGTAGAATAACTGTTTTAAAAGTTTCAAGGAAAAAATCACATTTATTTAGTTTTTTCCCAATTTTTTTGAGTTTTTCTCGAAAAAATTACCCTTTTTTTCGAGATTTTGTTTTGCACATCCTTGGTTCGCATGGTTGTCTACCACATGTGCAATTTTCATTCAGACATTCTCCACTTCATCCGTGCAAACTATATTCCAATTTCCTCGTGTTTCTTCGTTCAACGTTATAACTATCACTCTTACCTAATCGGGAATATGAATAAAAACACTATTGGGTAAAACTGCATAGTTAATTGCGTTTCATACCCGTTACATTGAACATGAATCATTCAAATGACCACTTCAAACTTCGAAAGCGACCGCAAATCGAATTATTCTTATTTATTTACTCGAAGGAGAAGAAAAAATATTCGATGACGAAAATACATAAAAAAAATTGTTCTTTGATTAGGAAGACTAAGAATTATTAACAAAAAAACAGTTTTTAATATTCAATTCGTGTATGCAAAAATCAATGACACATGAGACAAAATTTGAAAAGTTTCTTCGGCAGAGATTCTATCTTTGAGGCTTATGAAAAACTTTTACGAATTATGAAAAAAAATCAGGAGCATTTTGTTGTTTATTTTTAGACACCAAGCAGTGGTGAAATAACATACAATGAAGAAGGCCACTGAGCTTCAATTGCTCCCATAAAAGAAGGTAAACTGACAAAAGTTCTCTAAACACTATCACAAAAATTAGGAAAGTTTTTTTCCGGTTAAGTAGGGATAATGCCCTTAATTTCGGTTAGTGAGTGACAGATAGGATCAATCACGCTTTTCGAACAAGCTTTTATCCGTCTTATAGTTCAATCGAGACGAATGCTTGTTGAACTATCGAGCCTCAACGCTTCTAGCTCTTAGGAAGTTGAGACACGTACCATCCAGAACCGTCTATGGGACCAAAAAGGATATTCTACTGATCAAGGTACTTACAATGTGGAAAACTTGATAACGAAAAAAACTTACATGTAATAGACACTAAGGTTTATGATAGCAATCATGTCAAGCGAGGGAAAGACTTGGAGTTCCCAGACCAAACGAGCGAGTAAAGTTTTAAGAAGAAGGAAGTTTAAGTGATGATTATTATTCTCCTCCCAGTTACGCAATGCGTGGTTTTCGATAACAAGGAAGAACAAATGAACTGGAATAGCAGAAATTCTTATATTTATACATATGTATGAGTACGTTGTTTACGTTGTCTTCAGACTCAAGCACATTTGGTCAAATGCTCACTAAGTTACATTCAAGATAAGTAACACTTTTTGACGAAAGTGGTTTCCATGAAGCCTTTCTGGTCTACTTCCTCATGTCATACTTCCTTGTTCCCAGAAATTTCTCGGGGCTTGGTTAAGCTCGAAGGATTAAATGATTTTAATTTTGTTTGGATGAAAAGCTGTTTGATTCGGCTTTTCAATTAGCGAATTTCAAGAAATTTCATTCCAACTATCATCTTTTCCTCAAAAAAGGATGAAAATATTTATGCCGTCTGAAACAACCTGAAACAAAAAACCTTTGAGGTAAAAAATATCGTTTACTAGCACTAGTGTTTCTGGCTCAAGACTTCAATATCCTGCCATTGTATTTTCCTTTTCTGTGCATCAACTCTGTAAAAAAAACAAAAAAATTTTTTTAGAAATGCATTTCGAGTTGTAATTATATCTCGATTAAATTTAGAACCTTTGAACACGGAACTGAAGAATTAAAAATGAATCAGTGAACTTATGAATGATGTAGGAATAATAAACACACAGAAAATAAGCGGAAAGAATGAGGTACAAAATACATACATACATTATGTTTGTGAGAAAAAACAAATTTCAACCAGGAAGTAAGAATCTCCAAGAACTGGAAAAAGTGATACTCGTCGAGTTATATATATATATATATATATATATATATATACAGGGTGCGGCAAAAAGCTAGGTGGGCAGTAATTTTCCGATAAAAACTTAACGGATTGAGCAAATCAAACAAAATTTTCGTCAAAGTTTCTTCAAATAATTTGGGATATAACTGCTTTTTGAAATTTCGAACAGCCCTCCCTTCTCCTTGACACAGGCGCGGAGTCGCTTGTATAAGGCACCCACCGTGGTGGACAGGCAAGTGACGTCAAAATCATCCCACGCCTTCTCTAGTGAGTACGGAGGGCATTCGGCGGAGGTGATCATGGAGGGTAAATTGGTCTTGCATCAGTCTTGTACAACATTAGCCTTGTGGGCGGGCGCAGAGAACTGCTGGAACGTTCAGCTGCGTCCCGCAAAGTGAGCCTGGCTTCGGGAAGTACTTCTTTCACGATAATGTCGTTTCATTGCCATTCCCTTTGACTCCCTGCTCGACGAAAACGAGTGAAGTCTTGCCATTCGCGCAAATCCCGGCCCAGACCATGACAGAAGCGGGAAGGCCCTTTCTCGAGACGTAGCGACCACTCCTATTGGCCTCGTTGAACGATTTCGACTAAATCCAAACGTTCTGGTGGTTGAAGGACAGCTCAACAGTGAACAACTTCTCATCGGTGAAGAGAATATCCAAGCAGTCCACCGGCTTGAACCGCTTTGACAGTTCACGACATCTCCAAAGACGGATCGCCTTGATCTGGTCTGTCGATGCGTGAGTCTTCTGCAGCTTGATAAGGCGAAGTCCCATACGAGATTTGACGATACCACGAACTCCGATATTCATATTCAGATGTATCCGAGATATTCAGCTCCTTTGCGATATATATATATCTTTAAATAAATAATAACTTTAAAATAATTTTTTACATTAAAAAACGCTTAGGCTTAGGCAAAAGTTCCCGCTAATGAGACCGTACGGTTAGGCTAACGAGACCGCATAAGAAAAGTTCTCATATTCAGCCGAAAGAGCCATCTGAAAGCCGAGAGAACGAGATCTGATCAATTTAAAGCGCCTGATCAATTCTAGCCACCACATATATGTATGTACATATTTTTTTTAACCTACATCTTTCGATGCGAAAACGCATAAATTTACTTAAAATTTCTTTTCGTTCTTATTTTTTCCAACGTTCTTATTTCTTATAACTTATAACTACGAGTTCTAATAACTTAGAGCCAAAACTTGTCGTTGAACAGTAAAAAAATGGATGTAGACGCAGTTTTGAATAAGTAGTTTTTTCGCTTCTTAAATCCTTTTTTTTAAACTGTTTCAAGTTTCTGATCATCTTACCTCAATGAATGTGTTTTTATAGTCTCCAATTTGTTCCTTTCTCACTCACTCTTTCTCTCTATCCTCTCTCTCTTACATATCTTTCTTTTGTATCTTACGTAAAAAGTCAAAACAATAAAATCAAGCTTTTTAGCAATTTTTTTCATATCGCTGCAGGGTACTCGAAGTCCTGTCACGGCATTCATGCCTAGTCAGGTAGACCAGTGGCTCCACTGCTAGAGTTGTAGTAGCATTGGTAAAAGTCGAGTTCGTGCAAGCACTACCCTATTAATCAACCCTCGGTTTGGGTCAAACTAGAATCCCATCACGCAGCAGTCGGCTGGTTCACGTTTCACACCACAAGGGTGTAGATCAGAAAAACCACTCAAGCGGGGACGGCAGACTGGAAGAGAGACTCAGAGCGTGTGTAAAAAAAAAACGCATACGAACAGAGAATCCGAGTCCCTAGCCTTTTTGGACAGCCCATAGATTTTCGCATAGATTTCCCCCGCAGTAGGGTTTAGAGAGAAACTCTTACTACCCCTACACCACATCAGAAATAATTTAAAACGACGATAAAATCAGAGAAAACACGGAAGTTGAAGTGCTTGAATACTTGACTAGATGAGTTTTTCAGAAAACGAATAATCGCTGTCTAGGGGCATTAAGAGGAAGTGATGTGGGGGTAAATAGGGGGAGTTGTAGGAAAATTAGT
>OZ057406.1:37824809-37880726 GCA_964056735.1 Allodiplogaster pararmata | reverse complement strand
AGAGAGAGAGAGAGAGAGAGTGAGTGAGAGAGAGAGAGAGATAGAGATAGAGAGTGAGAGATAGAGATAGAGAGTGAGAGAGAGAGAGAAATAGAGAGCGGAATAAATATATGAGAAAAAAATTGTGATTGAGAATCAAGAAGAGAAAGAGAATATTTTTTCCAAACGGGTTAATCTCTCCTCCCATCTCAGCATACCTATGTTTTCACCGATGCTCTATAATCTTCCGAATGGCCTACCACGATATCATCAGGAGAGAATGCGGGAACTTGCACTGCAGAACCGGGTGTTATGATGTATCAGGAGAATACTATAAACTTGGAGAAGAGGCACTGTGAGAGACAAGTACCAGAAGGGGGAGGAAATTTGGAGTTGTGAGATAGCGGGGACCAAGAACAAGTGATTAGTAAGTAGGAAGGATGAGATAGAGAGAGAGAGAGAGAGAGAGAGAGAGAGAGAGAGAGAGAGAGAGAGAGAGAGAGAGAGAGAGATGAGGACAGATAGTCAGAGAAATGTAGAGCGATATAAATCTTTAGCCAGACAGAGAAAGTAAGATAGAGAAGGAAAGAATCAGAGAGAGGAAGTAAGAGAGCAGAATGGAACTAGATTATTAGATTAGGAGATAGAGAAAGAGAGAAATAGAGAGGAATAGAAGAGATGAAAGCAGAAAGAGACTAAAGACCGAGAGAGCCTGCCACGCAGGCTGTGATCGTGAAAAATGGCAGTACGAAGCCACCAAATTTGATAAGCCAGTGAACATTTCAAGGTCACGTGTTATTCGGTAAAACTAGTTGATGCCAACGATGGAACAAAAATATTTCTCTCAACTTTCTCGGATATCAAAAAAGTTATCAGCTTTTTTGTTGCTGATACCAATTTCATTCATGTCTTTTCTAGTTAATTTTGCTCAACGAGGGCCTGTGTGCACGCACCATTTTCTTTTTTTAAAAAACGGCGTTTTCTTTCAAAAATAGGTATGCGCATACCCTTTCGCTTTAAAGGAGAACAGTTTTCGTCAAGCAAACAATTTACCTTCCAGCATTGGTGACAAATTGGATTTTCCCTTGAAAACTTTTTAAGAAACAAGATTTTCTGCTTGTACGTCGATAAGGCCCGAGATTGAACCAATTCTTGTTCCTTTTTCTGCGAATCGTGCAAGTTTTTATTGTTTTTTTTGTGCCCGCGATGGCTCAATCGGTAGAGCATTAGACTATCAGTCTGAGAGCTCTCAAGTAGGACAATTGACAAAAGAATGATAGGGTATAACATAAATCAGGCAACTTTTCAGTAGATTCTATATTTCACTACCCACTCAATATATATTGGTATCGTTTTCAAGCCCTACGGCCTCGTAAGCGTAACCTTTACCTAAGCCTAAGCGAGAAAAAAACCTGAAAGCCTCAGCCAGAGCGAAAAAACTGGAACGTAAATTGCACTACACAAAAATTGCCTGAATTTTGTAATACCCTAACCTTCTTTTGTAATTGCCCTCAAGTAGCCGGTTCGTATCCCATTTTGAATGGCTAATTCCACTCTTCTTCCTTTACTCATCAGCATGGTTGAGCTCGCTCTGTAGCAGGAATTGATCACCTTGAGACTGTACCGTTAAACCATATACATTTCGTACCCGCGACTCTGTACTCGACACGTCTTGTTCCTAAGCTGTACGGCCTCGTAAGAGTATTATTTACCTGAGCCTGAGCAAGAAAAAAAAAAGAAAACAATTTTTTTTAAGTTTTAGTTTTTTCGTTTGAAAACAGTTTTTTAAAAAACAATCAAGTTTCTCGTACAAAGTGTCTCGGGTACGAAGTGTCGCGTTACCAATTCATCAGGAACGGGATAAACACGAAGTACCACTGTGATGAATTTCATGAATCTTCATACGGTGCTTCATGTCTATGACATTTATTGAAAAGCGAGGAAAAGTGTGTAAGCAGTTTTTTTCCATGTACTGTCTTTCACGAATGACCGCAATTTTACTCACAAAAAAAAAAACAAATTAAAACATTAGAACGTGTAACAAGATTACAACAGGTAACATGAACGAATTGAATAACCTGTAAAACAAACAAAATCTCCTATACTCATGGAGTATAGGAGATTCGAGATGGAACAACTTCGCTCAGAATTGGACAAACTGTGTTTTATGACATTGAAACACGATTCTTGAAACTATTTCACGATTTTCACTCAAGTTGAACGGGAGTTCGAGCACATTGCCTACACACAACGCTAATCCATTCGATCAAAAATAAATAAAAAGCCCAATGGCCTTTAGGGATAAGGGAACTAATAACGAATATTAAACTCTACTCATCGGTAAACGGAATACCATCAAAGTTGTATGAATATCAGTTCAGAACATATTTCATAGTCAATGATTGAAAAATCGAAGAATTACTTCAAAAGGTATAACACTTGAAAAAGAACGATTAAAACCATGGATAAGAAGACAAAACAGCTAATACTTATTTACTGTAGTGACACTTTCTTGCATTTATAATCCTCATCAAATGCCAATTTTCAATGTAATGAAACTTTCATCAAATGACATCATTCATCCATTCTCACTTTAACCCAGTGACTCTTTCCTTTCACTGACGCTCAAGTTGTTCTCTCGACCTCGACGAGCCCGCATTGCGGTCTTCAATTGTTACGTATCATAACCAAACTTTAATACACTCATCACAAACCCAACTGTTAATTCCCATTCTGCAAAAGAAAGATAATTATAACACTACGCAACTTCAATGAATTATTGCAACTTTTCCAACCGAAAGCGAGTTCCATTTTCTTTTTTTTATGATTCCCATCCTTTTCTACTCTGTATTCATTTCTCTTACTATCATTTTACTTAAGCTTTAGGCTATGATCAAATATTCCCCTTCTTTTCTCGGTTCACAACACCCCTGTCAACAGAAACCACCAAATGCCAATTTCTCGCCTAGTAACTACTCTCTCTTAGCAACCAGTTGAAAAAAAGAAAAACATAGTGGAATCAAGCGATTCCAGTTAAAAAGCGACATTGAGTCCCTCTTCAAGCATAAATTTTCTCCATTATGCCTATAAATGATCAGATTTAAATATCAAATCTTTCAAAATCAATCAACCTTCGATGCATTGTTGTAACGCCGCGTGTTGCCTCTCTGGAAAAAAGTTTGTTAGGAAAAGGAAAATAACTAGAAAAAAAACAGAAACTCTTTTTTTGTCAAAATTCTATCAGGTAAACTTTCTTTCACAAAAAATACCGTATTGTTCGATTATTGAAAGAAGCTTGGAAGCTTTTCGAATATTAGAGTTTTCTATTTTGAATATTAGATTATCGTTTTCTATTTCAAAAACATATCTGGATAAATGCTTCATTAATGACGCCAGGACGTTTCTCTGACCCGCACTGCGGGTAAAAAAATCTATGCGCTCTCCAAAAACCTTGAAAATATTGAAATCTAAGCGCTTGGAAAAAATTTTCTGGGACTTTTCGTAGGTAAAGTCCAAATCATTGGAGAAATTGGATGTTCTTCATTCTTCATTCTTTATTTCCATGTACATGTGTATGTTTAACGTGGAATCGAAATATAAAAACAATATAACATGGATTTTTATATATGATAAAATTAAGAAATGAAAAAGAAGAAGGTGAGGTAATACAGTGGCAGTGTATTAAAGCGATTAGTCAGAAACAATAGGGCTAGGTAAAATAGTATGTTTAGGAAGTTCTTTCAGTTTCGTCAGAAACATCATATCAGAATGAATGCATACTATTTCAGAAGGTAGGCAGTTCCATATAGAGATAATTCTTGATGCACATGTAGAGAACCGGGAGCTGTTTATAGCGAAAGGCAATGCGATTCTCAACTTGTGAGCATTTCTAATATTCTTAAGAAGTGGTTTAACAATGAATAGTCTGGAAGAATCAAATTCAGAACACGAATGTATTCTTTTATGGATAAATACTAGGTCAGCAACAACGCGGTGGTATTCAAGTGACTCTAGATTAAGCATTTCTAGTCTTTCAGAGTAATCTAATCGAGGAAGTCCGTTCCTAGCTAGGATTCTTCTGGTGAAACTCCTTTGAACTTTTTCAATGTCTTTCACAAGGCCTATGGTTGTTGGGGACCAAACTACAGTCGCGTATTCGAGGATTGGGCGTACATAAGTGACAAAAGCTAGTGTCAGAACATCAAGAGACTTAGTCTTGAATGTACGCAAGAATAAGTTCGCAAGGTTTGTTGCTTTCTTACAGACAATCTCGACTTGTTTATTGGAGGAAAGATTATCAGAGAACACAACGCCTAAATCATTTACTTCAGAAGATTTATTCATGACCACTCCGTTAAGATAGTAATTCATCATGGCATTGGAACCGAAGTGTGAAACAACGCATTTTTTTGCAGATAGCTCAAGATTGGAATGTTGACACCAGTTAGAGATGTTATCAATGGCTATTTGGAGATCGGAAGAGAAAAGTGGTACTTCAGTAAACAGTTTCACGTCGTCGGCATATATCGAATATTGCACAGTCGAAGGAATAACTTCCTTAATGTCATCGATAAATAATAAGAATAATTTAGGGCCGATTGTTGATCCTTGAGGCACACCACTAATTACAGAGGAAGTGCTTGAAAACTCGTTGTCAACACAAATAGTCTGCATTCTTTCAGTCAAATAATCACGAATCCATCCAAGGACAGGATTACAAATTCCTATATTTTCAAGTTTGCGTACTAAAAGATTATGGTCTACTGTGTCAAAGACCTTAGATATGTCAAGGAGAACAACATCGACAGCCTTTCCATGAGACAGTAAATCCGCAAGGTAACAATGTGATTGTACTAGTGAAGTTACTGTGGACCTTTTGCTTCTAAAACCGAATTGATGAGGAGATAGAATAGAATTGTTCTCCAAGTAAGCATCAATTTGACTAATCAAAACGTTTTCCATAACTTTAGAGATTGAACAAGTTAACGAAATAGGACGATAACTTGAAAGTTGATCTGCCGCAGATTTGGGTTTAGGGATGGGTTTAACTATCGTCATTTTCCAGAGAGAGGGTGTCTTTCCAGAAAGTAAAGAATTGTTAAAAATAATAGATAACGGTTTCAGAAGCACAAAACGCAGTTTCTTGAAAACAATATTTGGTATGGTGTCAGGAGAAGTGTTACACTTATTGCTCAACTTTCTAATACCATTCAATATCATATCATGAGTTATGAAATCAAAGTACAATTTCGAGGGAGTCGTCGGATAGATCTCAGGAACAATAGAACGAGGGGTCGAGTACACCGAAGAGAAAAAATCTGAGAAAGCTTCGGCTTTAGATAATGAAGTAACCAAAGTTCGATTAGATTGATCAACTATTGTGGGCATTGCTGAATTACGGCCCTTAGAGCGACTGCGACATTCGGAATAAAACAATTTCAGGTTTCCTTTACTAACTAGTTTGCTTTCTTTCTCAATCTGGTGCAAATGTAACTGTTTAGAAAATTCAGCAGAAAGATTGTGGCTGTAAACAGAATTAGGAGAATGAAGTGTAGCTCGTTGAAGCTTGTAATACATTGTTCGGAGCCTAGGTGGATAGAGGTCGATATCAGAGAAATCGGAGAACAATGGGACGAAACGGTCGATAAGGTGGACAAGGAAGTCAACAAAGTAGTTATTAGCAGCGTCAGAGTCGAAAAGAGCTAGAGAAAGTGTCCAGTCATGAGATGCAATCAGCCATTCCATCATAGCCCAATTCGCACGCGCGAAATTTCTTATAGAAGGAGCCGAAGCAGCAGGAAAAGCTGAGAAAGACACTTGAAATTCTACGGTGGCATGGTCACTTGATGAAAAAGGCGCAATCACAATACAGTCGGAAACAACTAGACTATTAGACAGCACAATATCTAATATGTTCGTACCACGTGTTGGTTGGGAGACGAATTGAAAAAATGCTCATCGCAGCAAAAATCTAAGAACAAGGAATGATTCTCATTGTAAGAAGTGTATAGGCTATTCCAGTCAATAAATGGAAGATTGAGATCTCCTACTACCACCATAGGTATATTGGGAAGAGTAATCGATTTTTTTTTAAAATTTTTTTTGTATTACACTTATTGCTCAACTTTCTAATACCATTCAATATCATATCATGAGTTATGAAATCAAAGTACAATTTCGAGGGAGTCGTCGGATAGATCTCAGGAACAATAGAACGAGGGGTCGAGTACACCGAAGAGAAAAAATCTGAGAAAGCTTCGGCTTTAGATAATGAAGTAACCAAAGTTCGATTAGATTGATCAACTATTGTGGGCATTGCTGAATTACGGCCCTTAGAGCGACTGCGACATTCGGAATAAAACAATTTCAGGTTTCCTTTACTAACTAGTTTGCTTTCTTTCTCAATCTGGTGCAAATGTAACTGTTTAGAAAATTCAGCAGAAAGATTGTGGCTGTAAACAGAATTAGGAGAATGAAGTGTAGCTCGTTGAAGCTTGTAATACATTGTTCGGAGCCTAGGTGGATAGAGGTCGATATCAGAGAAATCGGAGAACAATGGGACGAAACGGTCGATAAGGTGGACAAGGAAGTCAACAAAGTAGTTATTAGCAGCGTCAGAGTCGAAAAGAGCTAGAGAAAGTGTCCAGTCATGAGATGCAATCAGCCATTCCATCATAGCCCAATTCGCACGCGCGAAATTTCTTATAGAAGGAGCCGAAGCAGCAGGAAAAGCTGAGAAAGACACTTGAAATTCTACGGTGGCATGGTCACTTGATGAAAAAGGCGCAATCACAATACAGTCGGAAACAACTAGACTATTAGACAGCACAATATCTAATATGTTCGTACCACGTGTTGGTTGGGAGACGAATTGAAAAAATGCTCATCGCAGCAAAAATCTAAGAACAAGGAATGATTCTCATTGTAAGAAGTGTATAGGCTATTCCAGTCAATAAATGGAAGATTGAGATCTCCTACTACCACCATAGGTATATTGGGAAGAGTAATCGATTTAATGTAGGACAACAATCTGACCATCGTTGCTGATGTACAGGAAGGGGAACGGTAGATCACTACGCATCGCATTTGCCGTGGAAGTGCAATAGGGTTGAAGATATCGAGAGATATCACTTCTATGCCATTATCTTGGAAAGAGGAAACTAGAACAGATGGAATATTAAGGGAGACAAATGCGGCAACTCCTCCGCCTTGATTAGGATCATTTAGGGAACGATCACATCTATACAACAAATATTTATGCTCCTTCAAAAACTCATGATCGGAATCTAAGGAAGAAAGCCAAGTTTCTGTAACGAAAACAAGATCATAGTTATTGTAAATAAGCAAAAAATCAAGATCAGCTACTTTATTGCGTATAGATCTCGCATTGAATAAACATGCTTTCGTTAAAGGGCAAGAAAAAGAATTCCTAACACTGCCACTGACCTAGCGAGAAGTTCTTTTGGTAACGTTAGCGAATGACCTTTTCTGTTCTTCTCGGAATGGTCTCGGCGTCGATAGCTTGGACAGCTGAGTTCCTCTGACGGTCCACTCTATCTGCCCGGCCGCCTGGTTCCGTTCTCTGGCAATATGTCTGCACTGCTTTTCTAATTCGAGTCCAGTTCTGGTCAAGTCTTCTCTGACGAAGACTCGGGGAAGAGACTGCAGGACATTAAGCCTTGAAGTTCTTATCTTTTTCAGACAAGCTGAGCGAAGAGTTGTAGACGGTAGATATATCTTCAGAACTCGTCTTTTGTGTTCCGCTTTGCCAAACCGCTTGTATTTGACTTCGCCTCTCTTGAAGGCCTCCGAAATGCCCTGGATATCCAGTTCTTGTATGAACTTTGAAACGAAGGTTTCATCGTTCGCGGCTGTGACTGAGTCCGATTCGTGTTCCTCCATACCAACAACCACGATATTCTTGGCCTTCTCTTCAATAACATCTTTGTCTTCGAGTAGGCAGCGTCTGACTGCCTCATATGCAACAGCGTCTGGAGACAAAGTGAAATGAGTAGATTGGGCTGCTGATGAAACGGCAAACTTTTCTTGAGTGAGAGACTCAATCTGCTTGTTTTGAGCCTCAATGGTTCGCGCTTGAGTTGCTATCGTGTCTGCTTGTAAACGGATGGTTTCCAGAAGAGAGGCGATTTCAATGTTGGCAGAAGAGGACATGTTTGGACAGGAATAGGATATAGGGCACTGGGTGAAGAAATCAAAATCAGAGCTCTCAATAAACGCACTGCTCACTGTGAGAGAAAAGTGCGAGAGATGTTAAACTCTGAAATTTGAAAAAGATTCTATGCGTTCGAAAAAAAGTTGTGCAGGTGCTAAGAAACACCCTGAATGACGCTATATTTTCAGCACTTAAAGTTAGGCCTTCGTTCTCGTGGTAGGTAAACTCAACAATCTGTTAAATACCTTTTCAATCGGAGATAATGGTTCAATAACCTGATGGTACGAATCCCTGTCAGAGTTTCCATGCGACGCATCTCCTGAACCGCGAATATGATCATACTTACTTTTCTATAATAAAATAAAAACCTGTCATTTCTTGCCGCTTGAAGCAAACTATGAAAAAATCAAATAGAAACCAACAACACAATATGTATGAGATAGCTCATTTCTGCCTTCACACAGAAACTCAAATTCGAATAATGCACCAGACCACGGTAAATCTTACCAGCAGCACCCTCGAATCCACGACGATAATTCAATTCTTTCGCCGGATACGCATTATGGCTACCAACTTTTTGATCTGCGTTGTGGAAGCCCCTCGAAGAATTGTACGGAAATTGTCGCCTCTGCAACTCATTGTTTCTTACAAACCTACCTCCATTCACAGGGTTCGGAGCGTGTTAAATGTTCCTCCGCTTTCTGTTCAAAATGTTTCTTTTACCCGCAGTGCGGCTTAAAAAAATCTATGCGCTTTGCAAAAATCTCGAAAAACATTGAAAGCTATGCGCTTGGAAAAAAATTTTCTCGGAATTTTCGTAGGGGAAGTCCGAAACAATGGAAAATTTGAGTTCTTAACTCCGAAATTCTATAAATCTATGCGCTCGAAAAAAGTTGTGCGGGTGCTAAGAAACACCCTTTTTCTGTTTACTCAAGTAATGCATCAGTGAGTAATGCAACATCCTGAACACAGCTAATCGATTTACGATAGCAGTGGACAAGCTGCCAGTTACTATCCACAAAAGAAGCAAGTAGATCAAAAAAGTAATTAAAGTAATGAAAAAGCAACCAGGGAACAGTAGAAAATGAATCAGAGAACTGTAGACGGGAAAGACCGATAACTTGGGATAGAAAAGACAGAATCCCAAACAAATAGAGAAACAATTTCGGTAGATTTCATTTTTTCCTTGTGGGTTAGAGACATGGTGTTTCTCTCACCCACACTGCGGGTGAAAAAACTTCTATGCGCTCTCCAAATACACCGGAAAACTTTCAGATCTATGCACTTGAGAGTTTTTTTTCGATTCTCACCTCAGGGAATTTAATAACTCATTGCGAAAAACACTTCTAACTTTTGGAAATTGTGAAAATCTATGCGCTCGAAAAAAATTGTGGGGGTGATAAGATACGCCCTGGTTAGAGAAGCACCATAATCCAGAAAACAGCCAGCGGTTCTACCAGGTTACGCCTGTACCTCATCTGAGGAAGGCGGTCAATTGCCGCATGGCAAGAAGAATTTCCAGAAAGGATGGTATTATTTCCGAAAATTTACCGGTTCCGGTGCGCCTCTGGTCAAGCCAGGACTTTTAGGCGGAATAGCATCATGCTCGAATGATGACATCTGACTTCTTCCCTCACTCAACTGTGACAAAGGTGCGCTCGGCCTTAGCACAACATCGATGCGCTCCAGCGTCGAATATGGCTGAAAATGTTACATGGACCCATCTGAGAGGGCCTCGTCGATGATCTACAGTGTTTAATTGAAAGCTTGCTCTTAGCATAGACTCGCTATCTTGAGTAAGATATGATCGAGCCCACAGAGGGCCATCATGACACGAATGGAACCGTTAAATTAATGGAAACTCTACTTTTGCCCGTTTCACGGCTTCAACGGTTGTTGTTGTTGTTTGCCCATAGGTCCTGTCGAGGGGAGTCCTTTGGGATAAGTTGGTGAGGATCCTTTTGAGTCCGGAGAAATTTTGGTTCATTAAGATCAACGGTTCATTAAGAAGCTCTCGCATCGTAATCATCTGATAAGTTCTTCAGCTGATCTAGACACAAAGTTGAAAGACTTTCAGTGATAATCCAACCAGAGAACCGAGACAAGCAGAAAAAACTAGTTGGCCAAGAGGAAGTTGAGAGACTGATTTAGGCAGACTTCCCGAGAAAAAAAACTGATGGAAACGTCTGACACAATTTTATAACCTCTCAAGAGTATGTACATCAAATACAAACTGGCCGGTCCATCTTCACATAGCTCACCAAACTTGTGAAATTTCTCTCGGACCTTCAGAAAAATGTTTGATGGTGAAGAAAATATAACAGAAGTTGATCAAAAAAACTGTATGATTGTTAATAAACTCATTTTCCATTGGTTAAACTACGGCCCCGACTACGTGAAATAAAAGAACAATAGATTTAACAAAACAGACCAAAGGTTTTGTTGACTTCCCCTCTCCCGCCTCCTTGGCCGCCAAGTGTCGCCCGAGAGCATTCAATTCAACACATCCTGGTAAGCCATGCATCTTCACATTATCATATCTTCTGTGTTCGTCATAATTTGATTGACGCGAAAACGAGTGTTGGCCTGAAACACTTTTTTTGATCCCTTAGCCATGTGTCACGAAACTACGAAACTTTTGATGAACGAAAATTCTCATCATAACCATTTCAAACCAGGGACTCAAAATTTTGGAAGGCCTTGAACACTAACTCATCAGGTTGTTTATCTCCCCCCTTCTGTGGGTGAAAAAAATGTATGCGCTCTCAAGAGAAACACAAGAAAATCTTCAGATCTATGCACTCGGTAGTTTTTTTTTCGATTCTTATACAGGGAAATTAATAACTCATTGCGAAAAACACTTCGAACTTTAAAAAATTTTGAAAATCTATGCGCTCGAAAAAAATTGTGCGGGAGGTAAGACTCATTGATGAGTATATGTTACTCATTGATGAGTATATGTTACTCATTGATGAGTATATGTTTCTCTTCCGTTCCGATGAGCTCCAACTTCTCACAAGAAAATCAAGATGCATAAAAATCTTAGTAGTGTCAGTGTTGGGATGCGGTGTGGTTTAGTAGAGTGAGTTCGGACGTTTCGCTCTATTTTGAAACACACCACATTTCCACACTGGCACTACTAAGGTTTTCATTGATCTTTTCACTCTTCACGATGCGCGTTACTCAGCATTCAAAAATCTAATCAAGATGCCTATCAGCCCCTTTAGAATCAACCTTTTTTTCTTCATAGTCCGATAAAGACCCACTGAAGATGCTTTCATATGTCATCAGCCCTGTTGAAAATTCCGAGAAAAAACTACCTTTCTTTGTACGGGGAGCCTGAAATAATGATTCTCTCTCCCTTATCAATCTTTTATCTCAAACTCGCTTTTCATTACTCCAGACTACCCTGCTCGGAGAAAGATAGTTTCTCAAAAACTTCCCAGAATCTCAAGTAACCTTTGCTGAAGTATGGACACTCTTGGAGTTGCCCCCCCTACTTTAATTTCATCGAAGGTCCCATAAAAAATCCTTCGAAAAAGCCAATTTTCAAATGATTAACCTACCTTCATTAACATTCACCAAACTCTCTAGCTTCTCGACAAGCTTTCTGTTTTCCTGCTCAAAGGCAATTTTCCTTTCCTCCATCATCCTCAAAATAGACTCCTTCTCTTCTCTCTGCTGCAACTCATCTCTTTCTCCTCCAGGCCTCGGCGCTCTATCCCCTCCTCGCTGTCTCGTCTCTTCTGTTTTCTTCGTAGCCTGTAACCAGAGAAAGACTTCAATAATTTTAAGGGTCCGACCGATCATCAAAATTCAACGAGCATCCAAGAGAAGAAAGAAGCTCTATAAGAGTAATTAATTTGAATGAAATTAGCTTTAAAATATACAAGCTTCAAACAGTTGGAGAACCCAGTAAATTTTGCGATTCGAAAAATAAACATGATCACAAAAGTATTTCGACTAGTTAATTTGTAAGATTTCTGTCGATTCTCTTTTAACTCATAAAAAACTACGTTATTCCACTCATGTTAACCCGGATCAGTCCTGTTATGGAAACTTTTCATAAGAACCAACGCAAATTCCTCACGAGAATCAAAAGAACCTAAGCCATTCCTTTCATGAGAAACCGCATCACTCTTCTCATGAGAACCCTCTCGCCTTGGATGATGCTACAGCCCACAATTTCACACCATCGCAAGGGACCGGTTCATCCTCTCCGGTATCGAGCACGTCCTCAGGTGGCGGATAGGGGGATGTCTCTTTTCACAAATGCATTGGAGATAGCGGGCTTGCCCGTCGCGGACCAAAACTGGATAGTATAGTTCGTCAAAGGAGGGCGATGCCGGACTGTCCTGGGCATGCCACCGGATAAAACATCAGCCGATACTCCTCTATACTTCCTAATTGCGAGTCAAGGCGTCAGTAAAATAGCCTCTTGCTCTTCTCCGGTTAACGAATGGGTCTCGCGAAGAGGATCACCGACTGCGGTGCGAGTGTAGACGGAGAAAATATCTCCAGACTCAAAAGGATCCTCACCAACCTATCCCAAAGGACTCCCTCGACAGGACCTAGGGGCAAACAACAACAAAAACACGAGAACTAAGGTTTTTAATCTCACGAGAACCAAGTAATTTCACTTGTGAAAGCCAAAATCATTCCTCTTATGAGAACACGGGTCCTTCGCTTTATGTAGAACTTCATTTTGTTTATGATCGCACTAACTGTAAACCGATGGCTCTTATAATATGCTTCGCTAGAACTTATTCGGTGTTCCATGGATCACCACCATCCATTTTCTTCCCACTACACTTCGTACCCTCCATTTCGCCCTGAAACGCATACTATCGTTTAACCCTTCGATACACCGAATGGTGCTTCACAGGTCTAAACCCACATTTAAACCCCCCCCCCACTTTTTCTGTGCGATAATTCAGTCATTTGTCATCTTAACCAGGCGTAACTGCTTTTAAACTGTGTAACTTAGCATTTGAAGGTTTACCAAATGTTTATGGACTATGAAAAAACCTCTGAATAGAATCCTGCGGGAGGTTGCCATTTGGGAATCAGCTCCTCTGCCTTCTGCCCATCCGTATCGACATATATGTTCACGTACTTCAACAAAACAACAATGTTTTCGAATCCATTACATATTATCCGCTGAGACTTAACTTTATTCTTGCTCATTTGGAATAAAGAATTGAAATTATAACTGATGAGAATAAATAGAAACGTTGTAAACTACAGGATAGAACACGGGTTTTAGGAAGAAGGAAACTTCATGCGTTATCAAAGAAACCATATCGACATCTTTCACTCGCATTTTCTGTATTTTTACGCCTGCAGATGTTTACTAATTACACTTCATGTCTTTGTGATTGAGATGACAACAGAGGCATTTATTGGGCCCGAAAAGGGCACAGACACCCGCCGGAGGCGGAAATATTCTCAAAAAGATACCCGCGAGTTTCGAAATATTTTTCAAAAACCAATGATGATAAATAGAAAAAAGTTCCGAAAAAAACCCGAATTATTCCGATTGGTCACTGTCTAACATACTTGAACTTGAAACGAGTCACTGTCTAACATACTTGAACTTGAAACGAGTCACTGTCTAACATACTTGAACTTGAAACGACTCAAGAAATGAAAGACCGCAAAAAATGGTTTTAGAAAATTTCATTGGAATGTGGAGATAAATTAATTTTTTTTATAAAAACCAAAAAGTGACATGCTAAGATTAAACTTATTATTATTAATCGAAAGAAAACAACAACAAAAAATTTTTTCTTGATTGTAATACAAATTTGTCAGCGGAAGGTCTGCCCTCCATATTGATTATTACAAACTACGGATGAATGAAAATTCTTCCGAGGCAAGACATCGCTTTATAACTGAATTGCCAAACACTCTGCGGAGCTCAACATCGGATAATCGCAAGACTTACCTTTTCAGGAGAGCCCTTTTTCTGATGACCAATAAGATTATCTGAAAAACATCACATTGAGTTTTACAACCATAGCTCACCAAGCTTGCTAAATTTCTTCCCGCTCTGTACCCCAGCATTTTTCGTTTCAAATTTTAGAGGATATAACGAACGTTGATCTTTTAAAAAAACATTCGTTAGTTAACAAGATTTCGACTTTTAAACTCCGGCCCCAGCTGCGAAAAAAGAATGAACTGAATCTGGAAAACATAAAAACAATTTGGTGTGCTTCCCTTCCCCCCCCCCTCCCCGGTCTTTTAGGGTCTCCCGGTCAACCGCTCGGAGTAAAAAACCCAGCACATCCTGATGAGCTATGTTTACAAAAATCTTCTCGAGGTAATTCCCTACTCGCGGTAAAATACAAACTTCCGTGAGATGAATAACCGATGTATTCTGGTTGGGCTTTACAGTTACAGTATACAGTTACAGCTAATGACTCATCCATCACTGGGTCACTGCTAGTTAAGTGTATCAGCAGTATCTAATGTTAAATTCATGCAAGGATTCCGAACCTCTTTTGAATCCTCTTGGTTTGAGCATATCAATGGGAAAATGGGGGGGGAAGGTTTGAACTATAAAAAAAATCAAACCTATCATTAAACTCTTGCACGTACCCGCCAAGAGGTGCTTGTTGCCAGTCCCTCTCATAGCCATGGTCTCGGACCGAAAACAAGCAACAAACCATTTGAAACTCTGGGTAGTGTTTGATATGAGTCCAATGGTCTCGAAGTGTAGAGCGGGTACTCATTGACTGCGACGCCATTTTTCGCAGTCCGCTGCTGTACGGACCAAGATTTAGGCGGGTACTCGTACTCGTCGACAGCGACGCCATCTTTTGCAGTCTGCTGTAAGGACCAAGATTCAATTTACCCATCTCCAGTCAGCAGCAAACCATAAAGACAAGCGGGGAGGTAGATGGGAGAGTGGCCAAGATAATGGAGAAAAAGGGAGTACAAGACTGTCTTGAAAGAGCAAACCAGAAAACGATTTCAGGCCTAAACGAATTAATTGTCTCTTTTTCACTGGTTTAAAAAATCATTCAAATCAGGAATGGAAAATAATCCAAAGCTTCTACAACCTGTTCCGGCTCAGAGTTGTTAACGACGCTTATGAGAGGACCGAAACCCCCCTGACAGACCGAATTGATCATCATAGTTTCTGTAATCGCAAACTTTTTACCGAACTTTAAATTTAGATTAATCAATGACATCTATTTTCTTTTGCTTTCTAGCTCAGAAAACTTCCGTAAAAACGGATAGCCCACGGCCAGACGGTAGTACATTACTATTCGACCACTGCGTGCTCCCGTCCAATGTTTCTCGAACCCACTCTGAGGGTTAAATCTATGCGCTATGAAAGAAACCTAGTGACAAAAACACTCTTTTGGTCTGTATTCTGTCTTTTACCTTATAAAAACCTGCCGTTCCCTAATCAATAGTCATCTTGATATTCAGGTGGGTGAGAAGGAAAATTCTGCTCCCATCCATCATCCACTCACTCACTTTCTCCCATCACCTCGTTTTCCGAGGCATACACTGCATCGAGTTTGCGTTGCGCGCTCGAAATCTGATGCTTCGCATCGGACTTCAACTCGATTCTTTGATCATCGCGTCCCAGCCGAGCGAACTTCGAATTCGGACTAAATGACAATTTTTTCTAATGTTACCTCTGAACAATCGTTCTCTTGCCCATTATAAAAAATACAAATTAACGTTTTCTGCATTTACTGTCATTTATTGTCTTTTACTGTCTTAGCATTCTGAAAAACACCTAAACCTTAAGAAAGGAGAACACGGGGAGATGGTAAAGATCATCATAGGTTTCGAGCTGTTGAGAATTTCGAAAAACGACCGTTTTTGAGCGTTGGAGTCCAGAATAATGACTAGATATCTCTTTTCCACTCTTTACTTTTAGCTCGCTCATCATTATTCCAGACTCCCCTGCTTGAATGGTCGTTCTCTCCAAATATTAAACAGTTACAGACCTTTAGTGAAGGATTTACAAAGTGACGCTTTCCTTGATCGCTGTTATTCTTTTCAACTTAGGTGGGAGCGACCATTCATGACGTAGCCCAAACTCGCCACGCTCGCTTGGTTGAAGGTTGACAAGAGAATACCCCCGAGGACTATTTTCTACTCAAGATTCGCCGATGAATACTTCAAAACTCGAACATTTTTGACCAAATTGACACCTTAATTTGAATATTGTGACCAAATTGACACATTAATTTGAATATTGTGACCAAATTGACACATTAATTTGAATATTGTGACCAAATTGACACCTTAATTTGAATATTGTGACCAAATTGACACCTTAATTTGAATATTGTGACCAAATTGACACCTTAATTTGAATATTGTGACCAGATTGACACCTTAATTTGAATATTGTGACAAAGTATCATAATTGAAGCACATTATTCTAACACATCTCGAAACACACTGGCAACAGTGGCCATTCGTGACTCTACAGCCTTAAGAGCCTGTCACGGATGGAGCCGGATCATCCAGTCCAGAATCGAGCGCGACCTCAGGTGGCGGATAGAATTATTCGTGCTGGGAGGTAGCGGGAGAAATCCCGCCGCGGACAAAGTGTCCCAGCTATGGTTTCATGATGTGCATGCAACGAAAAGAAACGCCCGCAAAAAGCGTAGATGTATAAATGAATAAATAGATGTATTTGAACAGAGAAGTTCAGCTGACTTAAGGGTCCCATGCAAGATTTTCGCCTGCTAATAATGTTGTCCTTGACCATCAGACCTGGGCTTAGGGAGCATTTCCTAGTTCTATCAGTTTAGGAGAAAAAGAGAAAGAAAAACAATGGTAGAGATTCCCAACATTGATGCTCTGTATCATAAGGAGAAAAATCCAGCGGGCAAGAAACAACAATCAGCTCAGGACTATTCCTCATTCCAGGAAAGCATTCATCGAGCCGCAAAGCAGTAACAGGCTCGCTGAAATATTGTTACCCAAGCCCATTTTTCCGGAAATGTTATACCTTGCAAACCTGGTTCCGTTAGGTGAGGTGACACGGATACCAGCTGGGAGACCGTGATCTTTCCTTTCAGTCGCCTCGAGTTCCTTTTCACCCACAGCTTGGGCGATATCTTGGTTCTGTAGGATTTCCTCACTTTCCTTCCTCGCGAAGAGCGGGTCCTTGCTTTGCTCCTCTCTTGCAGAATACTCAATAGTCTCTTCTGTACCACTGAACTCAATTCGCTCCTTTCTTTCTCGAGCCTCAATTTGCTCCTTTTCCTCAGAAGACTCAATCAGCTTCTCCCTCTTAGGATCCTCAAGCTGTTTCTTCTTCGTCGGGTCCTGAAATTTCTCCTTGAAACAAAGCTCAATCTCTTTATCTCTCTGGTGCAGCGCAGTCTGAATCTCTTTTCCGATTATCACTTGCTGTACACTAAGCAAAGATTCAATTTTATATTCACATTTGCTTTTGTCTAGACCCGCCTCCAATAATCGGTTTATAAGATTGCCTCTCTCGGACTGCCACAGGAATCTACCAAGGACAACAAGACGACTTTCTCTTATAAATTACAGTAAAAAATGGATCGTTTGAATACCTGCTAGCCTGTCACGAACAAAAAAACCCAAGAAGAGTCCTTCCTTGAGCATAAAAAGCAGTAAAGTTTACTCTACAGCCGTGGCAATCACCCCTTCTCCATTGCTCTCCATCTGTTTCTTCATATCCTCCTGCATCCCGAGATGCTCAATCTTCTTCACCGTCGACTCCTCACATTTCGGGTAGGTACACACCTAAAATATAGACATCTTGAAGCCTTCAAGTGTGCTCCTTTCATCCGCACTGCGGGTGGAATATACACGTCCTCCACTTTACTTGTCGTAGGAATTCTCTGGTCCTATCGCTCAGATTTTGCTTCACATATATTAACTCTATTCCATGTTTTCCGTTGCCTCACACAGTCTTTTTGATATACTCACTTCTTTCTTTGGGAATCAATAACCTACACACTTTCCAGCTCTTTTTCTCCTCAGATGTCTTACCCTGCTCCTATGTCTAGAATTTCCTCGCCAACCGCAAGAGAAGCGTCTAGAATAAATAGACTTATTTTCAGAGAACGGCAGTTTTCGGAGGTGGACCGACCAAGAGCGTGCGATGGAGAATAGAAAAAGTCAAACAAGTTGAGAACAACCAGCTCATTCAACTAAAGCATGGGCTCGACCCCTGTTCAGAAACCTGTTCAGGAAAACCCCTGTTCCCCTGGCTCGACCCCCTGTTCAGAAAAAAAACCTAACTTGTCCTCAAGGGTTTGAAAAAACTTTTTCTCTTCAGATTCGAGACATTCCGTTTCTTTTTCGTAACAATCCTCTGCAACCTCTCCTTCTCCCCTTTCCCCCCCCCACCTCTCAAACATCCTGAAAACTCTGAGAAACTACCGTATTCTCAACCGGCACCGTTTCCCAAGACTTTTCAGCCAAAACGTCCTTCAGAAGCTCCGTACTCTTTTGCTCCTCTGTGGTTTTCTAAAAATCTCATCATTTTCTAACTGAAATCAAACACACAATTTTAACTGAAAGAATCCTTTATGTACAATCTAAAACAAGTATAATAATAAGAGAAATTATGCTTGTGACAATGTTGATTGTGGACATAATTCAACAAAGATCCATCCCTTGCAGGAATTAAAAAAAATTAGTTATGAAAAAAGACCACCCTTTGAGCGTCTGGAATACTGAGAAGCGAGCTAAGATAAGGACAAAGAATAAGAGCTTTTCACTTTCTAGAATCTCCTCGCCTTGAGAACGGTCGTTTTCCTAAAATCTCAACGTTGCTGATAACAGATCACATTCATAAAAAATAGTAAATGAAGTAGTAAGAAATACAACAGAAAAAGCATTAGCATCAACACTTAGACGTTTGAGTTTTTATTACGCGAAGTCTTTCAAAACATCACGTTAGAATGGTAAAAAGGGGATTGGATGACAGAGAAATTGAGGGGCAGAAGCGAAAAGAGAACTGTAGAGGTCATTGGCGGTTTCCAATGGGAGTTACTAGATGGGAACCTTCTGAATCTCTAGACGGAATCTCCTGAATCTCTGGAATCTCTAGACGTGACTCCTGAAGTGCTTAAAAAGAAGCTTGCACTGCTTGTCCATTACTTTTTTTGACGTTTTCCTTTTCTCTTATTCAGATTTACTTCTTTTTTTACGAAAAAAAATCCCAATTCTACTATAGGTTTTTGCTCCTTCGATCGAATGAAAAGGATAAAGATTGCCTTGAGCATTGAATCTTTCACATACCTCTAAATTCAGTTTATTGGGCATTTCCATTACTTCTCCTTCTTCCATAAATTTTTTGAAGGTGGTTGAAAATTGATGCACCAGAGGCAGAGAATACCTGAAATAGAGTAGAGCACTGATAGATATCGATCCAATTGACTTACAGAAAGATATCGATTCAAGACTTGAATGATTCAGATAAGTCCAATTTCGATCTACTATAGCTAGGCTATGGCTAACTATGGCTTGTTATTACTACAACTTCTCTCATTTCGGGACAGGGCACACGGTAACTTCTACGAGATGCCGGACAGACCTATCCTGGTAGAACCAGTACCTGTTCCCTGGCAGTCCAGAATATATCAGTTCCCGGGCAGTCCAGAATATATCTACTAAATTCTCAACTTCTATACATTTTCATTTACTTCAACTTCTCTCATTTTCGTGACAGGGCACACGGTAACTTCTACGAGATGCCGGACAGACCTATCCTGGTAGAACCAGTACCTGTTCCCTGGCAGTCCAGAAAATATCAGTTTCCTGGCAGTCCAGAATATATCTACTAAATTCTCAACTTCTATACATTTTCATTTACTTCAACTTCTCTCATTTTCGTGACAGGGTACACGGTAACTTCTACGAGATGCCGGACAGACCTATCCTGGTAGAACCAGTACCTGTTCCCTGGCAGTCCAGAATATATCAGTTCCCTGGCAGTCCAGAATATATCTACTGAATTCTCAACTTCTATACATTTTCATGTACTTCAACTTCTCTCATTTTCGTGACAGGGCACACGGTAACTTCTACGAGATGCCGGACAGACCTATCCTGGTAGAACCAGTACCTGTTCCCTGGCAGTCCAGAATATATCAGTTCCCTGGCAGTCCAGAATATATCTACTAAATTCTCAACTTCTATACATTTTCATTTACTTCAACTTCTCTCATTTTCGTGACAGGGCACACGGTAACTTCTACGAGATGCCGGACAGACCTATCCTGGTAGAACCAGTACCTGTTCCCTGGCAGTCCAGAATATATCAGTTCCCTGGCAGTCCAGAATATATCTACTAAATTCTCAACTTCTATACATTTTCATTTACTTCAACTTCTCTCATTTTCGTGACAGGGCACACGGTAACTTCTACGAGATGCCGGACAGACCTATCCTGGTAGAACCAGTACCTGTTCCCTGGCAGTCCAGAATATATCAGTTCCCTGGCAGTCCAGAATATATATACTAAATTCTCAACTTCTATACAATTTCATTTACTTCAACTTCTCTCATTTTCGTGACAGGGCACACGGTAACTTCTACGAGATGCCGGACAGACCTATCCTGGTAGAACCAGTAACTGTTCCCTGGGCCACTTCTTGTGAGTGCCAGACTCATGCATGGACTAATACCATTTACTGAATACTGTTGGCTGGGGTGGATTTATCCGAATTCTAGAGCTAGCGCTAATAAAAATGGAACAGGTAGATTAGAACATTTCCTCATAAAACAAAATCGCGAAAACTCAACCATGGTTGAAATATTTCTGTACATTCCAACAATTCATTCACTCATTCATATTCAAATTTCATTCAAGACTGAATGCAAAAACTGAGTGTTTTTGCACTTTTCGTACTAATTGGTCCCGATTCTCAAAATTTATCCCCCAAAAGCTGTTTAGTCACAAACATTTAATTGTTTCAGTTTCATTTCTTCAACAGCATTCTGGAATACAGCGGTATTTTGCAAATTCAACGACCTCTCCACTGTTTCTTGCAGGTAGGCCCGAATCCCTGCTTCCCAATAATCGCTCTGTTCCCTCGCATCACGGACTACCTCCGCAGAGAAACTGAACATTCAAATACTATGAGGGTAGATGTTTGAGGGTGACCAAAAGTACTTGTCCGGTGGGTCCTGTATTTCTGATGCATTGATACCCACTGATTTTGGTAGATCAGAAAGACAACAGGTAAAAAAATGGGTTGCTTAAAAGACTAAGTCGCTCAACGTGCGGAAACAACATCAAAAGAAAGTGAAACATATAAATCTTATTAAAATTTCAGCCATATCTCAACTAAAGTGACTTGCAAGTGTTGAAAACTTTCTTTTTTTAACATATCGTTCTTTGAGCGAGGAAGTCTGGAATAATGGGAATCGAACTAGACCTCAAGGGCAGAAAAAGAAGGTTCTTATATTCTAGAGTCTTAAATTTAGTCTAGATTCAAGTCTAGTCTTGAATCTAGACTCCCTCGCTTAACTAACTTTTGAAAGTGTAACTAACATTCGTTTCTCGAATGACTCAACAATGCGTTTACCTATTCGAAAAGGCCACAAAATCAGAAATCATTGTTTCCTTTCCCTGCCGTTGAGATGGTTTTATCTGCTCCTCTCTTCTCCTTCATTGAAACCATCACTCTTCTCCACCACAACTCATCATCACTACACTTTCAAAATGTACTTACGCAAATTATCTTGCATTCTCGTCCTTCTGCTTCACTCTCCCAACAGAAAGTTTCTATGAACCACACTGCGGGTAAAAAAACTATTCGCTCTGCAAAACATTTGAATCTATGCGCATGGAAAAAAATTTTTCTCAGATTTTTCGTAGGGAAATTTTTGCGGGTGCTAAGAATTTTGTTGTCTCCCATTTCTTATGAACTCGTGTCGGCTCACAAACTCTCATAAAATCAACTCAGTAATCCTTTGTGAATATTCAATTTGTATGTGCAAGGAATACAGTATTCAAAACGGTTTTCTTTGGAAGAGCACAGTTTCACCGATCGCGAAGGAATTCTTTTTTTATTGTGCAAATTTTTCCAAAAATAAAAAGTTCAACCTCAAAACAAAATCTCACCGAGTGTCGAAACATGTTGTATGGGCCTTAAAATGTGCATTATCATGTGTGCGTGTGTAGCTCAGTGGGGAGAATATTCGCCCGGAATGCGAAAGGTCACGGGTTCGGTTCCCGTCACACCACACGATTTTTGCACGAGTTTCTACGAACAATCCGCTCCTCTGCTCGGTATAAAAATCCGTTGCTTGAGATCAACGAGGAGTAGGGAATACTCTTTTTTACATGGGGGCCGAACCGGGATGAGAAGAGAGGATAAGAAGAGAAAAAGAGAAAAAAAAGAAAACCCGAGCATGAGCTAGTTCGTAGAAACAAAGGCGCCTAGACCTCTGACCCTAGACCTCGAGAGACCTCGGTGTTGAGAGGGGGGCATGTTGTATGGGCCTTAAAATGTGCATTATCATGTGTGCGTGTGTAGCTCAGTGGGGAGAGCATTCGCCCGGAATGCGAAAGGTCACGGGTTCGGTTCCCGTCACACCACACGATTTTTGCACGAGTTTCTACGAACAATCCGCTCCTCTGCTCGGTATAAAAATCCGTTGCTTGAGATCAACGAGGAGTAGGGAATACTCTTATTTACAAACATAGGAACTTTTTCAAGGTTCATTGAATATCTGTAGAGAAAAACTAGCATTTTTTCCATTTCCTCTTCCCCAAGCACTTCAAGGGACAATTTGTCAGCCACAAACTTGGTCGCAAACTGAATAGCTCTCGCAACACTTTCTCGCATTCCCATTGGATCCTGTTGGTACTGCAATCATTTCATTTCAGAAAAAAGTTTCCTCACTGAAACATCAAAAGGTAAAAAAATGACTTTCGAGCAACTCAAACAAGAGTTAGGAGAGTTTGTTACACAGTGACTACGTTCACCCATCAATTAGTATACATCACTCATCAATTAGTATACATCACCCATCAATTAGTATACATCACCCATCAATTAGTATACATCACAGACTATCACAGGCACTCACCAAAAATGAATAGAATAGTTCATCAAAAAAGGGCGATGTCGGATCGGCCACCGAATACAGTTATCAACCGAAACGCCCCCCCACCTTGTAAAAACAACTCAAAACGCCGTAGTGCAATAGCCTCTCGTTTTTCACCGATCAATAGATGGGTTTAACGGAAAGGATCGCGGAATTCGGTCCGTTTTTGAATGGGAGAAATTTCTCCGGACTCAAAAAGTCCTCACCTTTTTGAGTTTTCCTTTTCAAAAAACGTCTACGCAAACAACAACACCCTTATTTTTGGGAAATTACCGAAAGGAGGCAAGAGGGAGGCGGAGGCAAGAGGGAGGCGTTTGTTGTTTGTACCAACAAGCAACACACTCATAACACACTTTTACTTTTGTTGTTTGCGTCGCAATCGCGTCGCGGCCCTCGGCCTCGTTAGCTAAGCCGTTCGGCCTCGTTAGCTAAGCCGTTCGACCTCGTTAGCGTAAACTTTTCCTAAGCCTAAGCGTTGAAAAGTAAAAGTGTGTTATGAATGTGTTAAAAAGTAAAAGCGTGTTAGGAGTGTGTTGCTTGTTGGTACAAACAACAAACGCCTCCCTCTTGCCTCCGCCTCCCTCTTGCCTCCTTTCGGTAATTGCCTTATTTTTGTAGTTGTTCTTTCCAAACTTACTATCTTTTGATTCTTTAAATTGTTCTTCTTTTCATTCGCAGTCATAGTTTGTTGTTGTTGTCTTGCCCATAGGTCCTGTCAAGGGAGTCCTTTTGGGATAGGTTGGTGGTGAGGATCCTTTTGAGTCCGGAGAGATTTTCTCCGTCTACACTCGCACCGCAGTCGGCGATCCTCTTGGCGAGACCCATTCGTTAACCGGAGAAGGGCAAGAGGTTATTTTACTGGCGCCTCGACTCGCCATTGAAAAGTATAGCGGAGTATCGGCTGATGCTTTGTCCGGTGGCATGCCCAGGCCGGTCCGGCATCGCCCTCCTTTGACGAGCTATACTACCCAGTTTTGGTCCGCGGCGGGATTTCTCCCGCTACCTCCCAGCACGAATTCTTCGTAGGGAGGCGTCCCTCTATCCGCCACCTGAGGTCGCGCTCGATTCTGGACTGGATAATCCGGCTCCATCCGTGACAGGCTCTTAAGGCTGTAGAGTCACGAATGGCCACTGTTGCCAGTGTGTTTCGAGCAGTACAAGGCAGTCATATTTCACCAAAGTTCTTGTGCAACTGTAGAAAATTTTAAAAGAACGACCGCTCTTCGAGCAGGGGAGTCCGGAATAATGAGAAAAGAGCTTAAGATAAACAGCGAAGAAAGGATAGCTAGTCATTAATTCAGACTCTATCGCTCAGAGAACGGTTGTTTTTTCAAAATTAACAGTGCTGGTGTCCTATGTTGGAATGAAGCAGAATGCGTTAGAGATAAAACATCCTCATTCCAACTTTTTTCCGATTCCAAAACATTTCTCATGAAACCTTCATCGGCTTACTCTAGATTCCTTGTATGTGGAAGACTCTTCGATCCCTCTCTGTAGATCAAGTAGAGCCGCCGCAATAGAATGAATTGGAATGCTGCAAAAAAACTTTATAGATAGTTTTCAAAAGGCGTCCTTCTCAAGTCTTGAAAACTTGAGAAAATGACCGTTCTTCTAGCGGAAGATCCTCAAAAAATGCGAAGTGAGCGACAGGCAAAGGGAAAAGATGGTAGAGTGTCTAATTATTCTAGAATTCCGTGCTTAAAAAAGGTTGTTCATGAAAATTTCTCCGTGGTGCTAGTGATATATGAGTTGTTGTTGTTGTTTGCCCATAGGTCCTGTCGAGGGAAGTCCTTTGGGATAGGTTGGTGAGGATCCTTTTGAGTCCGGAGAAATTTTCTCCGTCTACACTCGTACCGCAGTCGGCGATCCTCTTCGCGAGACCCATTCGTTAACCGGAGAAGGGCAACAGGCTATTTTACTGGCGCCTCGACTCGCCATTACTAAGTATAGGGGAGTATCGGCTGATGTTTTATCCGTTGGCATGCCCAGGCCAGTCCGGCATCGCCCTCCTTTGACGAACTATACTATGTGATATATGAGTTCATCTGAAAGAGAACTCTTTAATGAATTCATCAGTCAATATAGAACGAGAAAAAAAGAGAGTAACAGTGAAACCATCTTACCTCATGTGCTGACCGCCAATCTCCGTCGCCAGTTTCTCAAGAAACTCGTTCGACTCTCGCGACTCCCTCGTCAAACTGCAGATGACAAGTATGCGAGAGCACAAGTCCAGGCCGCTCCCAGCCAGTTTCTCCCCCTTCCAGTAGTACGCTGCGTCGTCTTCAAACTGTCATGTTACAAGGCGGGAAATAATCGAGGAAAGCTATGTGATCGTAGCATAGTGGATAAAGCCCTCGTCTTGTACTCGAGTGGTTGCGGGTTTTTATCCCGTCCCGATTAGTAAAAAAAAATTTCAAAGCGATTGATCAAATTTTTCTATCAACAGAACTAGACCAGCACTGTTGAGAATCCAAAATAGGCCATTCTTTCAGCGATGTAGTCCGAACTAATAGCATTAGACTAATGGAGCATTAGAATTCAACTTTTCACTTTGCAAAGTAATCTCTGCAAAGTGATCCCGTTGAACGTTCTAGGCCACATCCCGTTAAGCGTTTAACGCTCTAGGCCGCATCCCTCACTTTGCAGAGATTACTTTGCAAAATGAAAAGTTGAATTCTAACGCTCCATAAGACTCCCTTCTCCGCTCTTAAGCTTCGGCTCGCTTATTATTCCAGACTCCCCCGATCGCAGAACAGTCGTTATTTTTCAATTCTCTACAGTTGAACTGGAACTTTGGTGAACTATTAACTAGACTCTCCATTGTTGAACTTCAAATGCTTTCGATTCAATTTGAACCTAGTTATCTCAAACGTTTAAATAGTAAAGTCTTACGGTCTATTGCCGGGTTCATGTCTTGAACTTTTGCGAGTCTTAGTTTCCACGTTTCCGTTTTCTCACGTAAAAACCTGTTTTTTCTCGATAAACCGACAGTTTCTGGCCTATTTCGGACCTCAGTTAAGGCGAAATTTTGCTTCCGTTAAAAAAGTTTTTGCTCTTACCAAACACATCATAAAACCGCAGATAATTTCGTAATACAATGCTCAGAAAGATCAAAGAATCGACCGAGCGAGTGTATAAAAATGACTACTATATAGGAGGGAACGACAGACTTCAAAAAGACACCGAGAACTTTAGATAAAACAAATAGAGAAAGCATATGAACAGAGAATTCGTAGAACTAGTATTTTTGAGTAGGGCACGGATTTCACCCGCAGTGCGGGTTTGAGAAACAACCTGCTGCTGGTTCCTATACCAGTGGGGAGAGTCAGATTCATTGAAACCAGGGTGTTTCTCAGCACCCGCACAACTTTTTTCGAGCGCATAGATTTTTTTTTTTATTTCAGTGTTTAACATCCAATTTCTATAATGATTTGGACCTTTCCTAAGAAAATCCGAGAAAAAATTTTTCCAAGCGCATAGATTTCAATGTTTTTCGGAGTTTTTGAAGAGCGCATAGATTTTTTCTACCCGCATTGCGGGTCAGAGAAACATCCTGATTGAAAAAACTATCTCGATTTCTCGGCGGTCTTGGTTTTGGTACAACTGCGCGGAGTCTGAGCCGAGCTCACACAATAGTCAGAGACAACAACATTATCCCACCCAGATCCATAAGCTTGTTAGCTTATTCCATAAGTCACTTGTGCTTGAACGAGAATTTGCATATGAACAAACGCAGGAGGCCTAGAATGCAAAGCGAGCTTCTTTTTTTTAAATTCCAAACCTTCCATATGAGTCTATACTCTCTTTTAAATCAATCATCTTTGTCGTTCTTCATTTCTATGTGCAAATTTACTCAAATAAGAACTATTTTCAACTGTTACAGGGTTCATTCAAACTCTAATGAGCCATTTGATGGCAATGTGAGAAAACTGTGATGAAAAAACTATGAAATAAGTAAAACTCCGATTGGTTGCAACACTGACCAAAATTTGAATGTTTATTCGCTGCTTCAACCAATCTCTCGCACATGTCTCTTACCAACACTGCGGCTGGGATGATGGCTGCACTCTTGGAGAGATCTATCAAGAAGCCAGTCTGGAAAAGAGACGGCGTTAGAGAGAGAGAAATAGGGAAAGAAAGAGAGATAGAGTGAGAGAGAGAAAGATAGAGATAGATAGAAAGAGATCGAAAGAGAAAGAGAGATAGATAGAGAAAGAGAGATGGATTGTGAGCAAGAGAGAAAAGTGTAAATTAGAGTATTCCCTACTCCTCGTTGATCTCAAGCAACGGATTTTTATACCGAGCAGAGGAGTATATTGTTCGCAGAAACTCGTGCAAAAATCATTTGGTGTGACGGGAACCGAACCCGTGACCTTTCGCATTCCGGGCGAATGCTCTACCAACTGAGCTACACACGCACACATGATAATGCACATTTTGAGGCCCATACAACAAGAGTGACCGGATTATATCCATTAGCAGAATCCATTCATACAGAACAAATAAAAATCGAAGTACTCTTTGCTTTCTTAACTGTCGTTTACACCAGTTCTTCTTTGTACTCTTAACAAAGCCATGACTAATTTCTACATCAGCCTCAGTCTTACAGAATAGTTTCTTTTCAGGTTGTTTTTTACCCTTGCTGCTGGTGGACTTTATGCGTAAATCTATCCAAAAACAGAAAGTTATACGAATTTCCCGCCTGGAGAGAGAGCATTTTCTATTCCACATAGCAAGCACTCTCACTCTCTCCAAAGTCTACCGCTCCATAATGATACTTTTTTGTCTCACCCTCTGTCTTTGTGGGTTGGAAAGAGAGGCATGGCTAGTACCAGTTTTTTCTAGCCTTTTTAACAAAGCAATAACTAGTTCATACAACGAATGGGTCTCACGAAGAGGATTGCCGACTGCGGTGCGAGTGGAAGAAAATTTCTCCGGACTTAGAAGGATCCTCAACTATCCCGGACTCAAAAGGATCCTCAACAAACTATCACAAAGGTCTCCCCTCGACAGGACCTATGAGCAAAAAACAACAACAATACTTAATACATGGGTACGCCCCCACTCCCAGAAAAAGAGGACATTGCCGGACCTTTCCACTTTTTCTCAAGTCCCTCCACATCCGAACCATCTGCCTCCCGTGCACACAAAAGGGCTCTCGAGAAATCGGCGGAGTCACCGTTGTGGCCGAGTCGAGAAGGCGACAGGGAAGGGCGATTGATGGCGGCCCACATGCGGCCGATTCCTGATTCAGGACGAATCCAAGTTTTCTTAGTTCATCAATCTTCACCTTTTTACACCCCCCCTTAAAAATGAAATGATAAAACAAGGCCTTGTCGACCGAACTCAGATAACTTGTTTTGAGTGTGTTTCTGAGAGAGAGAGAGAGAGAGAGAGAGAGAGAGAGAGAGAGAGAGAGAGAGAGAGAAAGAGAAAGAAAAAAAAGAGTGAGAAATAGAGAAAACGAGATATTGGACGATGAAAGAGAAAGCAATCAAATCAGTGGCTAAAAACGAAGCTATAATAAGATGAGTTCAGTTCATTGTGCCCTCACAACGGTCATTGTGCCTTAGACATAGCAAAAATCGCATGGGAAAATGTTTGCTCGGTTGGTGTATGGCTAACGCTCTACAAGCCCCGGTTAGGCGGCGGAGGTTCGGTCCCGGTCGAGTGCAATTTTTGCTCGGTTGGTGTATGGCTAACGCTCTACAAGCCCCGGTTAGGCGGCGGAGGTTCGGTCCCGGTCGAGTGCCATTTTTGCTCGGTTGGTGTATGGCTAACGCTCTACAAGCCCCGGTTAGGCGGCGGAGGTTCGGTCCCGGTCGAGTGCCATTTTTGCTCGGTTGGTGTATGGCTAACGCTCTACAAGCCCCGGTTAGGCGGCGGACGTTCGGTCCCGGTCGAGTGCCATTTTTGCTCGGTTGGTGTATGGCTAACGCTCTACAAGCCCCGGTTAGGCGGCGGAGGTTCGGTCCCGGTCGAGTGCCATTTTTGCTCGGTTGGTGTATGGCTAACGCTCTACAAGCCCCGGTTAGGCGGCGGAGGTTCGGTCCCGGTCGAGTGCCATTTTTGCTCGGTTGGTGTATGGCTAACGCTCTACAAGCCCCGGTTAGGCGGCGGAGGTTCGGTCCCGGTCGAGGGCCATTTTTGCTCGGTTGGTGTATGGCTAACGCTCTACAAGCCCCGGTTAGGCGGCGGAGGTTCGGTCCCGGTCGAGTGCCATTTTTGCTCGGTTGGTGTATGGCTAACGCTCTACAAGCCCCGGTTAGGCGGCGGAGGTTCGGTCCCGGTCGAGTGCCATTTTTGCTCGGTTGGTGTATGGCTAACGCTCTACAAGCCCCGGTTAGGCGGCGGAGGTTCGGTCCCGGTCGAGTGCCATTTTTGCTCGGTTGGTGTATGGCTAACGCTCTACAAGCCCCGGTTAGGCGGCGGAGGTTCGGTCCCGGTCGAGTGCCATTTTTTGCCCGTGCGATTGATTTCTTTCATTTACAATAAGATGCTTGAAAGACTTTTAAAACTTGAAAAGAATTCTTGCATAAGAAACTATGGACAACACATTTTAGATGCAACCTCTTCCAACATGCTGTATGCTTTCCAGCGACGCATTACGCTGTCTTTCAATTCAAGTACAGCAGCTGTTACACGCTGAAAAAAATTATTTAAGAGAAAAAATCTCAACTTTTGAAAAAAAACAACTCTTCTTTAAAAAAACAAGCTCAAATCTTATTCGATTCAATTCTCTCAATAGTTACCAAATTCAACAGCGAGTAGCAATTTATTGAGAGTACCAAAAACCGGGTAACGTTGAAATAACGACAACATTAAGAAAAACTGACCGTATCTTCAAACTCATACGGTGAAAAGTTTGCCAAGATGCACCCATCTTGCAGAATAGATCCTTCTTCGGGTAAACCCCCGATTCTCTCACTGAATCTATGACTCGAGTGTAGATGTACGGCTCCCATCTAAAAGAAGACAGTTATTCAAGGGCCTTGCAATGCGATACTTTTAGTGTGCTCTGAGAGTTCCATCCAAAGAGCTCCCAGCTAGCTCCTTCATCACGAGCTTAAACCATACATACTTATGAGTTATTAACTGAGTTTGAATGAGGACAGAATAAGGTTGTTCAGGAATATGTACATATCAGACACGTAATCATCATATTTAGGCTGCACTCTGAATTGAATTCCAAGTTTTAAAAAAAACTGTTGATAAGTGTACCAAATCGCATTGCAAACTAACAGAAGAAAGATTCTAAGTTCTGAAACTTTTGTGTGACGTGAACAGCACTTAAATTGAAAGGTATTAATTATGTTCAAGCGACCTTTCTCGTTTACAGTAACCTTATTTTTCGTTTCTTGAGTTGTTTATTTTCGTTTTAAAATCTAAAAAAAGTTCTACTTAGAACGTCGATTGTTCAAACTTCCATTCTGTGATTTTCGTAATTGGGCGGAGAATCCGTTCTTTCAATCAGACTGTTTTTGTTGTTGTTCGAAATCCGTAGAGAAGCGCATAGATTAGAAAAAGCTAACTATAAAGAAGAGTAAAGAAGCGCATAGATGAGAAAAAGCTAACTAAAACTAATATTAAAGAAGCGCATAGATTAGAAAAAGCTAGTAACTATAAAGAAGAGTAAAGAAGCGCATAGATTAGAAAAAGCTAACTATAAAGAAGAGTAAAGAAGCGCATAGATGAGAAAAAGCTAACTAAAACTAATATTAAAGAAGCGCATAGATTAGAAAAAGCTAGTAACTATAAAGAAGAGTAAAGAAGCGCATAGATTAGAAAAAGCTAACTGTAGTGAAGAGTAAAGAAGCGCATAGATTAGAAAAAGCTAAATATGATGAAGAGTAAAGAAGCGCATAGATTGGAAAAAAGCTAACTATAATGAAGAGTAAAGGAGCGCATAGATTAGAAAAAGCTAACTAAATTGGAGAGTAAAGAAGCGCATAGATGAGAAAAAGATAACTATAATGAAGAGTAAAGAAGCGCATAGATTAGAAAAAAGCTAACTATAATGAAGAGTAAAGAAGCGCATAGATTATAAAAGGCTAACTAAAAAGAAGAGTAAAGAAGCGCATAGATTAGAAAAACCTAAATATAATGGAGAGTAAAGAAGCGCATAGATTAGAAAAAGCTAACTATGATGAAGAGTGAAGAAGCGATAGATTAGAAAAAGCTAACTATAACAAAGAGAGACCGATTGAGTGCGATGAAAATTAGAAAACTTTATCTTTAATAATATTCTTTTAATAGCTTTTCTTCTCAGATAAACTCTTGTCCACAGTTCAAGTTAGGAAAACACCTTGCGTACAGAACCATACATAAAGAACGCACTCATATTATGTCTGCTTCCCATCAACTTGTTTCTCCAATCTACACTGCGTGTCATTTCCAGGGGTCAAACAGTAACCGGATTAGCTATGTTGGCGCATAGACGTTCTCGCCAGAAATTATCTACATTCTCTTCTCCTTCCGTTCTATTTGACTATTCCTCTACTTACCTATCCATACTTTTTAGCCTTTTTCCATCTTTTTCCAACTTGCTCGGCGGTTAAAAACGAATATTCCTTCGAGCGGTATATTTCAACGCCTGGTCAAATCTATGCGCTAACCAAGTAGCGACCTAAACATATTCTCTGTTTGTTTCAAATTCTCTTTTTTTTCATCGCACGCTGTCGTTTTCTCTCCAACCTCTGCCGTTTCTACATGACCAGGTTTCCTTCAATCTATACACTCATTTTGCGGGAGGCAAGACACACCTCGTTTCCGTTCCCTGAATTTTCACCTCACGATATCTTTCCAGAATCAACTGATCGATTCCTGGACGCGCAACCGACTGATGACGGCGACTTCCATCACACAAAATGTCCTCCCGACATCCTCTCGAGTTCATCCCTTTTCTGAACAGCTGATCAATAACTATTAATAAACATCCGCATTGGACTCGCAAAGAGGATCGCCGATTGTGATCACTTCAAGTATGTTTAGACAGACACAATTCTTTAGGACTCGAAGGCAACATGCCAAACCTTTTCGGAGGGTTTACTCGACGGGAACTAGGGGTGACTACAACAGGTTACCAAGATGTGCTTGAAAAAAATTTCCGGGCGTGCGACCAAACAAGAAAATTTTTCCGGTTTCGCCCAATTGTATCCGGTCGTTAAGTTAACGACGTTAACACAATTAGTTGAAAATATCAAAAAATGCGGTCATTATGTTCGCACAGTTTGAACTTAGCCTTTATGGGGCATTTTCATCCCAAAAACGCGAAAATAGATGCCGGACTCTTTTGATGTGGGGTATGCCACCGGACAAAACATACTCCCCTATACTTTGTAATGGCGAGTCGATGCACCAGTAAAATAGCCTCTTGCATTTCTCCGGTTAACGAATGGGTCTCGCGAAGAGGATCGCCGACTGCGGTGCGAGTGTAGACGGAGAAAATTTCTCCGGACTCAAAAGGATCCTCACTAACCTATCCCAAAGGACTCCCCTCGACAGGACCTATGGGCAAACAACAACAACAATGGGCCAACAACAATAATCCGTAGTCTTATCTTGTTTATTCTCATTTCCTCGCTGCCTTTTATCATTCCTGGATACCCATGCTCCCCAATCCTGGTTCAGCTTCTCTCTCCAACTTCTCGTTCTCTCCTTCAACCCCTTTCTAACTCTTTAACCTGCTCTCAACTCTATCACTCGTTTCCTCATTATTCCACCCCCTTCTGAATCTTTTTCAAAAAAAGGTAACGCACGAAATGTCCATCAAAATTTCCTCGTCCGACTCGAATCCTACAGTAACTCCATCCTCCGACTCCAGAATTCCGTCGCCAAATGGCACTGTTTCCTCAAAGTGCAACTTTCATTCGGAAATGATTGAGCGATCAAGTTTGCAGTTCGGTTCTGGTCATAGCTGATTAATGAATAATAATAATAATCTTCCTCGCGCTTGTTCCCGCCTCACGGCAGGGTAAGCGCTCCCCTGAGATGCAGGACAGAACTATCCTGGTAGAACCAGTGGCTGCCTGCTAGATCACTGCTAGTGTGAAGAGCAGCAGTGGGGAGAGTCAGACTTACAAATGCAAAACAATTTTTTTTAGTTAAGAGATTGTGCTTTTAGCTGAGTGAAGAGAATGATCATAAGCGAGCAAGTCTTTACATAGGTGGTCTCTTATATTGTAGCCAGGGGTTAAATAGTGATCGGATCGCTCCTGTCGGCGGATACATGTACACACACTATTGACAAAAAAACTCCCTCTCTTTTATTACCCTTCTCCTTCATCCCCTTTTCTTTTCTCCTCCAAACTTTGAGCGGCGGATACATGTAAACCCAAATCGGGCGGCTTCATTTAACCCCTGATTGTAGTGTCTCTGCCTTTTCACCATTCATCTCTAGCTCGTTTCTCATCATTACAGGCCTCGCTCAAAAATCGTTTTATTCTTCTTCTTGATAATTTTATGCGTATCATGGTCTCTGTTGGAAAAAAATTGTTTTAACATCGGAAAAAATGTTCTTTAAATTTCTTGAACACACGAATATTCAAAAATTTGCTGAAAAACATAATTTTTTGACTGATTGTTTAAACTTCATTAAAATATAGGTCTCATGAAAGCTTTCGCACGCTCCCGTATCGATCACAATCTGAGGAAGAAAAGGTTCATCATCTCAACAATCACGAAACCTGCTCGAAGCCGAAATCGACGCGCAGTTTCATCTCCAGAGTCCGGTTTTTGCCCGTCCATGGGACGAACCAACGAGACTCGCTGAATTATAAAAACGGTTCAGAATTTTCGGACTCGAACTCATGTCCTAGGCTATGTTCTAGTGTGACAGCCGGTGACTGGTCGCGTTGTATTTTTATGCGCGGCTCTGGTTGTTTCCGGCTTGTCCCCCTGGTTTAAAGACCTTAGTTTGAGAAACCCCAACCCTGTTCTCATGTTCAACTCGTGCTCCTTTCCGGTATCTTTCACGCCCCCTCTGGTTTACTACCCACGACCGAGGGGATAATACGCGGTAGAAGCCGAAAGCCGCCGCGGAAGTGGTAGAAACCGAATGCCGCCCCAGGTACCAAGTTCTGAGCATGGTGCTTCTTCCCAAGCTTGTATATCAAGATAAATAGTCATGAGGGTACAGCAGGCCTTTGAGAGGGCACGAGAGCGTGTGATGTAGAGAGAGGATGCAGACGACCAGAGCATTTTAACACTAGCTTTCTTGAACAGCGCATAGATTTAACCCGCATTGCGGGCAGGGGTTATTTAGTCATGACGGATTTTCTGTCGGCGGGCCTCTGTGTTCAAAATCTTTAGGGGGGACCCTTACGTAAAAAAAAAGGTAAGAAGGACCCTTATGTGAGAAAAAAAGAAAAAAAATTTACCCCTAATTTTTACCCCCTTATGTGAAAAATTTTTTTTCCGCTTTCGGCGGGGTTCTGTTTTTCCAAATCGTAAGGGGGGACCCTTATGTGAAATTTTTTTCGGCGGGTCTCTGTTTTTCCAAATCATAAGGGGGGACCCTTATGTGAAAAAAAATTACCGCCTTCGGCGGGCGTCTGTCCCTTAATCTTTCACACTAAAAAAAACCCTGATTGCGGGTACGAGAAACACACTGTTTGTTTGTGAGCCTGTTTGTTTTCTGTTTGTGAGCCACAATTTCTGTTTGTGAGGCAGAATCGACTTGAACTGCTCTCCCTTCATTGTTTGTTCCAGTAGTTTTAGCATTCCACTCCTGTTTGGCCATCTCTCTACATCCTAACTGATTAAATAATTTTTTCTGTGAACCGCGTGGCAGGCAATCAACTTTAACGCTCAAAAGCCGCAATATCTCATCTTCACCGACAGCATTAGGCATAAAGGCGAGACCGTTCCCAGTTGCTTTCGCTAAAAGTTTGGTGAGCTGTGTCTTCAATACACCCCTTGCCTCACTTTTCTGAGTGCTTAAAAAAAAGGATTTATACAGGAAAAATCTAAATATAGAGCAGATAACCTTGGTGTCAGATCGACCAGAGCTTTCTATCGAAAGATAGTTTTTAGGGCAATTCAAAACACCATGCTCATTCTGGATCGTCATAGAAATTATGCTTCTTGAATTTCTTTGAATTCTTTCAAATCGCAACAACCTTCACTACTTTTTCAATCTGCATTGTAAGCAACATCATAAATCATTGTGCAATTCAAAGCCTGTACTAATCATTATGATTCCAGAGCCGGAGGCGGAGCTTGCTAAGAAGGAGGAGCCAAGAGCCAGGAGGATAAAAGAGGCCACAGAGAGCGATCGAGGAGAGAGAGGGGGACGAACCCCAAGCCCCGACCACAGACCCCTTTGATATTTTGCGTCCCTGATAAATATATATCTAATAACTCCGTGTTTGGTTGTTGGGGACACAATACAGGGGCAGGGGAGGGAAGGAACACTCGCGGGCAATGCCCACCATTACTGCATTCAAATTTCTTCTTTGATATCATCGAGCTTGTACTGTATAATTGTTCTACCACATGTAATAAACAATCAACTTGATTTTTTTTGTTGAAAACTTCGAACTTTGATTTTCTCCCACTTTCCGAAAACGGAGTGAAATGCCTGTTAAATGACGATTGTTAACCTTTTCGTTTTTTTTTCTCATGATTTTGCGAATTTCACTGTGCAAGAAAGTATCAAATAATCAAGACACACCGGAAGTCGTCGTCTTCACAAAGCGCCCTCTTCGGCCTTATCAGCAGCAGCCGGCTAACAGTAAAAGTTATGGATCATAAAATGAGAAAAACGTCGTCTTTGCTCTTAAGAAATAAGAAAAACATTTTTGCTCTTCTCTTTCCCCCGGAACGGCTGCGATGTAACGTCCATAAATAAACCCCGCCGTAATGTTTTCCTTCTTCATCCTACTCGAATGGCCGCTTTGTAACGACGCCCAACAGACCTCAGTTTAAAAAAAAATCTTATATTGTCGCCTGAAGCCTCTGCAACCCTCACTCCTTATAAGATTTCATCTTCTCAAAAACCCTATTATGCTCTATCATACATTCTGTGATAAAACAATTCAATTCAAAAACGGTACAGCACTCGCATCCGGTAAGAGAGAGGGAGAGAGAAACATAAAGAGAGAGAGAGGGAGAGAGAGAGGGAGAGAGAGGAAGAGAGAGGGAGAGAGAGAGGAGAGAGAGAGAGGGAGAAAGAGAGCGAGGGAGAGAGAGAGAGAGAAAGAGAAAGAGAGAGAGAGAGGGAGAGAGATAGAGAGAGAGGGAGAGAAAGAGAGTTCAATTCCGCTATTATTCTTCAATGGTTTCTGTATTTAACATTCTGAGAAACCCCGAAGTCTCCCATTTTAACCCAGAATCTTTTTCAAAGCCTACCCGTTACACAGCGAGACGCAGCCGTTGTAGAGTAGCTGTCGGTAGCGAATTGGCATTCCTGTGATTACCAACATCTCTGGCCACTAAAAACAAGAGGATTGTACAAACTACAGGTAAAATGCAAACTTGCAACAACAAAAAAAGTTCAGGGCGATCGACCTCGCGAGTCGCGACCCTCTCCCTCATTCGTAATGAATGAATCAGAGTTTACACAGTTAATACTAAAAGAAAAAATCTTCATTCCTCTACATAAATAGAAGGTTTCATTAGACATAACTCGGCCTCAACCGGTTTCATAAAGTTGAAAGTGAAATTTTTAACCTACTTAAGCGTTCGACCTATTGAAAAATCAAGACGTATTTCCCCTATGGGTGGCACAGTGTCTCATTGAATTGTTTATTTGAAAGAAAAACTAGTTGTTTTTGCGGGAGAATCTATAAGAAATTAAAAGCGAGCTGGAAGTTAAACAAAAGTCGAGAGAGAGAGAGAGAGAGAGAGAGAGAGAAAGAGAGAGAGAAAGAGCGACATTAAATTTCAAGACTGTGTATACTCGTTCCCCCCTCCCTCATTTAGGCCTTCTACTCGAATTATAATTAGAGGTGTCCTATATTCATCTATGGCATATGAATTAGTTGGGTATGGAAGTAGTCGAGAAAAAATCGAGAGCAAAAGGGTAATACTTCATTAGAGAAATGTTGTAAAGCTCACTGTTCTTTGAGCGAATTACAAGAGGACCTCGTGAATATGCCTGGATATTTTCATTAGTAAAAACCAGGATGTTTCTCTGACCCGCACTGCGGGTAAAAAAATCTGTGCGCTCTTCAAAAACCCTGAAAAACATTGAAATCTATGCGCTTAAATAATTTTCTCGGATTTTTCGTAGGGAAAGTCCAAATCATAGTAAAAATTGAATTTTGAACTCTAAAAATTTACAAATCTATGCGCTAGAAAAACTTGTGCGGGTGCTAAGAAACACCCTGGTAAAAATAACAAAATGAACTAGTAACTTCATTCCATAAAAATTTAAGCCATCAAGTAATTGATGAATTACTGGGTCATGTGATATGAGGTGGATGCTATACATCATAGCTCACCAGGATGTGCTGGAAAAAATATTTCCGGGCGGGTGACCGGGCGACCCAACAAGAATTTTTTTTCATTCTTACTCAATTGTATCCGGCAGTTAATAAAATTAGTTGAACATTACCAAAAATGCGGTAATTATGCACGCACAGTTTGAAAGTAACCTTTGTAGGGCATTTTGTAAGCAACACACAGACGCGAAGAGAATTAGCTGGTTTTTAGTGACTAGAGCTAAGTGAACTTAATTTCTTTCTCGGAGATTAGGCGGGCGTCCGGGAGAAATTTCGAAGGTTTGGTGAGGTATGCTATACATAGAGCATTGTACCTGTTTGCTCTTCTCGAGAAGCCTTCGAAGCGCTTCCCAGGCCATGATCTCTGTGTTGTATTCTCGGAACTGATCTCCACAATTCCAGCCAGTCAGCTCCAGAGCCGGACCAAGACGCAGTTTAGCGCCTCTTTCATATGCTTGTTCACACGCTGTAAGTGAGAGAGGATAGAGAGAGAGATAGAGATAGAGAGGAAGGAGAGCGGAAGAGTGAGAGCAACAGAGATGGAAGGCTAGAGAGAAGGACAGAAATATGTATAGGGAAAAAAGAGCCAGAGAGAGAGTCTTGAATGTTGCCCGGCAGCAACGACAACTACACCTATCTGTAAGCGAACATGTTTCTAAACAAGTGGTTTCATATAAAAACGACATTCTCTTTCAAAAAAGTTAACCCTGGCTATGAAATCTCGATTCTATAACTTAGCGATCGGCACTCATCTCGAGCCCACGCTGGACTCAACTAAAGTTCGACTCACAACCAGGGGTTTTTTAGTGTGAAAGAAAAAGGGACAGACGCCCGCCGAAAGCGGGAATTTTTTTTCACATAAGGGTCCCCCCTTATGATTTTTCAAACAGAAACCCGCCGAAAAAAAATTCACATAAGGGTCCCCCGTACGATTTGGAAAAACAGAGGCCCGCCGGAGGCGGAAAATTTTTTTCACATAAGGGTCCCCCCTTAGGGGTGAAAAAATTTTTTCTCACATAAGGGTCCCCCTTACCTCTTTTTCACATAAGGGTCTCCCCCTAAAGAATTGGAACAGAGGCTGCCGACAGAAGATCTGTCATGACTAAATAACCCCTGCTCACAACCCGAAATCATCAAAAACCACCAACTTTGTACACATCTGTCTAGGATTCCTGAAAAGTCCAACGGGCAGTTGTCAACAGAGCAGACGGCGAGCGGAGCAGTCTTACGCGTCGAAGACATGATTTGATTCTTGGATCTGTCGAAAACCTGTGACCTACGATTGCGATCGACGATTACACTTTCGATTAGGAATTTCCGGGTGTTCAACTTTAGGGAAACCACCCCCTACCAGAGGTTCCATGGGTCATACGTCTGACTTATTTACAATTACAAAAAATTATTTTTACATTAAAAAATTATTTTTACAATAAAAAACGCTTAGGCTTAGGAAAAAGTTTACGCTAACGAGGCCGTACGGCTTAGGCTAACGAGACCGTATTAAAAAATGCCACTCTCATCTGATCCAATTGAACCTCTGGTAGGAGGGTGTCCCTAAAGTGAAACAGTTCCGAATTTCCTAAGGCTCTGTTCGACAGTGTGTCTTTGGCTGAGATCTGCCATCAATAATAGAGTTTCTGAACGAGTATCTTAGGAGAGCAAGGCGCTACTGCAGTTGGAATTCAAACGTTTTACGAGAAACCGTAGAAGTGAACAAGGTTTACGAGAAATCGTTGAATCTAGCCAGTTTTACGAGAAAATCAAGGTAAAAAAACACTAAAAACACAGCGTAACATTCTCCTTTCTTTTCATCCTCTTGATCGGCTACTATGTAAAGACGGTACTGTTTGCGTTTAACCATCCCCCTACCAGAGATTCAATTGGGTCAGATGAGAGTGACATTTTCTTGATACGGTCTCGTTAGCCTAAGCCGTACGGCCTCGTTAGCGTAAACTTTTCCTAAGCATTTTTTGATGTAAAATAAATTTTAGTGTAAAATTAATTTTTTTAATTTGAAATAATTTTTTTTGTAAATGTAAATAAGTCAGAAGAATGACCCATGGAACCTCTGGTAGGGGGGGGGGGTGGTTAAACCCAAACAGTGCCGTAAAGACTCCTCATTCTCCATTCTAAACTCAAAGTCCCTTCGAAGTGCCTGTGAGCCCATGTACTTTCTTTCTTTGTTCTTCCCCTCAATCCTGAATTTTTGCTGTTTTTGTGAACTCCTCAAATATTTGTTTTAAACACTGAAATTACTTTGTATCAGTCATCCGTTGTCACACTCTTAAATATGCAATGTGTTCAACCGGAATAAAGAATTGATTTGAATCCAGCTGCATATATCCTTATGACTTCTATATCTTTCCACGGGTACTTTTTTCTTGGGGGGCGGTTTTTAAAATAACTTTTAAAACGATTTTTTCCATTACAAAAACGCTTAGGCTTAGGAAATAGTTTACGCTAACGAGAGCGTACGGCTTAGGCGAACGAGACCGCATAAGAAAATTTAAATTTTTTAAAACAATCTTTGAACGCACCGAAAAGACCCCCCCCCAAGTGAAGCGCGCCCTTCAAGTAAAATTGTGCCCCTTCCACGAGATGTTTTAAAAAAAATCCACGTAACAAAAACTTCAAACTTCAAAACACATACATCCATAGAGCTAGAGTTATCCGTGACACGTTAGAATCATTTGCAAAGAAAAACGAATATTAGAATGAGTTTTGAAACAACTGCAATGGAGAACATTCAATGAAGTTGACGACTGCTGTTTTGTTTTGCTCAACAACCGTTTTTAACCGTAAAAAAGTAAAACTAATTTGCTCACATAGTCAGATACAGACAGGTTTTATTTGAATTTTCCTATCAGGAAACTTCCTGATTATCAATAAAATTACGTATTGAGTGTGGAGCAAATGGAGCAACTGTTGCAATTTGAAAGGTATTTTTATTGCTAGTCAGGAATTTTCGTAACGGGAAAATTCTAACAAAACCTGTATGTATCTGACTGTATGTGAGCAAATTAGTTTTACTTTTTTACGGTTGAAAACGTTTGGTGAGCAAAACAGTGCGCAGCCTAAACAAAAGTGCCACGAGGTCACACGATGTGACTTGACACTTGAGCAGGCACCGGAAATGAACAAATAATGGCCTTTAACAAACTTTACCCTTTGCGCTCTTTTGTCAAACTTCTCTCGCCGTAATCAGAGTAAACAGGATTTCGGTGAGCTGATTACGGTAAGAAAAGTTTAACAAAAGAGCGTAACGGTAAAGGTTGAAGTTTGTTAAAGGCCTAGAATTCAACTTTTAGTCTTCCAGTTTCGAGGAAAATAGGGCTTTTAACAAACTACGTTCGCTACGCCTACGCCCATTCGCCAAATTTTGCTTATCGTAATCAGCTCGCGGAAATCCTTTTTACTAGTTTTTACTATTTTTTACAACATCTAACTAGCTTTTCAACAGAATACCATACAGAAAGGAAAATGTATGGTCTTCCAAAGATTCATCGAACGCGTTAAGATACCGGCAAGCTACTCATATCTATCGCTATTTGTTTGTTTTTGTTAAAAAAAAATTTTTCGATAGAAGTTACTCTCTTTTATTTAAAAAAAAACATTCCCTCAAAAATGTATCTCTCTCTCTATATATATATATATATATATTGGAGGCATCAACTTCCCGGAACTCGGTGCTCTTGACTGATGGTATTCGAGGTACTCTTTCTCAATTCCAAGTACTCGGTATTTTGAAGGGTTTAATCGTAGACCATATTCATTGAAACGTGCGTTCGAATCTCCCAGCTGTCTCTCCAAGTTCTCTGATGTGTCGGAACATAACAAAACGTCGTCAACATACGGTAGAGCTCTCGATGGACTTGCTTTTAGATGTCTTGTGATCGTGTCAATTATCAGTATGAAGAGCAGAGAGGAAAGCGCGGAACCTTGATGAACTCTCACAGCAGCCTTGAATGACTCCCAAGTACCCACTGGATTTCTAATGGTACTTCTAGGATCAGCATATATATATAAATAGAATTTTAATCATTCGTATGTAATCTTCAGCTCATGAGGCACGATGGAAAGCTTTCTCCAAGTCAAGGAAAGTGCAATGGACTGATTTTACATTTTCCCTGTGTTTCTCTAGATAAAGACGAATGGCGACAATAGCATCCGTTGTTCCACTTATTTTCACGAAGCCACACTGAATGACGGATGTGCTTACGATTTTGCGCATCCGTGTTTCGGTGATCTTTTTTTAAAATCATTCTGGTATGAGGCATGATTCTTATCGGCCGGTAGTTGGCACTGTGCGCAAATCTGTCCGCTATCAAAAAAGGCTACTGATACAAATGCTCTGTTCATCTGCATCCTCTCTTTACATTACACACTCTCGCGCTCTTTTCTTCTCTCTCGAGGCTTGTCGTTCCCTAATGATTAGAGTTCTTGACAAACATATAAGATACATAACCCGGTAGAGTGGGCCTGGGTGGTGCAATAGAAATTGTATGTTTATTTATTTATTTATTCATTTACACCATTAGGTGTGACACTAAAATGAGTCGAGAGAACAAATAATAATTTTTTTTTTATTCCCACAAAGGGAGAGAAGAACAACAAAAAAGACATTACATCACGAGGTCATAGTAAAGAGGCAAGAACAGAATTAAAACTTCTAAAAAAGAACAATAACTTAGTGAGAAAGCAAGAGGATGCGAGAGAGGAGGGCTGAAGATGGGACTTCGTTGTCTTCCTTCATAAGCAGTTGAAGGAGAATAGAAGCGGAGGAATACCCAAGGACCACTGTTACATTGTACACTCAGGGGTTGCCAAGCCCCGGCATCGTCTGTATTCTGAGACGGATCACAGTGGAGGAGGAACACTGCAGGTACGCCGTGAACAGGGCCCAAGGGTATGTGCTGCCGATGAAAGTGGAGGTGAAGCTGCCTTGCGATCTCTTCCCGAGTTTTCCAAATATAAGTTAAGGTGGTATGGGAGGGGAATAATCTAAAGAAAGCAACAAAAAAAGAGAAATCAAATAGTCAATGGGGAAAATTTAGATATTGGACACGCTCAATCTTAGAAACTCTAAGACTGGGAAAGAATACAGACGCTTCTTAAAGATTTTAGAATTAGGGCTGTTCATTAACTCAGGAGGTAGCTTACACATCCAACGGGCTGTTCGAACACAGAAGGAGTGGAAATATTGAGAGCGGTTCGCTTTAGGGATGTGAAAATTGAATGGAGCTACTCTACCATTACAAGGCTTAAACGTGAAAAGGTTACTTATAGTCACAGTCATTTCACAGCGAATGAATTTGAAAGCAAGAACAAGATCATTACATGTCAACGATTTCGCTGAAAACGTCTTTTTAGGATATTTCGAATATGGTGAACACGATGAAATTAAAAAAAAATTAATTCCGTTTTTTAATGAGCATCGAAGGCTTGAAGTTGGCATGTCTTGACGAAGTAGCGTGATGGTGCGAAGGTGCTCTAACAAGCGTAACTTGCTCTGATTAGTAGTTATAACTGTCTGATACCGGCTCAAAGTAGTCAAGTGGTTTATCTACAAGGACTGTCGTTCGATTGATATTTCATCCAGATATTTCATTTCACGGTTTGGATAAACCGAAATAATAAGAGAGGAATTTATCAACAAAAATTTTTTTAAATAAAAATTTAAAAACCGAAAAAAGAGTTTTCTCGAATAAAAAGATCCCTCCGGGATTCCAGTCAGTATGTTGTAGCCGTGTTTTTTAAAAAAGCTACATTTTCATATATTTTCCCAAAAACTTCGGTGAACTCGAGATACATCTCTTTGAGAATCGCGAATCCGCACGTATGCGCTCGTTTACTTTTCTAGCTGACGTTCCAATGTATATATACGGCGACATGGAAGACAATTCTCCGGGAATCGCGAAACTTTCGTACTTTCCAGATAAAACTCCATCTAAGAATAATTTTCTTCCACATAACTCTTACAACTTCCGCTATTTCCATATTTGTCGCGTGTGATTGAGTCTTTCATCGTACAAAAAAACATCGTAAATTTCGATATTTCTGTCTGTTCTGAAGTGAGTTAGATACTTGTATACAGAAGTTTCGTAAATCCCTTTGTTTTTGGCAGGTTTGGTTGTGTTTGAGAATTCAAATAATCCAACTCACATTATTTCCGATCAAAAAATTTCTTAAATTTACCATTTTCACGTCATGTGACAAACACAAACTCATTTAATACAAGTTGTACTGTAAGTGTGACAACAATTGTTTGCTATTCGACGAAGATATGTCATTTTCTGACCCTTTTTCGGGTACTACGGAAGTCTCCTCTTCCTGTTTCGTCACTTTCTTTTTTCTCTCCTACTGTTCTTCTTTCTCCCTCACCATCGCTACCTGCACTGCCTCCATCACCTCTGATTCGATCATCTCCTCTCCGTCTTCTTTTTCTCTTCGTTTAGTTTCAGCAGAATCCTGCTTATCAGCCGTTGAATCTGAGTCTCCGAAAGTATGTGCTTTGGAGAGAATCTGAATTTTCCTCCAACCTTCGCGGCTCTTATCGCTTTTCGAATTTTTTTATTTTTTAGGCCCTTGATGCTTCTTCCCTGTATTTAGTCACGATTTCCATAACGAACTTCTTAGCCTCCGAGTTCAACGGGGGTCGCTGGCTAGTCTTCTGGACCCATCCGTAGCCGAGCGAGGTAGGAACTCTTTCCTGAATCAGCTCCATGACCGAATCTCCTGTGATCTGAGATTGTAGCGTTCCGACTGTTTCAGCTCGAGCCGCAAAAACATGGAGAGCGCAGTCCGTGATAGTCTCTCTCTCCAGCTCAATTGAATAATTCTTCAAATCCTTGTGCGAAGTGCGAGTGAAGCTCCTTGAAAGAAAGGAAAGCTTTTGTCCACCCATTGTTTGAACACCTCCAAGCTCCCTCTTCCTCTAAATCTTCTTCCAGCTCATACTCTTCTACGCTCACAACCATTCTCTTTTTCTTCGGAACACTGCTTCTCGGCGTGTACCAGAAGAGGTTCACCTGACCTAAGTATCTCCAGAGAAAAATTTATCTTCAGCAGGTAACTCAGCGGTAGAGACTTGCCTGCACCTATACCACAGTTCTTGCGGTAACAGAGAGACGACCCGTCATACTCGGAATGGCCCAACTGAATGATATTCGGGATCATGAAGATGGGCTTGGTACAATTTATGGGACAAAAGGATAGGTGGATGCTCCATTGATGAGAATTCCATGAGAGATGGCCTCTGCGAGCTGATCAGGAGTCGCCGTGTCGAAACCCACGTCAGCCGCTCGCGCACTCGACGTTCCACCTGCAAAAAAACGAAGGAATTGAAGTCTCAAAAAAAACAAACAAAAAACTCGAAAACGCTGGAAGACTTTTTACGATTGAACAATGAGTGAGTTTTGAAAAAAAAAAAAGGTTCTTCACAAACACCGATTTTGTGGCAAGCATAGCTTTCTCTCAAGTCCTTGAAATCATTCTTTTCTCCGAGAGACAGAACATCTTCCTTCACACAGAGAAAAATTGATCACTTTTGATACTTTTTCTGAACAATATAAAGGGGACGATGTTCATAATGCCCTTTATATTGTTCAGTCTGTAGTAAAACTCGCCCCACCGAGCGCTAATTCGCGAACTGCGAAACTGTTCAGTTGTGGTCAATAATATTGTTCACTTGGAAAAAAGTGTGCTGTATTAAACCTCGCCCATAAATTGCGAGATTTTCTTCCTTTTTCTTGAGTTTTTTCTTTTCTTTTTTTTCTTCCAAATTAAAACAAAAATTTCGTGTTTCTCTGGAATGTAATGAACACTTCAAATCAACAAACTTTTTTTTTCCAACAAGCATGATAAAATCTTTTTAAACAAACATTTACGGAATAATCAAAGAAAAATATTCCATCAAAATATTCCATCACAATATCGAATAACACAAACAGAAGAGTCAAAGCAGAATTTTAAAAAATTCAAGGTTTTCTGTAATGGGTAACTGGTTTTTTTACAAAAAAAAAATCAACAAGCAAGATTCGATCATTGTCGAAATAACGAGAAGAAAAAAATGCAATAATCTCAACAAATAAAAAAACAGATGAGTCTAAGCACAATTAAATTATTAAACTGTTCTTTCTATTACACTGGTTAAAAAAAATTATTAGGCATGATGCGATGAAAGGGACCATCTCTAGCTTTTGTAGTTCATATCACTCCGTGGCACTTGTGTAGTTAGACGTAGGCTCCTCCCCCATGCGATTTGATGTGCGACGTTGCTCCTGTTCTCTCTCATTTTCCTCCTCATCCCTCTCGCTGTTATTTTTACGGTAAAATAATGGTACTTGTCCAGATCTACGTAGGCTCTGCTCCTCCCCCTCGGGGGCGGAGTCACGGATTTATGACTACTCTTAGGCTTAGTAATAGTTTACGCTAACGAGGCCGTACGGCTTAGGCTAACGAGACCGTATAAAAAATTAGGCATAAATCCGCGACTCCGCCCGTCGAGGGGGAAGAGGGGCGGATCCTACGTCGATATACACAAGTACCTTTTCTCGTTCTTATCTTAAGTAGCAAATATATAAAAACGCATTTTGAAAACACGAGGAAAAATAAAATAAAATTTTTACGTTTTAAGTAATTTTTTCTCTCATTCTAACCCTGCGCTGATCTTCTGATGAGTTCATTTCTGACCTGCAAGCATTCGGAGTCATCTGAAAAGACATGAACATCTAATTTTTTTTAGGCATTTTCGAAAGATCAAATCTAAACTTTTAAGAACGCAACAACAAAAAAACCGGAATGAAGAATGCAACAAAAAAAAAAACGAAATCTTCTTTGTTGAAATTAAAATATATGTGAAGTAATATACTCAACCTCAACCATAGCAGTCAAACTGAGAAAATAAAATACGGCTTAGGTAAAACATACTGATAAATATATATTGTTCAGTTCCTGCGCTCTCAGCGCAACCAAAAATGATCAAAATGTGATCAATATGCATTGAACCTTATTATTGGCGATCAATTTTTTTCTGTGTGTTGAGTTACGGATTCGACATAAAAAAGGGATCGTTCGTGATCAGGAAAAAATGCGTTCCGTATAAACATAACTATTAAGCCTCACAACGGGATGTTTCGAGCTCGTTAGTCACCTTTATTTCCTCAGTAGCAGTAGACGGAGTCTTCTTTGGCTGCGGTAGCAAGATCGGTCTTCTGCTATACATCTTACACGTCACAGAAAGTAAGATTAATCGATCTATTTTTATAAAAAAAAGAATGAAATTTTCATAACAATTTTGTCAAATTTATCAAGAAAAAAACGTCATAATTTTTGGGCACGCTTGTGTTCCGCAACTTCATCTCTGGGATTGAAGCCTCAGCAGCTAAATTTTCATTTCTCGAAGCAAAAATTTCATCGACGGGTACTCTTGGGTGGTAAACTTGAAAAAAAAACTAATTTTTCAAATATAGACAGTTTCCAGGTCACAGTTTCCGCTCCATGGCTAGGTCTTAAGTGCTCTCCGCCATGACCACCAGAAGCTGTATTCACAACGAAGCGACCATGACATGCGGAAAAATGGCGAAATTCATCCGACTTCCTCGAGAACATTCCCACTGGCTGTTCATAAGAGAAGAGTTTTTGGAGAAATCAGAAATGCCGTGTTTCGGCTCAATGGATGGTAAAAACATACGGATCAAATGCCCGGGTAGGAGCTGTAGCCTATTCTTTAATTTCAAAAAAAATCTTTTTTTTGTACTGGTCTTAGTAGATTCAGATGGGCGCATACAATACTTTGATATAGGTAGTAAAGGAAGTACTTCCGATGTAATTTCCCAATATAGTGTGCTCCGCAAAAAGCTGGAAAACCAGACATTGCTTCCACCCCCCAATAAACTTACCTGGAAATCCAGACATTGCTTCCACCCTCAGTAAACCTACCTGGGACACCAGACATTGCTTCAACTCCCAATAAACCTACCTAGAACACCAGACATTGCTTCCACTCCCAATAAACCTAGTTAGAACACCAGACATTGCTTCTACCCCCCCCCCCCAGTGAACCTACCTGGAATAGCAGCCGTCGCTTCCATCCCCAGTAAACCTACCTGGAACACCAGACAATTCTTCCACTCCCAATAAACCTACCTGGAACAAACACAACTATCGATTCATTCATAATCGGAGATGAGACATTTTTCCTGAAAAAATACTTATTGAAACCTTATGCCGGTGTATACCTAATACCAGAACAAAACAAATTCAATGGGTGGCTGTCTTCATCACGGGTTGTTTTGGAAAGGTTATGTGTGATCGAAACAGAAAATCGTCCAGGTGATGTGTGATCGAAACAGAAAAGGGTCTAGATGATGTGTGATCGAAACAGAAAAGGGTCTAGGTGATGTGTGATCGAAACAGAAAAGGGTCTAGGTGATGTGTGATCGAAACAGAAAAGGGTCTCGTTTGGCCGCATAAGCAAAAAGTTTAGAATTTTTTCAACTCCAATCGAAAGCTCGTACGAACTTTCGGTTATTCTTATCAAATCAGTAATTTTTTTATACAACTATCTGATGGGTCCAACTCAAAATCAGTTGAATAGGCCTGTTGTTGACGGACAATCGCCTTTCCAAAACGGCAAAGATCTCAGGCGTTTTCTCACTACTTTCATAAACTCATAAACGACGATGAAAAGTTTGGTATTACTACAAATGTCGTATTATTGATCAAACCACCGCACGGAAAAAAGCTAGTCACCGGGGGGACTCGAACCCATTGCCGGTGACTAGCTTTTTTCCGTGCGGTGGTTTGATCAATTTGTCTTCTCTACCAGGCGTCACTGCCTTAAAACTGTGTAACTGAGCATTTGAAAATTTGTCGTATTATTGTTTTTCTAGACTAATTTCGTTTCGGAAATGTATATATAAAATTTTTGACTGCTTATTAGAACTTGTTTAATTTTAATGCTCAATCCATTCGTCTTTTTTTGTTCTCTCGTTTGATCTCAACAGCAAAAAAAACAACTTTAATGATGCTGCTCAAATGAGACAACTTTTAGAACCAACAAATTACAAGAATTAACAACAAACAAGAGGAAAAAGTAAACTCTGAGGATGATCTAGAATAGATATTGTCAGAAATACGTTTAGTAACGAAAAAAAGGTAGCATATAAAGTCAATAAATCTGTTATTTTTCAAATCACAAATTATTTTCGACGGTGTGCTTACTCGAAAGTAAAATTCAGAAATTTAATGGTTCAAAAACCAGAATTGCTCGCCTGCCAAAATTCTTTAACACTCGGCCAATAAACTTCTTTATAACTCAACAGTTATAGAGCATCAAAAGGAACACACAATTCAGTTAACGAACCGTCCTTAATCGTCAGTAGTGTGGACGGTTCAGAAGCAGAGTCAAATAATAGTTGACGTGATGAGTCACAACAAATTGAGTCGAAAGGGCGGTCCTCCAAGCCAATATAATCGAGAGTAGAGAGCAAGATCCTCTTTCAATAATGTGAGGCGAGGATATAATGATAAAGGAGCGAAAGGAGAGAGGTAGATCAAAATTATTGGATAAGTGGACAAAGACAAAGGGTAGTGAAAGACTTCACTACAGACGGATTAGAGCATCGGGAAAAAGGGATTGACAAATTATTTTCGACGGATTCGACGGATCTTCATAACAATCCAGTGTTCGGTTTTTTAGATACGTTTCGGTACGTTCCTTCTGGATGAAATGCATAGCTTGGTCTCCTGCTGTGCGTGCTTGCTATCGGCGGGATCGACGGGAGTGCTCTCTTGAATAGTCAAATTCGTCACAAGTTTAATATTCACCGAAGGTTTGTTTAGCGAAAAATAGACTTGTACGGAGTAAAATACCCAAATTTAATAAGTGGTATGAAAATAACTTAACGCTCGGTTTTTTAATAATTTGATTCCACTAGTCCATAGCTCACCTTCTTCTTCTTCCTAGCGTTATTCCCGCTGAAGAGCGGGGTCCGCTGTGTAGATAGCACTTCGCCACATCATACGATTCGAGGCGTCTTCGGCTATCAGCCCGATAGCCGCCATGTCTTGTTCTATGGTGTCTCTCAATCTAAGCTTCGGTCTACCTTTTGGTCTTCTACCCTGGATTTCTATGTTCCAAGCAGACTTGGGAACGGAGTCAGGATTGGATCTCAGCATGTGTCCGTACCACCTAAGCCTGGACTCTCTGAGTTTTTCGGGTAATGGGGCAACTCCTAAACGAGCTCTTATTGTTTCGTTGCGAATCATGTCTTTCCGGGTGACTCCGAGGCTCCATCTCAACATCTTCATTTCCACTACATGGAGCATCTGCTGGGTCTTTGCTGTTGAAGGAGTGCATTCGAGTCCATATAGAGCAACTGGTCGTACGACTGATTTATAGATCTTACTTTTCAATCGATCAGACATGCGTCTGTCGCATAGGATACCAGTCGATTCCCTCCATTTGAGCCATGCTGCGTTGATTCTGGCACTGAAAGCGGCTGTTGGGTCCCCGTCTGTGGATATTTGAGAACCCAAATACTTGAAGTGCTCGACTTTCCGTAGCTCAGTGTTGTGTACTTTTATGGAGCTTGGGTCTTGGATTGTACTCGATGTTCCAGCTTCAAGATACTCGGTCTTCAATGCATTGAGTCGTAGTCCGTACTCCGCAAAGCGATCATTCCATTTTACCACTTGACGTTCGAGATCTTCTCTTGTCTCCGAGCATAAGACGATGTCGTCGGCGTACAGGAGTGTCTCCGGTGGGTCTCGCTGGAGGTCTCTGGTTATTGTGTCCATGACTAAGATGAACAGCAAAGGCGAGAGTGTGGATCCTTGATGAACTCCGACAGAAATTTGGAATGGCTCAGAATTTCCTGCTGGTGACCTAACGACGCTCCTGGGTTGGCATATATCATTTGTATCCACCTGATGTATTCTTCTGGCACCAAATGATCACGAAGGGAAAACCATATGAGATCATGGGGGATCCTGTCAAAGGCCTTTTCTAGGTCCAAGAAAGCACAGTGGACAGATTTCGCCTTCTCTCGGTGTTTTTCTAGATATAAGCGGATGGCAAAGATCGCATCTGTCGTCCCTTTTCCTTTCACGAAGCCACATTGATTCACACTTGTGTTGGTGATCTCACGTAAGCGTGCTTCGATGATCTTTTCCAGGAGTATAGTTGTGTGAGGCATAAGTCTGATGGGACGGTAGTTGGCGCAATCGGTAACATCTCCCTTGCCTTTGTAGATTGGAATGGTGGTTGACATGCTCCTATCTTCAGGATACTCCTGACGAATCGTGGCTTTCTGGAATAGCTCGACGAGGTGGTAAACTCCACAGTCTCCTGCTAGTTTCCATGCAACTGATGAAACATCGTCTGGTCCACAGGCTTTTCCTGGCTTCATTCTTTTCAGCGCTTTTCTCACCTCTTCTTCCGTAATCATGGGAACTGGTCCTTCTGTTGCGAGAGATAAAGGAATTGGTGGATGATCGAACTCAATGTTGGATATGTGTTCGAAATATTCTTTCCAACGCTGACATATGTCGCTATTCGAGCGCAGAAGTTTTCCGTTCTGGTCCCTTATGAGTCTGACGTGGGTGATGTCCTTCGCTGCTGTAGCTCTGGCTTTGCAAATTCAGAAAATTTCTTTCTCTCCTTGAGGCGTGTCAAGCTTGTTATATTTCTCCATAGTAGCGATAGATCGAGATTTAGCTACGCTTCTCTTTGCATCTCTTTTTGCAAAGATATATTTGGCTCGATCATCCTCCGATCTGGAAATTTTCCATTGCTTAAGAGCTGATTTCTTCAACTTTACCGCAGCTTGAACGATTTCATTCCACCACCAGGTTTCTTTGTCGACAATGCGTTTGCAACCTGGCTTCGTCCTGCCCAAGGTTGCTTCTCCGATCTCTTTTATATTGTCTCGTAGAAATTTCCAGTGCATTTCAGTAGATTCTGGGTATGTTCTTTCGATGAGCATTTCTAATATTCTTTAATAAAAAAAAGAAGGTTTTTTGGAAGAACCAAATTTAGAATACGAATGTACTCTCTTATGGATAAATACTAAGTCAGCAACAACGCGACGATATTCAAGTGACTCTAGATTAAGCATTTCTAGTTTTTCAGAGTAATCAGTCAGCTATTGACATGTCTAGAAATGGAAGAGAGCGAAACTGGAATTTACATTCATCAAAAAGTATTGCGTTTCTTTGAGAAAAAAGGCTTGAAAAGATATTTGATTGAGTGCCTAGTTGCATTAGCGACAGACGGAGCAAGCAATATGAGTGGAGCTGCGAATGGGTTTGTCGCACACTTGCGCAATTACATCCTCAAAGAAAGAGAGATCGCTTTGGTTAATCAAGAGCCGTTCGTGCACGTCATATGCTTGGCCCACAAATTGGAACTCGCACTCAATGATGGTCTATCTGGAAAGCAGGGTAGACAACGAAACATGGCAGCTCATTTTCAATGGAGAAAGTTTTCAACAGTTTTTTTGAACGGTGTCAAAACATTCTTCGGAAGTACAGCTACATCCCGTATCAGACATCTAAAAAACGTACACCCGGAAGGTGTCCAGTTTTTGAGGCTGAAACATGTTATCTCCATAAGATGGACGGCAAGTGAAGCTAGCGCTATCGAAGCTTTTCTTCGGATGTATTCTACTGTATGGGAAACTCTGTACAATATGGCTGGAGAGTATTCCGAATCTAGCAGTGCGCATGGTAATCAGGCATCAAAAGCGGGGGCCTTGCTTTACGCAATGTCTGATGTGAGATTTTATGTATATTTAGTGTTCGAACTCCAACTACTTACATACATCGCTTCGGTCAGTCAACGATTGCAAGACGTCAACGCGAATGCTGTACTCGCATCCAAAGTTTTCAAAGATCTGGAGGAAAACTTGAACTTACTTGCAGACAGTCCTTGGGAAACCCAATAATTAACATCTATTTCTCAAAGTTGAGATGCAGACCTTCCCTTTCTACAGGTTCAGCGCTTTCCAGGAGACAGGCCAAAATGTGCTCATAAACTTTTTGAAGGGTGGCAATTAGAGACATCGAGATCAACTTTTCTTGTCGTACCGGATAAGATCGGCGAACGTATGTTGCCTTTCAGGAACGCACTTCAAGACGAAAACAACGAGCTGAATACTTTTAAAAAGAACTCTGAAAGACATCTAGCTCAACTGGAAAGTAATAGAAATATCAATATACCTGGGTGATATCTCGACAGAGGAGAACATTCACGAACTACGAACTGCACTATCGTATGAAAAAAATGCAATTTGGATTCTTAGATCGAAGTACTCGTCGTCAAATGATGGATTCATTGCTAGATCATCTTAGGAATCGCTTCAACACCCAATCTACAATTTTGAAGGAGTTGGAGTTCTTCGCTCCTGAGAAGTTCATGAAGACGCAAATCGTTGTTGATGATAGTTCCGTGAAAACAAGGGGCAAAATTTTTGATTTTTTCGGTCTTGATCGGTCCTCTACAGAAGCAGATTTTCAAGAATTGGTAAAAAAATTGAAAGTTTGCCCGAGAAAGAAAAATAAGATTTAGTCGACACTACTAATAATGTCAATGCATTCTATCCTCTTCTGCTGCAAAGCAAAGTTGTTGTTCCGGAGCGGATGCGTCAGGCCATTGAAGGAGTGCTGGCGCTACCTTTATCTACAGCGGAAGTTGAGAGAGCTTTCAGCATCCTCTTCAATATCAGGGAAGGAAAAAGTACAATCACCACAACGAATCTTGGACATCGCTTGAGGTTGAATGTTATTTTCTCCGCTTGTTTAATCTCACAATTTTGAAAGACCTTACTACTTTCATAATTTTCTCAAAGAATGTTTTAAATACAACTTTTAAAAAATTAAAACAATATTTTATTGTTTTAGGGATCACAATGAATGGTCCGGACATTCTAGACTTCGATCCGAACGAGATAACTCTGAAATGGCTTTCGAAACACAGACCCGCCGACGATCCCCGAGGTTATCAATAGTGTATTGAGCTTTTTCTCTTCAAAGTTTTTGTTGATTGACAGCATCCTCAAATTTTTTCCTGATTAAGATGGACGAGGACCGGGCAGGAAGGAGAAAACAGCACTTCTGCACAGATACGTCAAGAAACCTTGGAAAAAAAGTGCAAGACCTGCTCTCCCAGTCTACAATACGCCGTTGCTTGTATACGTAGGCGTAGGCTCTCACGTATTCGTGATATTTCTAACCTCCCACTAAATTTTATATTATGCTTTGTGTTTCAACTGCATTTTTTGTGTTTCCTTCCCAAGTTTTTTTGTGTTTTAATACAAAAGATGAATAACAAATGTTTATCAACAATCCCCCTCCTAAAGGAGGGGGAGGGCGGATTAGAAGTAGGGAGGGGCCCTATACTGCATTGCAGACGTCCGACTGGGGGGGGGGGGCGGCGGCGAGGGCGAGCGGGCTTGGGGGGGGGCGACCCCCAGGTAACTCCTGAGCCCCCTTTTGACCTTCTGAAAGAATCGCAAAAATTTGTAAATATCAGTAAAGTGCAAGTTCCCCATTCAATTATTGAAACTGTGTCCAAAACAAAGAAATAAATTTTTCAAATGTTCTACTTAGCTTGTTCTTGTTATTACGTGGAAGAAAGAGATTCTAGCACAATTATGCTCTCCATTCATATCCCCAAGGAAAAAAAAGAAACGGCTCTCATTCCCTTATAGACATACATACTAGACCAAATAAAGTTTTCAAGGTAACGAGACCGTACACCTTAGTGCTAACAAGACCGTATCAAAAAACTAATTTTATAAAAAAAAAGCATTGTGCCAATCTCTGCGTCTTGGGCATGCCCATAAGAGAATAAGAGTCAAAGAAACGAGACTATTTTTTCGCAGATTATATTCAATAAGTCACATAGAAAGTACTGATTACTTTAAGCAAAACAAAATACTCAACTTTATCACCTTAGAATAGTTGTATTATCACTCAAGAATATTTTAACTTTCCACCAACCTTCCTCATTATTAGAACCATTGTGGCCAGCTGCAATATGACGACGATGAATATCATGGCAACGACTGTTTTCCTGAAACAAATAATCAGTTATAGTTATATTAACCCAAATTGAATGAGAGAGTTCAACACTTTTAAAACTTACGATGCACAGATGACGGTCACCATTTTGATGAAACAAATTATTACGAAATACCTCGGGCAATCTTACACTATTGTACCGTTTCCATAAACTCTTTTCAAGAATCTGTAGAAAACAAAAAAATACGAAAAAGCTAGAACACGGCCCTTCTTGGGAGTTATGAACTAAAAGTTTTGAAAAATTCTAGAACACGGCCCTTCCTTTTTTGACATTTGCATAAGAAATTGTTTTTGAAGAAGTTATCTTTTGAGAAATTCCCTGTTAGATTAGGAAAAATTATCGGACAACATCATATGTAGTGTAAAAACAGTTTTCCTCAAAAAAATATTAAAAATAAAAGATGATTTTTTGATTGAACTTTTAGAAAAACATAATTCTTTAATGAATTGTTTCATGCGGTCTCTTTCGCATGGTTTCTGCTGTTCGGCGGAACAAGGATTGATCGCGCGGGCTTCCATCGCGCTTCTCGATTGGTTTGTTCTCTTGGTTTCAGAAAAGTTTTTTAGTAATACATTTTAAATTCATTCAATATTTTGTCAACATTCACAAACCCCACAACGCTTTAGAACACTTTTTTATTCTCATGGAATAACAGACAAAAAAAAACTAAATTTTCGAATATAGTTATGCATAAATTCAATTATGCGTTAGCTTTGCTTTTTTTTAGTTCAGTTATGCATACATGTATCCGCCGCGAGGGCCGGGTCCGGTCACTATTTAACCCCTGGCCACGCCCCATTATGCCGCCTCCTCTTCCTATATGACGCCTACACTATATGAGATGCCACGCCCCCATTATGCCGCCTATAAAAGCTATCGAAAGAGAGGAACTAGGGAGAGCGATCTCGGCTCCCGATCTCTCGCCCTATCCATCTCCCCGCTCCAATCCCCTTTTGTGACTCCGATATTAAACCATGCAATAAACCAATCATTGAATACCTTGTTCGGGTCTGGGGCACATACACATTGGGCCACAAAATCACACTTCCCTCACTTCATTCACACTTTTCGTGTGCTCTTCCATTAATTTTTGAGTCATTTTAAATTCAAGTAATAGTCATCAATTTGAGTAATTCTGATTTTTTTCTGGGAAGTTT
>OZ057406.1:37740894-37824609 GCA_964056735.1 Allodiplogaster pararmata | reverse complement strand
AAAGTATTCAGGGTAAATTGTGTATTGGATCACACACAACACATAGTGTTCTCTAAGCCCTACGGCCTCGTTATCTTTTTTAAGCGAAAAAACTTTTGAACAAATAATTGAAAGCCTAAGCCTGAGCGAAAAAAACAATTTTAAAAATCGGTTCTTTTTAACTTGGGGGGAGCGCTTTACTTGGGAGGGGTGATGGGCGCTTTACTTGGGGGGGGGGGGCTTTTAAAAAATAACTTTCGAGTTTCATAAGCCAAAATTTTTTTAAATGATGACAAAGATTCAAACCGCCTAGAAGCTACCTAGAATTTTCAGTTTAATTCATCACTTCGAGAGGTCTCTCTATTTTAAACCGTTTAGAACACGACAACACCTAAAACATTACGCACACTTCAAAGAACTATTCAAAGAAACTTAGTCAAACTCTTCGATGAAAAAGTAACTTGCAGAAAATGTGGTCACCGATGAACGTGTAGACGAGAGGCAGGCAACCGGCCTGCAACTTATTTTTTGCAGCTCGTGATCAATACTGCACAAAACACTATTTTTGAGCCCGTACCCCAATCTAGCAAAAGTCTTCGCTGTAAAAAAAATAAAAGGAAAACAGAAATCGAAAAAACCGAAAAAAGCGCAACTCCATAGCGAATAAAACTCCCTAACAACATACATCAAATCGGAAATTTTGCCCATCACTCCAAAATTGATCCATTCTATTTTAGGTAAAACACCGAGCGAGAGGTCTGGCAGCTAGCCAAATCCTAAAACTTGGAAGTTAGTTTTGGAAGGCAGCAACTAGAAGAAAACGGAACATAAAATTATTAACCTGTTGATTTAGAACCAATCCGTCAATGCCTCAGGTTTCGAGAATGCAGTTTTTTTTTCAAAAGCATATCAAATATTCTATAGAAGGTACTTTGCGCATCAGAAGTGGAAAACTTTGAATAAGTCCGGAAAAAAATGACAGAGGAAGCACAACAAATCATGAGGAGGGCAACATTCATATATTCGTTAAAAATTTAAGTTCAATTTTTTTGTTGTCAAATTCTGAGATGCATAACCTATAATAAACTCACTTAGTCAACCATCTCTCTTTTCCCCCTAAGCGTTTTTTAATGTAAAAATAACTTTTTTGATGTAAAATTAATGTTTTTAAAAAAATAGCAACGCGTTTGTCCGGTGAACGGAAAAAGTGCCCAAAAAAATTTAAGTGTGCACGGTGTAATTCTGTAACGGCCGTAGTGTATGGTGTACATTTGTATGGTGTACAGTGCCCATGGTGCCCATGGTGTAATTCTGTAACGGCCGATTGTAAGGCAATTGACAAATGAAGGGTTATGGCTACACTATTCAGGCAACTTTTTGAAATTTCTATTCATTGCAATTTAAATGTTAGATTTTTAGGCACAATTTAGCTTGGGGGGAGGGCTCTTTTCGGTCCGTTCAAAAAATGTTTTTAAAAAATACAAAAAGTGTAAATTTACTTATGCGGTCTCGTTCGCCTAAGCCGTACGGCCTCGTTAGCGTGAACTTTTTTCTCAGCCTAAGCGTTTTTAATGTAAAAATAGTCTTTGAAAGTTATTTTTTAAAAGCCCCCCCCCCAAGTAAAGCGCCCATCACCCCTCCCAAGTAAAGCGCTCCCCCCCAAGTTAAAAAGAACCGATTTTTAAAATTGTTTTTTTCGCTCAGGCTTAGGCTTTCAATTATTTGTTCAAAAGTTTTTTCGCTTAAAAAAGATAACGAGGCCGTAGGGCTTAGAGAACACTATGTGTTGTGTGTGATCCAATACACAATTTACCCTGAATACTTTAGTCACTTACCTTTCATTTGTCAATTAGCAGATTGTAATCGAGTGGGTGGAACGAGTTCGAAGGGTCAAATAGATTTTTTTCGAGCGACTCTTAGGTAAAGTTCTAATTGAAAATGATTTAAAAAGTATTAAAAAAGAAGAATATCTGTTGTCTTTTGTTCAATATTATTGTCGTTCGATTGTCATTGTTCGAGTCGAATTTAAAAAAAAAAGCTTCTTGCAGGTCCATTTTTTCTCTGCTTTCAAGAGGAGGCGAGGTAAATGGACTGCGATGTCGCTTCATATCACATTGACTCGTTCAACTTTCTCGCAAGTGAAGGTTGTTTCAATCGAGAACTTTATAAACTGGTTGTTAATTCTCTGTTATCTGTTAATTCTCAAACAACTTAGAAGAAAAGCGACTATCGGCTGGGGTTATAATAGCTTCTGGAAATATTAAAAATGCGAAATCTTTCATTTTCCTGGAACTACCAGTCTATCGACAGGCATACGGATTAGTTTTAAGTTTAAAAAATGCTTCCGAAAATTTTCTAATGGTTTTTTTGGCACAATTTAACGGGGGGGGGGGTTCCGTTTTACTTGGGGGGTCTTTTTTTGTTGCGTTCAGAAAATTTTGAAGAAATACAAAAAAAATGAGTTTTCTTATGCGGTCTCGTTCCTCTAAGCCGTACGGCCTCGTTAGCGTAAACTTTTTTCCTAAGCCTAAGCTTTTTTAACGTAAAATAATCATTTGAAAAGTTATTTTTAAAAAGCCCCCCACCCAGGTTAAAAGAACCGGTCTTTTTAATGAATCACTCTCACAGTTCAGTTCCGAAGAGAAGGTGGGGAATTAAAAATAGAATATTTAACGCAATTTTTGAAGCATTTTTAGAATTTCAGTTTTTTTCACTTTATTACGAGTCTTTTAGCTTTCAGTCCTGGGTTTTTTCAACTTATGGTGGGTTCTGTTGTTTTTTTTTTGCCATAAAATGGTTAAAAAAGCGAGCAGTCTCGCCCTTTTCAACCGACTTTTGTGAAATTGAAGAATGTGTGCCTACTACCCAAAATAACGATTTTTCAGGGGTGAACCTCGCCGCGATGGCTGCTCCAAGAGAAAAGTTCAAGCTTTCGACAGGCGAGGCTGTCGAGTTAGCCTACACCGGAGCAAGTCTCGACTACCCAGTCCTTGAGGGCATCAAAGTTGATGTAGGTTGTGAATGGGGCTAGTTGAAGTATTAAAAGGGGAAGTGCCAGGGTTATAGAGCAACCGGCCTAGCTATGTTGGCGCATACATATATGTATACATGTATGCGCCGAAAATTATCTCCATTCTCTTCTCGTACCGTTCTATTTCACTTCTCCTCAACTTTCCTTTATGAACTTTTTTGGCGTTTCTTTACTGTTTTCCCAACTCGCTCGGGGCGTACAAACATGCGTTATACCGGTTTTGTTCAGCGCCTGGACCGTGCATAAAAACTTTCTTTTCGATTAGAAAAGAGCAAGACCAGTAATTAATTGGGATGGAATTTCGAAGTACCTCAGTAAAGTTCTGACATTCGCGACCTCTTCCTCCCGTTCGTTTGTACCAGGGTATTTCTCTCAGCCGCACTGCGGGTGAAAAAAATCTATGCGCTCTCCAAAAACACCGGAAAACCTTCAGATCTATGCGCTCGGAAATTTTTTTCGATTCTCACCTCAGGGAATTTAATAACTCATTGCGAAAAACACTTAGAACTTTTGGAAATTTTGAAAATCTATGCGCTCGAAAAAAGTTGTGTGGGTGGTAAGAAACGCCCTTGTTTGTACCCTTCTTTAACCATTAAGTATAACAGCCTCGACTGTGGGTATCGATTGTTCCTAAACGGAACCTTTAAACTTCGGAACAAAACTCTGTAATCTTCGATACTCACTTAATGTAAGGTTTTAGCAGAGGAAAATATTCCGGAAATATAGGAAGATACAGATACCATAACTGGTATCTCAGATACAGATACCAGTTACGGATTTTTGTACCCATTTCGAACAGAGTATGTGTATCTTCTGTTCGAGAGTCGGTCGAGGCCTAGGGACAAAGGCGTCGGATAAATCTGCATGGATTCAACAGAAAAAACACACAGTTACGGCGTTCAATGCAAGGCTCTATGTACTCATCAGCTCCTCAAGTGCGTCTTCATTATGAAACAGAAGCTCCTTGAATGCGTCTTCATTATGAACATAGATCACACCAACAGTGTTGAGAATTTTCAAAAAAAGACCGTTCATTGAGCGATGTAGTCTAGAAAAATCACTACCTCTTTCTTCTCCGATCTTTATTTTTTTTTTAGCTCGATTCTCATTATACTAGATTCCCCCGCACGAAGAGTGGTCGTTCTTTTCAAAATTTCAACGGTCACACTGTGGATAACTATGGTTATGAAACATAAACCCGTTAAAAGTGGTGTAGCAATAGTAATTGGTTTTACCCAAAAAGATTTTCATAGACAAAGATTTCCCTCCTTTATGAATGTAATACGAGGTCCCGCCGAAAGATGGACTAGAGGGGCACCGAGGACTCCCCTCGACAGGACCATTGGGCAAAAAAAAAACAACAACATAAAGTTGAGAAAGCTACAACGTGTGCTATCTCTCTCTTGGATTATGACTGAGATGAAAGATATGAGAAACAGGGGAAAAAAGTAAACGACCTTTCTTGGCCATGGCAAGAATGAGGCTCTGTTTAGCGGGCAATTCAACTGAATGCCATCGAGGACAAAGTAGTAACGGAGGGGAGGTCGTGGGATTCGGCCTGCAAGTTCATGCAATCCACCACGGCGGATAGACTCAAGCAAGTCGACAGTTAGTAATTCATCGCTTAATCTTCTAATGTATAACTAGCCTTCACAATCTTGATTTATAACCAGGAAGTTTCTTTCCACCCGCAAAATTTTTTCAAGCGCATAGATTTTCAAAATTCAGAGTTCGAAATTTAAATTTTTCAATGGTTCAAAGTTAACGTACGATAAACCCGAGAAAAAAACTTCCGAGCGCATATATTTCAATGTTTTTGGAGAGCGCATAGATTTGTTTTCACCCGTAACAGAGAAACACCCTGTTTGTAACTAGACTACTTCATGGATGTATAACTAATATACTTCATATGTTTGATGTTTTAATAGATTTCCCTTTTTCGCGTAACTAGTCTTTACTCTTCATGTATAACTAGACTCCACCCTTCCGATCTAAAACTAGCAGGGGTTGAATGGAGCCGCCCAATTTGGGTTTACATGTATCCGCCGCTCAAAGTTTGGAGGAAAAAAGAAGAGGGGATGAAGGAAGAAGGGTAAGAAAAGAGGGAGTTTTTTGTCAATAGTGTGTGTACATGTATCCGCCGACGGGACCGATCCGGTCACTATTTAACCCCTGGATGGGACGGTAGTTGGCGCAATCGGTAACATCTCCCTTGCCTTTGTAGATTGGAATGGTGGTTGACATGCTCCAATATTCAGGATACTCCTGACGAATCATAGCTTTCTGGAATAGCTCGACGAGGTGGTAAACTCCACAGTCTCCTGCTAGTTTCCATGCAACTGATGAAACATCGTCTGGTCCACAGGCTTTTCCTGGCTTCATTCTTTTCAGCGCTTTTCTCACCTCTTCTTCCGTAATCATGGGAACTGGTCCTTCTGTTGGGAGAGATAAAGGAATTGGTGGATGATTGAACTCAATGTTGGATATGTGTTAGAAATATTCTTTCCAACGCTGACATATGTCGCTATTCGAGCGCAGAAGTTTTCCGTTCTGGTCCTTTATGAGTCTGACGTGGGTGATGTCCTTCGCTGCTGTCGCTCTGGCTTTGCAAATTCGGAAGATTTCTTTCTCTCCTTGAGGCGTGTCAAGCTTGTTATATATCTCCATAGTAGCGATAGATCGAGATTTAGCTACGCTTCTCTTTGCATCTCTTTTTGCAAAGATACATTTGGCTCGATCATCCTCCGATCTGGAAATTTTCCATTGCTTAAGAGCTGATTTCTTCAACTTTACCGCAGCTTGAACGATTTCATTCCACCACCAGGTTTCTTTGTCGACAATGCGTTTGCAACCTGGCTTCGTCCTGCCCAAGGTTGCTTCTCCGATCTCTTTTATATTGTCTCGTAGGAATTTCCAGTGCATTTTAGTAGATTCTGGGTATGTTCTTTCGAGAGTGTGAGGGAGAAATTTAGAGTGGACTTGGTGCATGAAGCGCAGTTTATTGTCGTTGAATTTCCACCACTTAATCCTGGATATCTCGTTTATAGGATCGACTTTGCACAGCTTATGAGAGTAACGGAGGACCTGCTAAATTAGAAGCTCACCAAACCTGCTAAATTTCTCCCGGTCGCCCGCCTAATCTCCGAGAAAGAAATTTAGTTCGCTCAGATCTAGTCACTAAAAACCGGCTAATTATCTTGGCGTCTGTGTGATGCTTACAAAATGACCCATAAAGGCTAAGTTTAAACTATGTGTGCATAATTACCGCTTTTTTGACATGTTCAACAAATTGTATTAACGGCCGGATTGAAAAAAATTTCCTGTTGGGTCACCCGCCCGGAAATAATTTTTCCAGCTCATACTGGTGAGCTATGAGCACGACGCCTGGGACTCTCCCTCCTACTTTGTAGAATAGCTCAATAGGTTTACCATTGGCTCCTGAACTGCCCGAAGTCTCAGCTAACTTCAGAAGCGCAGCCGAATTTTGCTTCTTTATTCGTTGAATTCGTGCTAGTAGGGAAGAAGAGCTCTGCATGGATTTTTTCTCTTTTTTGATGATAAGCTTAACAAATTTTCGTGAAGAATTGAATTGCAAATAATTGCACGGGGTTAGTACTTAAAGATTAAGGCACTTGTATAGCTCGACGTAAGCTCCTCTCCCCTCCATTTCGCTGCACGATGTTGCTTCTGTTCTCTCTCCCTTTCCTCTCTTTCTAACCCCTCTATGTTATTTCTAAATTAAAATACGCTTAGGATTAGTAATAGTTTACGCTAACGAGGCCGTACGGCTTAGGGTAACGAGACCGTATCAAAAATCGTACTCTTTGCGTTTAGGGCCCCCCTACTAGAGGTGCAATTGGGTCAGATGAGAGTGGCATTTTTTTGATACGGTCTCGTTAGCCTAAGCCGTACGGCCTCGTTAGCGTAAACTTTCACTTAATTCTAAGCGTTTTTTAATGTAAAAAAAATTTTTGTAAATGTAAATAAGTCAGACGTATGGAACCTCTGGTAGGTCCGTGACTTCACCCCCTGAGGTGGCAGATGAGCTTAGCCTACGTCGACCTGGACAAGTACCTCGAGTTTGAAAACATGGATAAAAAAGTTTCAAACAAGCCTTGGCTCTTATCCCCTTATGGGCATAATAGACGAAAATTGGCTTTAAACGTTACAGTTTCGAAAATTTTCTTCATAGGTGATTATTTTGAACATCAGGGACTCCGGTTCTTAAAAAAAATTGGCTCTTATTTCCTGATGGTTTCTCCATCATTTTACCTCTCTCCATCATTTTCACCAACTCACTTACCTTAGGGCACTACCCTCTGGCCTGGAAAAAAGGAATAATCAAACCAGTTCATAAAAAAGAGCCCCGCTCTCAGATCGAAAATTATCGTCCTATCACTATGGTGTGCTCTATGTCAAAGGTATTCGAGAAACTGATCTTCAATATAACTTATCAATATCTGGAAACCAATGGCATACTACATCCCAAACAACATGGTTTCCGTCGGAGACGGTCCACGGTAACATCCCTGGTAGAGGCTCATTCCATTTACCTCACGCTTCAGAATAAAAAAATAGACTTTGACATCTGTCTAGTCGACTTTTCACGGGCTTTCGACTCTGTGAACATAAGATTTCTTGTTCACAAACTTGAAAAAGTGGGAATAACGGGCAACCTCCTCTATCTTATCCGTTCTTTTCTCACGAGCAGGTCCTCGAAAGTCTCAATCGGAGATACATTATCAGGCCCTAAAGTATACAACAGTGGTGTTCCCCAGGGGAGTTGCCTTGGACCCCTCCTCTTTTCAATATTTATAAATGATATCATGGAGCACATAGAGCCAGATGTCCATGGTTTTCTATATGCCGATGACCTCAAAAAATTTTCCAAAAACAGAGACTCTCTTCAGAAAAGTCTGGATTCCATTTCCGATTACTCACTGACCTGGGGACTTGTGATATCAACTCAAAAATGCTTTATCGTGCACTGTGGTCCTAGGAATCCAAAAGTAACATATAACCTAGAAGACAATATCATACCAACTACTTCATTAGCGAAAGATCTTGGCATTACATTTCAGGAAGATATCACATTCTCTAAACATATTGAACTAACCTCCCTAAAGTCCCAAAAATGTATAAACATGATCTTCAGAGCCTTTAAAACCAATTCAATTAAAGTTCTGCTCAGAATATACACCACATACATAAGACCCCTTATTGAATATGGGAGTGAGCTATGGTCCCCAGTAACTATCGGTCTCGTTAACTGCATAGAAAAAGTGCAAAGATCATTTACACGAAGGTTACTACAAAGGGCCGGATTACCCAAAATGAGTTATGTTGCTAGACTGAATTTTCTTTCCATCTCCTCGCTTGAATATAGAAGAAATGTGGCCGATCTTGTGTTCATCCATAAATGTCTGCACGGAAATATTCAAGTAGATTACTCAAATATGTTTAAACTTTGCCCATCGCCTTATTCGCTGAGAGAATCGAATAACTACAGAATATGCTTGCCGTGTAAATATCAAAGCAGAACAAGCACTTGTGCCTCAAGAATGATTAATGTCTGGAATGAGTTACCTTGTTCTTTGGTTTCTACAAGCTCTTCTAGCATTTTTAGAAATGAACTTATCAAGCTTGATTGTGAGACCATTGTCACCAACTCTAGAATACATTTTTAATTCAAGTGCTTTGTTTCTTCAAATGTTTTGTTTTTGTTTCTCCTCTTTTTTTCCATTATATTTGTGTTCTCGGTTAGCTCTCGAATGATAAAGAGTGAGTTGAATTTTTGGAATTTCAAGTTATTATTGCGGATGAATAGTTCTTAATTGCTGATGAATAGTTCATAACCAGGAGTTATTTAGTCATGACAGATCTTCTGTCGGCGGGCCTCTGTGTTCCAAATCTTTAGGGGGGACTCTTATGTGAAAAAAAGGTAAGGGGGACCCTTATGTGAAAAAATTTTTCCGCCTTCGGCGGGCGTCTGTTCCTTTTTTTTTCACACTAAAAAACCCCTGTTCATAACTGAAGATACAAGCTTTGCTTTTTTTGTGTGCTTTCCTATTTTCCTAAAATGAAATGTTCCTCATTGTTCTTGTCATATTTAGATCTCACTTTCCATAACCTTCACTGAATTCACTTTTTTTGTGACAGTGTCATCTGTTTCGTCACATAACATTATGTTTCGTTTCAAGCGGAATAAAGAATTGAAGAATCGATGGGCAGGCATACACTAGACGAAAATTGGCTTTAAACGCTGCGATTTCGAAAACTTTCTTCATAGGTGATCGATAAATTTCTTGTGCTGAGTTAAACGCATCATAGCTCACCAGGATGTGCTGAGTTTTTTTTTCTCTCCAGGCGGTTGACTGGGCGACCCTTAAAGACCGAGGAGGGGGGAAGGGGGGAAGGAAGCACCCTTAAAGACCGAGGAGGGGGGAAGGGGGGAAGGCGACCCTTAAAGACCGAGGAGGGGGGAAGGGGGGAAGGAAACACAAAAAATTAATGATATGTTTTCCAGACTCAGTTCATTTTTTTTCGCAGCTCGGGCCGGAGTTTCACAGTCGAAATCTTGTTAACTCACAAATTTTTCTCTTCAAAGATCAGCGTTTGTTATATCCGCTTGAATTAAACTTTTTTCTTGGGTGTTAAGTGGGCGACCGGAAGAAATTTAACAAGCTTGGTGAGCTATGCACTAGTCGACTAACTTCCGATTTTTGTAGATCGTATGCTCTGTTTTAGATCGTAAATTGTTGTAGATCGTATGCTCGCTGAGGACTTGGAATGTGGCTTCTGTTCCCTATTGTTCCGCTGTACCTATCAAATCAAATTATTAGGCTGTGGATACATGTTTCGTTTTGGTACGTTCAGAAGTTCGAAAACTGAAACTGATGTTACGAACGGTGGAACGGACGAACGAGTTTTGTTTTTCAACCACGAAATCAAACATTATCAAATTTAATGTACTAACCTTGGAACAAAGAAGAAATCTTCTATTTTGAGTGGAAAATAATTTTGATGTTAAATATATTCATTTGTGAAAAAAATCGCACAGCTTGATAGAAAACGTCTGATTGGCTATGAACATGAAATATAACAAAACCAAAAAAAGCTAATTTTCTCATTTCTAAATGACGAATTGCGAGGCTCGACCCCAGTCGGTGGGCGCGGGCTGTTCTAGAGTGGCACCCGCGTGGGCCAAAGCGAACGAAAGGTCGCCCTGCTATGAGATGGAGGGACGACTTTGTCAAAGCCGTTGGTCCCCAATTCCTAAGGAAAGCAGAGAACGCTGAGGAATGGAGTCGTCACATGTCGCTACAGATCCCATAATCGATGATGTTATATCCCCGATGTGGCTTGTTGATCTTGATAAAGCGTTTAAATTGAAAAAAATGACTTAACAACTTATGTCAATGAGCGAGGAAGTTTGCGCGAACATCAATTGATTACAAAGACATTAAGTAATCACAAAGAATTCGGACGAGAAGCGAAACCTAGCTTTTTATTCATGTTTGAACTGGTTTTTGAAAAAAGCTCGTTCGTCCATACCACCGTTCGGAACAACATAGTTTCCGTACGTCTGATCGTACCAAAAAGAAAAATTGACGCGCAGCCTTACTTTCTTTGGAAAAAAATGAAGTTGACTCTCAAAAATAGTAACAGTAAAGCATTGAGTTTTCAAAATAGTAACAGTAAAGCATCGAACTTAAAGATGAGATGTTTTTAAGAAAATTGTTTTTGAAAAAAATTTTCAATACTTCACCTTTTAAAAAGTCTCCGCTATAGTTTTCTTTAAAAACCTTATTATCTCTCTCAAAATTGCTTGTAATTAGCGTGTACAAAAAAATTATGAGAAAATTTAAGCAAACGGCTTCATAAAAATTGCAAAAATCTCACATTGAAACACATAGTCTTGAAATCGATCTTTTTTATTTGTTTAAAAGAAATGAAAACCGCGTTTACTGAATAAGATGAAATTCAACGCACTCTCACGCCGGAATAAGAAGGCGAAAGTGGCTCACTCTTGATGAATTTAGGGTAGGATGCAGGTGCTCTGCTAAATATTCACATTTCTCACAAGTTCTGAAGTTAATCAGCCTAAAATAAAATACTTATATTAATAATCAAAAAGGAAGCACCTTTTTTTGAAAACTAAAAATTAATTTTTCAAATTTTTGTCAAAATTTTCAAATTAAAAAAAAAAATTCAAAGTACACCAACTTCCAAACGTATGAGTTCGGAGTTATATAACGACCGCTTCGAGCTGGTTGCGAAGACTTCTTCTATTACCCGGAGCTATATAACGACCGCTTCGAGCTGGTTGCGAAGACTTCTTCTATTACCCGGAGCTATATAACGACCGCTTCGAGCTGGTTGCGAAGACTTCTTCTATTACCCGGAGCTATATAACGACCGCTTCGAGCTGGTTGCGAAGACTTCTTCTATTACCCGGAGCTATATAACGACCGCTTCGAGCTGGTTGCGAAGACTTCTTCTATTACCCGGAGCTATATAACGACCGCTTCGAGCTGGTTGCGAAGACTTCTTCTATTACCCGATTCCACCTATATGAGCGTAAATCTGCTTAATTACCCTAGTTTGTGCCTCAATTTGGCCCCCAGGCCTTATCACTCCAAGCCCAGCCTCTCTCAAATTTCTCTCAATGAGCCTATAGAGTGCGCAGTACCGTCGGCATACTCTCCACCCACTCTACAGTAAAATGACGAGGGTGTTTCTTACCACCCACACAATTTTTTTCGAGCGAATAGTTTTTCAAAATTTCCCAGTTCGACATTCAAATTTTCACAATGATTTGGAATTGCCCAAAGTGAGAACCAAAAAAAAATATCCGAGCGCATAGATTTCCATGTTTTTCGATTTTTTTTGAGAGCGCATAGATTATTTTTACCCGCAGTGCGGGTCAGAGAAACACCCCGGAAGTGACACGGTCAGCCTAGCTGTAATCTCCCCCATCTTTTATCATTACAAAGTTCATTTAACCCACCTTGAGTGAGTTAACTTTGTCCTCGGGTTTCTAAATTTAACCTTCGCTCGTATTGCTGGTTTATTATGTTTTCTCTTTGTTTACCGAGTGTGATTCAGCTTATTAGCTTAAGATTTCTTCCCCATTTCCCCCTTCTTTTTCACTCCCTAAACGTGAGCTAGTTAGTTAAAATAAGTTTTTAGGTAACTTGCGAGGTAAAAATAAATCACAAATTTACGAGAGGAAAAACGCGCTGGCGCGTGCATGTAAACCGGAAATCAAATACACTATCTACCTCTTCCACGACAACTATCACGCGAAACCATTTCTAAGCGGTGCTTTTAGCCGAAAGAAATGCGCTTTTAAACACCAACCTGGGATCAAATCCAGTACATGGAGACTTCCAAAAAAGCTAATTAGGAGCTCAATTATTCTGAAAAAAAAAATCAATTTTCAAATGATAAATCTTAAAATGATACGCTCTTATAAGTTGCTGAACCTCAAGCACAAAAATGAACGACTTTTTTCATGATCCATCATTGCTTCATTGAGATGACATACAACTATAAGTTGTTAACAGACGAGGAATATACAGAGAAATTTAGACGTTATGCGTCTATTCAAAAGCCAACAGGGACATTTGTGTTTGAGAAGGGGAAATTTATTTGGACAGATTTGACGCAGTTTCGAGACTGTTCTCACACAAAATATTAAAATTCGGTAATTTTATGCTTGAGATTTATGATCAAGGCATTCACTTCCAATTTAAATATTTTTGTTTCCGAAAAAAACATTCGAATTGCCTAGAATTGACATAACAATGAAAAATTATTTGAAGACAAACATAGAATAGTACATACGGCCACGGCAATTAACAAAGTGAGGCATGAGGCCGTGAGGCATGAGGACGCCTAAAACACGGCCTGGCTGTTCTGCCTCGTTAGCTAAGCCGTACGGCCTCGTTATCGTAAACTTTTACTAAGCCTAAGCGTTTTTTAATGTAAAAAATATGTTTTAATGTAAAAATAAAACGCGTGGCCTCACTCAAGGCGTCCTCATGCCTCACGGCTTCTTGCCTTACTTTGTTAATTGTAAGGCAAGAATTGCCTACGGCCACACGGCCGCTCTTTTTTTTTTCCTGCCCTAAAACACGGCCTGGCTCTATTAAATTATTTTTTCTTACTTGTTCTCTTTCTTATTTCTCTTTTTTAATTTTTTTCTATTTCTTTTTTCTTTCTTGCTCTCTTTCTTTTTCCAGCAATTCCATCATTTCTTTTCAAATTCAATCAATCTTTATTCCAAATTGCATACTAGTGTTACAAGGATGGTGTGCAAAGTGGATCACTGTCATATAAGGCTGCGCACTGTTTTGCTCACCGACCGTTTTTTACCGTAAAAAAGTAAAACTAATTTGCTCACCTACAGTCAGAAACATAAGAGTTTTTTTGGAATTTTTTTTGCGGGAGCTCCCTGAGTAGCAATTTTTATGAACGCTGTGACTTTCCAAATGCATCATCTTCTTTCAAAATGCAATAAGTTGCTGTAAATTAGTTTTACTTTTTTACGGTAAAAAACGGTCGGTGAGCAAAACAGTGCGCAGCCTAAGTGATATCAGGGGCCTCTTTCTAATTGGATATTTTGGATACAGCGATACAGCGATACAATATTGTCTTTCTAATCTTTCGATACAGCGATACAGCTATACAAATGGATACAGCGATATTTTGTGAAGGGCACCTGTATCCCTGTAAAGGTTCTCTCTCTAATCTTTTACAGTTTACAGCAAAAAATCGAATCTTTACAGGAAACGGATACAATTTTACAATTCTAAAGGCTGCTGTAAAGATGGATACAGCACGCATTTACAATGTTTTCTCTTTATGTTTTTGTTTTTTTTTCTCTTTATATTATGTTTTTCTTCTTATTTTGCCATCTCCATTTTTTCTTTCTTTTTTCACCAAATTTTTTTCATTTACTTGATTTCATTTTTTCTTTATATATTAATATTATACATAATTGAAAACATGATTATAGTTTTGGCAATTTTATATTCATATAAGTATTGTAATATTTTTCTAACTTCAAAGTATTGCAAGTTTTTCTTTAAAATAATTTTTTTCAATTGAAGGTGGTTGGCTGATGCAAGTCTTTTCGTACAAAAAATACAATGACTGTGTTTTCGATGTAATTGAAGTTGCAATGTCATCGATGAGAAATGAATAGTTTGTGATTGAGTTTTATTGTGGTTTAGAAAGTAGTTTTTTTCCAAAAACCAATTCGAATTTTTAACATTAAATTTAGCTTAGGCTTCGTAAAAACTTACGCTAACGAGACCATTACGGCTTAGTTGGTAAAAACCGTTTTATAAAAATTCCTTCAAGTAGTATAGGGGGGTCCAAAAAACAACAGAAAACCAAAAAAAGTTTGTGAAAAAACAACTTTTTGGAATGAAAAAAATTGTTTAGCATATTTTTACTTGGGGGAGGGGATTTTCGGTGTGTTAGAAAAATGTATTTTAAAAAAAAATACAAAAAAATTTATATTTTCTTATGCGGTCTCGTTCGCCTATGCCGTACGGCCTCGTTAGCGTAAACTTTTTCCTAAGCCTAAGCGTTTTTTTAATGTAGGAATAATCTTTTAAAAAGTTTTTTTGAAAAACCCATTGAGTAAAGCGCAGCCCCCCCCCCAAATAAAAAACCTTTAAAAATTTGTTGAAAAAACTATAAGCCTACATCGCTTAATTAGGTCACGAAAAATCCAAAAAACAAATATAAAAAAATTGAAATCTAAAGCCTATTTTAGCAGGAAAATCTTATCAGTTAAACTGCACTAACGCCTCTATGTTACTATCATAATCTCAATCATGTATATTATTAATGTAAAATATAAAAAAAAAGACTTCAAGTATTTGCATATTGTTTAAGGGCAAAAAAAAGAAAAAAATGAAGGTGGCAAATAATGAAGAAAAAAACAAAACATGGAGAAGAAAAAATGAAGGAAAAACAAAATGAGAAGAAAAAATATGAAGAAAAACAAAACATGAAGAGAAAAAAACGAAGAAGAAAAAAAAAACGAAATATGAAGAAGAAAAAATATGAAGAAAAAAAATATGAAGAGAAAAAATGAAGAAGAAAAAACAAAATATGAAGAAAATTGACCGAGCAAACGAAAATTGCCCCAAACTCAACAAATATTTGTATCCGATACAGCAACTTTTTGTATCGGCTGCTGTATCGGATACAACAGTGAATTGTATTCATTTATTTACAGGAGAGATTAGAAAGAGAAGTAAAATATCGCTGTAAGATATAAACGTGTAGTGTTTGCTCGCCTTATTTCTGCTTCTGAGTATTATAGTTGTGAGCCTTTATTTAGCGTGTGTTTTGTAAAAACAGTATAGTGAAGTTTATCAAATTGAAGAGCAATAATCGCAAAACAGCATTAATAAAACGAGAGCTAGAAAGAGAGAGAGAGGCAAGTTAATTATTATTTAAGGAATTAATATAAGCAATTAATTAATATTACTTGTTCGTCGAGTGGAGAGTGGAGTGAAGGGGCAGCAATGAGAAAGGATCACGATGGTGAGCTCTAACTGGCTCTACTGATGATGAGCTCTAACTGGCTCTACTGATGATGAGCTCTAACTGGCTCTACTGATGATGAGCTCTAACTGGCTCTACTGATGATGAGCTCTAACTGGCTCTACTGATGGTCAAAGGAATACTTGAAGGGAGGAAGGGAAGAACTTGGAAGCAGAGAGCAAGAAGAAGCAGTTATATTTTGAATGAATGAAAGGGTTTGTGGAAGGCACTTTTCAGGGGCGGGGCAAGGAATAAGATGAGAGAAAGTAAGCGTGACACATATAGTACAAATGAAGCGAAAGAACACATACAAAGGCTAGAGAGAAAAACACATCTTATAAAAATTACGTGTCGTGTCTAAGAAAAACACGACATTCTGCGCGCCGACGGCCGAAGAGGGGGATCCATCCGGACGATCCGACCAGTGCAGCAGTGATTCAGTGGGCTCTCACCGTCCTCTGCCTGGAGGCGGGCGTTGCCCCAGACATAAGAGCCAGGGAAGAGGACCTGGGCGGAGGACTGAAGGTGTCCTCCGCTACAGCTCAAACCCACCTAGTCACTACTACATGGTCAACCAAGAAACGAGCGTTGTCGACCGATGTAGACTTTCAAGGGCTCTCCTCTTGCTTGAGTGCAGATTTCTTTACTTCTTTAACTACTTAAGCTTCATAGCCAATGCTTATCTACTTGACAACGCAATAATTCTAGAGATTTGCTTAACATTTTTATCAGGTCTATCAGCAACAAAATTATTTAGAACGTTCCAACAACTCCAATACCAAACAATAATACTTGAAGACAACATTCGACGGTAACAAGAACACAGCTATTCATTTCTTGTTAAAGTTAAAACGTCCCCTCTTAGCGGGAAACTCTCGAAACTCTCTCGGCTTGTCCGAGTACTTATGCAAGCTACTATTGTGCAATTCATTACATTGGTTGCACATCTCTTCGCATGCGCACGTTCCATCCACCTTTACCAAGCATCTTTCACACAGTCCTCGGAGACTTTGGGCCATCTTCTTTGCATCCCAAGAGAGGCGACACAATGAACGGGTTTGTGTTTTTCTTCACAGAAGGGGCACACGATTGGTGCGGGTATCAGCACTTCACTGAGTTTCTTCAGTGACTCTTCAATCCCCTCCGTTCTCCTTAAGAGTAAGTTGTCTCGGGTAGATTGCTCGTTTAGAAACATTTTGATGTCCTTGCGAACCACTCCTATCCCACGGTGCACCTCGGCAACCTCTTTGAGACCCACTCCACCAGACTCGTGCCCATCTTTGGTTGCGTCCATTCTGCAACAGATCATTCATGCTTATTTGGTATACGCTGTGGAAACTTTACTGGTTATTTTCCTGCATGCATAGAGACAACAGAAGCTTATTTTGATACAATCTTTCGCATATATATCAGTGCTGTATGAAACGATAACATGTGGAGAATTAGCGTTTTTCTGCTATTTCCCTTTTTCACAAATGCTTCTTAGTTGAGTTCCGTTTCACTCTCATTAGCATTCGGCATATTGGCGCCACGTATATGAAGGCTACCGTGATGCATGCTAGTGCAAAGGACACTGCGATTAGGGTCATCATTGCTCCCCAATTACTGAAAACAGTGTTCCAAATGAGACCGATGTTTGGCAAGTTCATCGCGTTGCCTGTGTCTCCTACCACAACTCTCTTATACAAAGAATGGAGTGTGGGTCCGTCCACATCTGGACAACCATTTGCTCCTCGTGACATGAGTATCGTCACGGCAATCATCGTTAGGAATATGGCCGACTGGGATAGTTCGGTCAGTCCTATCCTTGCTCTGGCATCATTCCTTCTGTTGAGGATTTTTCGTGCTCTCCTGCGGTTTCTCCATGTTTGCACGCGGCTGTATGCTTTTGTGCATGCAGCACATGCCAGCCACCTCACTTGGCGAAATGGTACTCGAAGTATTGCTGTCGCGCATTGTATTGTTCCCTTCGCTATGTACCATATTCCTTTGAGAGGTGTTCGTAGCAGCAGAGGCGTATTCATGACTGTATAGCAAATTACCGCAAGTGTCATTAGTAGGGCGTAAATGCACACAACTGTCATAGCACTTGCTGTCAGTGGCCAACATTCTGGGGAGTATAGATGCTGTAAAGAGAAATAATCTCTTATTGTTTCACAGTACTCCACAGCCGCACATCTCGTCTGTACGTGATGTATTTCTTGTTCATCAATGACCTTCGCCGTAACGGTGTAGTCGTGGACTACGGTGTCCGACTTGAAGAAGATTCTTTGCTCTTCTTTAGGTAGACTCATGTAATAGCATTCGCCTTCTGCACAGACATTTACTGGCATCCACGGTCGTGTAACTACTGACGCTCCGCCTTTTATGCACCGAACGATCAACTGTTGAGCTGCATTAGTTCCTGGCGTACAGCTGAGTATTATGAAAATCAGACAGAGGAAAAGCTTCATGGGGAGCACACCCTTTTTGAAACTTCTCACTCCGATCGGCTGAGGAGGTGGGAGTGAAGTGAACATATTGATTGAACTGTTCCTTGCTTCACCCCTTTCAGTTTCCTTTTCTCCAGCCAACTTGGCGTAATCTACTCTTCTCTTCATTCTTAAGCCTGGTCTGGACGACTCCGCATTCCCGCGACTTTCGCTTTGTGTGACTTCTGGCTCGAAGCCATAGTCTTCTTTGTCTCGCGTTGTCATCTCCAGATGTACGATTCTGTTCAACGTACGGCTCGTTATTGACCCGTCCAATTTCTTCAATTGGACTGACCTTCCTGAGTCGATTGCAACGACTTTGGCCAGGGGCCACTTGCTCCTTGACTCGTTGTCATTCATTATCAGGACAATTTCACCGATTTCTGGTGTTTTTCTCTTGTTGATGAACGTCTTCATCTCCTTTGGCCTCACTTCGATATTGCAATTCAGTTCTCGATCCATGAGCGCCAACAAGTACTCTCTTTTCCATCTTTTCCAAAAGTCGTTCTGAATCTTCATCGCGGATTCGAGAAACTTTTCCGCTTGAGCTTGAGTTTTTAACTCCAATTTCTCCATTCCATAGGTAGGATCTTCCTTTTCTTCCCTGAACTTGCCTTCCCATTCGAAACCGATGTTACCCTTTGGTAACAGAAAATCTATCGGTCTGATGACAGGAGACTCTAGAGATTCTGCGATTCGGTCGTTCACTTGAGTCAACGGTCGCATATTCAATGCGCCCTCCACCGCTTTGATAGTGGTCACCAAGTCATCCCATGACTTCAACTTGTTTTCCACCGTTTTAAAGAATGCTCTCTTGACTGATCCAACGAGCCTTTCGTAAAATCCACCCTGCCACGGAGCAGCGGGAACGTTGAACCTCCACTGAATACCTCTCATAGAGATTTCTTTCAGAACATCTTCATTCCTCCTGTAGGAGTTCCACAATTTTCTCAGGACCCTTTCACCTGATGTGAAAGTAGATGCGTTGTCGGATCTAATCATCCTGGGGACTCCTCTAGTACTGATGTACATACCTTCTCATCGCGTTCAACAATCCCTTGAGCGACAGATATTGGACTACTTCCAAGTGAACTGCTCTCGTAGCCATACAAGTGAACAGTAGCACGTATGCTTTTGCTTGATTCGAACTCGTTCCTTCTATTTTGTAGTACATAGGGCCGAGGTAATCCATGCCAACGTTTTAGAATGGGGCATGTCGACTGACTCTTTCCACCGGTAGTGGAGGAGGCTTTGGGTACGGGTATGCTTTGTTATTGAATCTTTGAGACAGATCTTGAGAACTGCTTTGACCACGACTTTTCCCTTCGGGAACCAGTATTGTTGCCTCACTTGAGTCAGAGTGCCGTAACATCCCATGTGAAGCGTCTCTAGGTGCGCTTCGTGAATTGTCAATTCAGTGAAATGACTGTACGGCCAGAGCAAAATTGGTCTTGTCACACTGAATGGCAAATCAGCATTTCTCAGACGCTTAAAATGAATTCTGAGAATGCCTTTCTCATCCTTTCCCAGGTTAGTTCCATTGACTGAACTCTTCTTCGACTCATTGGGTATTACGTCCATCAAGTCATTCCAGAATAGTTTCTGGTGCCATCTAATGAGAACTTCTTTTGCTTCTTCTCTTTCTCTGACTTGATCTCTGTCCTTTTCGAACCATTTTTCCCATTCGGTAGGAAGGATGCCTTCTTCTTTGATGTACTTTTGTAGTAGCTCATTTGAATTGGCCAAGGTTCTTAGATGACCTTGTGTTTCTTCGATCAAGTCACACATTCTTTGGCACCTACCCCATGGTATGGAGCCAGGTAGCCTTTCCATGACTCGCTTCCTGTCCAGCTTGGCGAAGGCAGACACTGCCACAGCTTCCTTCTCTTCCAAGATCTCCTTTTTTACTTCCGTTTTCTGTTCCTCGTTCAAACCGAGTTCAAACAGGGGCCAGTTTGCTTCCTCTTCACTCAACCATTCGGGTCCCCTCCACCACAATTCAGCCTCATTCAAAGCCTTGCCTGAGAGCCCTCGTGTCAGACAATCAGCAGGATTTTCTTTCGTCTTGACATAGTGATATGCTATGTTCCTGCTTGAGGTTATATCTCCTTGCTCCATGAGCCGTATTTCTTTCTCCAACTGATTGATTTCCTTCAACCGATTTTGCACATAAGGTTTATGGACTACTCCATTGTTCTTGGAGTTAATCCAACAGAGCGCGATAGTCGAATCAGAGTATATGCTAACATCGCTGTTCTTGTCCAGTTTACCTCTTGCGAACAGTACTGATTTCACTTTTTGCAGTGCCAGTACGATGGCTTTCAATTCCAGTTTAGGAATGGTTAGCTTCTGTCTACCGGGTGCCACTTTCGATCTTGCTTCGATGAGCTTGACACTTTCTTCACCTTCGTCTCTGCTCACGCTGTACACCACAGACCCATAGGCCTTCTCCGATGCATCTGCGAATGCGACGATGTCATGTTGACTCACGTTCACAAATTTTCCTGTATGGTCCGGAACTCCGTGGCCAGTGTATCTCGGCAGTTCCTTTGTGAATCCTTCTGTGAGACTTACCAGCCTCAAGAACTCCTTTCTTTCTTCTTCAGAAAGGGGATCTTTCCACTTCGCTTTTTTCTTCTCTTTTCTTGAGAGCAATATTTCTTGCAGGAACAATCGCAATTTGACGAGTAGGGGTGATGCTAACCCCAATGGGTCATACGCTGAAGCGATTACCGACAGAACCTTGCTCAGCGTTATCTCATCTTGATCTGGTTTGAGTTTGATCAACGTCTTTGATTCCATCAATAGGACATCTTTTTGAGCTTGCCACGGTATCCCTAACAACTTTATTTGGTTGTCTTCATCAAGACCACTTTCATCCTTTGGAATCAGTCTCATGAGCTCTTGAGAATTGGAAGCGAACTGTCTGAGTTTCATTCCCATATCCTTGAAGAGTTCCTTACTCTTCGACATGCTCTCAATCATGTCTTTCTCCTCTGCTGCACCGAGAAATATGTTATCCACATATGTGTTCTCCTGCACGTCTTTTGCCACTCTCTTCAGAACTGGGTCCTCTTCGCCATGACAAAGAGCTCTCAGCTGCATGTCCAGCTTGATTGTCGCATTCAAAAGAAACGGGCTGGCTTTGAATCCGAAGGGCACTACCTTGAAACGTTAATGAATCATGTTGGACTGATCCTTGGGATTCTTTAATGCCTTGTCTCTGTCTTTGTAAAACAGGAATCGTGTCAAGTCTCTGTCTTGTACAGTTTGATTTGATGAAATGCTTTCTCAACATCTCCCGAGAATGGTTGTTTTCTTGCTCTCATCATCAAGCACGGGATGGTTTGTAACAAGTTAGGACCTGAGTGCATGATGTCATTGGCACTCAACATGCACTTTTGTCTGCTCGAGGCATTGTAAACAATCCTCACTTTCGTGGATTGCTTTTCTTCCTTTATCACTGGCAAATGCGGACTATAGTACACCAAGCCCACACTTGTATCATCAGCTTGCACTTCTTCGATGTGCCCTAGCCTCAGCTGCTCTTGAAAGATGTTTTCTGCTTTGTAGTAAGTCTCTTCATCTTTCAGATACTTGCTACGCGCAAGATTCTCCAGTGCTACGTAGAAGTTCGAGCCCAGTTGGTATGCAACTTCTTGTTTGATGGGCCATTCAACCATCCAAGTTCCGTCTTCATTCTTCATTGAAGTTTTCATGAACTTTGTCTCGACTTTCTCGTTTTCTGACAGTGCTTCTTCCGTGTTTTCTTGTTCTTCTTCGATGGCCAAGAAGTTTTTGACTGCCTTTCCGAGCTCTCATTGGTCAATTTCTTCTTCCGTCCTTTGAAACTCTGCCTGTACACTCAGTGTGTATTGTTCAGGAGTGACTTTTTTCAATTCTGATTCTTCTTTCAGAGAGAACATCGCGACACTTTGTTTCGCGGCCCAACCTTCTTGGTTGTATTGTTGTCCATACGGAACGTACCCCGTCCTTGATGGGACCAGCAGTAGTCCGCTTGGCAATCTTTTGGTATTTATCTGCAGCAACTCGATGCTCAGATTTCCTCCAATTAACAACTGTGGCTGCTTGCCTTCTTCATAACTTGCCAACTTCAAGTTATTCTTCTTTATGAACTTCTTGTCTTTCGTACTCAGTTCAAGATTGTTTTGCTCCATTATCAATGGCTCCGGATGCGGGTAAGCCTTGACTTTGAGAATTTTTTCTCCTGCTCTGATTTCAAATCTCGATTCTTTCGAGATCCGGGCTCCGGAGGAGCTTCCTCCCACTCCCACGACCGTGATCGGTGAAATCGCTGTTGTTTTCATTTTTAACTTTTCAACAAGAGTATCGCTTATGAGGCTTGCGCATGCTCCGTCATCGAGCATTGCTTGCACCGTGTGCCATTGCTCGGAACCCTTTGGCTTGATTTGTACATCCATTAGCATGAGTCTCGAGCGACTCATGCGCACTCCCTTTTCGGTGAACTCATGGGTTGCTCCCACGGTCAGTGATGAAGGGTTCTGATTTTGCAAAGGAAGGAACGGAGGAGGCTGCGTATAACCGAAGCTTGTCTGTCTTGCTCCGTTACCACAACCGTAGACTTGTTCCGGACGAGACGATGCAGTTTGCAACTGTCCCCTTGAAACATTATACTGGTTTCTACCTCTCTCATTATGGTAGGGCTTGATTTACCTTTCCAAGCGCTGCGGAAGATTGTGTGGCTGCCCACTTTGGACAGTATTTGAACTTCCGAAACTTTTGTCATGCGTGCACAATGTTACGTGATGTTGCTTGCCGCATTTTGCACAGTTTTCAGAACAGTTGGTTGCACCGTGTCCTTGTTTGGCACACCTAAAGCACCATCCTTTTTGAACGAAGATTTCTTTTCTTCATTCGAAGGGCACCGTTCTGCAATTTCGTGACGTAGCGAATGAGTGTTTTCCGCAGAAGAGGCATTTCTTCGACTCTTCTATTTCCACTTGTACCGCGTGCACTTGCTTGCACCTTTCTCTTTGGTCTTTGCCAGCGGCGTCTCTTGCCACAGGTCTCGTGTAGTCTTCCACGAGAGTATTCATTGCGAGCTTCTCTTCAATCTTGAGCAACAGAGCTTTGACACTAAATGGCTTCATGTATAGTCTCCATTTAGTTGCTTCTGTTCTGGTGTTCTCGGGGAATTTCATTATCAATTCTTTCGCCAAGAATGTGTTTGCATCCGCACTTTCATCTTTCGTTTCTAGTACCTCAACTAAACTCAGCATTTCTCTGGTTGCCTGTAGCTGTGCTTTAGAGGAAGTGTTTTCAAACTGAATTTTTATCAGTTTGTTTCTGATCTGCTCCATCTGCAGTTCTGGATTTCCATAGGCTCTCTCAAGCCTTTGCAATGCGAGTTCATAATTACTCGCAGTCGGTTGCAGGTGCTTGATCATGTCCAGCGGCTCACCGGACAGGTAGGAGCACAGGTGGAGAAATTTGCCTTCTTGGCTCAGATTCCTGCTTGAATCTATCGCAAGTTGGAAATGTGAACGGAATACTTGATATTCTAGCAATTCTCCCTTAAAGATCGGAATCGCCAGTTGGGGTACTTTCGTATGATCGCCTTCGTGTGTTCCGTATGATCTTTCTTCTTGGTGAGAATTTCTCACTGGGCTTTCCTGTACTCTTTCTTCTGAATGGAAAGGGTGACTTTTGCTCCTTGGATCGCCTTCGTGTATTCCGTGTGATCTTTCTTCTTGGTGATAATTTCTCACTGGGCTTTCCTGTACTATTTCTTCTGCACGGAAAGGGTGCCCTTTGTTCTTAGGGCAGGGATTAGTCGTCATCCCTTCTCCCAAGTGTTCTTTCACTCTCTGCTCCTCGCTTCTCTCACTCTTTAGAGTTTGAATTCTTTCCGCAAGAATTTCCAAGCACTGACTGCCATTATCGATAATGCATTCGAGCTGAGTGATGACCGAGAAGAGATCGTAATCTTTCTCGTAGCTCTCTTTATCTTTCTCGACCTCTGGCTGTATATCTTCGTCTGCATTTGTAGATATATCTTTTTGCCAGTCTGAAAGTGCACCGTTTACTTTCTTCACGATCACTTCTGCCTCCATTACTTTCTTTCTTAATCCTGTTGCCGTTTTTGTGAGTTCTTCAACTGAGCACGACAGGATTTCAGTAATATCATTGAAGATGCCCTCATAGGGACTCATCTTCTGGAGCAGGTTTTCTGCACACGCACGTTGTGCGTCTAGTTTGAGCACAAAGGCTCTTCCCAATGGTAGGGATCTTGGCATTTCTTGTTGGAAACGACAATATTAACGGACTAACTGCCGTTAGATGCTCTTGAGAACTCTTGTTCAACTTGAATCGAGTGGTCTTAGGCCGTTTGGCGCCACTTGACACAACACTTTGACTTGTCTTAGGGCTGAGCCGCAAGTCAAATTGAATATAAATAGTGAAAAACAAGCAAGAAAGGAATGAAATAATAATGCGTGACCAAGAAGAGTGAAAGCAAGCAAGAAAATGAAAACAATTACAATAATCAGAAACAGTGCCACGCGGTTTTGAAGAAGAACTCTATGGCCCCTTTTTTGAATTTGGCCGATGCACCAAATGTGATATAAAAGTGTAGTGTTTGCTCGCCTTATTTCTGCTTCTGAGTATTAGTTGTGAGCCTTTATTTAGCGTGTGTTTTGTAAAAACAGTATAGTGAAGTTTATCAAATTGAAGAGCAATAATCGCAAAACAGCATTAATAAAACGAGAGCTAGAAAGAGAGAGAGAGGCAAGTTAATTATTATTTAAGGAATTAATATAAGCAATTAATTAATATTACTTGTTCGTCGAGTGGAGAGTGGAGTGAAGGGGCAGCAATGAGAAAGGATCACGATGGTGAGCTCTAACTGGCTCTACTGATGATGAGCTCTAACTGGCTCTACTGATGATGAGCTCTAACTGGCTCTACTGATGATGAGCTCTAACTGGCTCTACTGATGATGAGCTCTAACTGGCTCTACTGATGGTCAAAGGAATACTTGAAGGGAGGAAGGGAAGAACTTGGAAGCAGAGAGCAAGAAGAAGCAGTTATATTTTGAATGAATAAAAGGGTTTGTGGAAGGCACTTTTTAGGGGCGGGGCAAGGAATAAGATCAGAGAAAGTAAGCGTGACACATATACAAATGAAGCGAAAGAACACATACAAAGGCTAGAGAGAAAAACACATCTTATAAAAATTACGTGTCGTGTCTAAGAAAAACACGACAGCTGTATCCAAACTCGCGTTGTATCGCTGTATCGCTGTATCCAAAATATCCAATTAGAAAGAGGCCCCAGAGGCCGTATGCACGTACTATTTTTGGTGGGAAATGTTGAAGAAAATAGCGTTTTCCTAGAAAATGTCTAAAATCCGTATGCACGTACCATTTCGTTTTCGAGGAAAACTGTTCACTTCGACAAAACAGTTTACCTTCCCCAAGTAGATGGAAAACGCTATTTTCCTTGTTAATGGAAGACGGTTAGTTGAATTCTGTGAATAGTTTTTTTGCATTTTCTCTTGTCTTCTGCTACTTTTTCGTTGATTTTATGACTTATGTTTTTTTTAATCATCATTTCGTTGTATATTGCTACGCTTGTACAGTGAACGAATAATTTGTCTAGATACCAGTCAATTCGCATTCGTTATAATGGTCTATTTGTTGCTTTAAAAAAAAAAAGATTTTTAAGCTTTTCAATGGTTATAAATGTTTAGCTTAAGTGCGGACACGAACAAAATTCGACATGTATTTTCATTTAGCGGCGCTTTTACTTTTTGACACAATTTAACTTGGAAGGGGGCGCTTTACTTGGGGGGGGGCTCTTTTCGGTGCGTTAAAAAATGTTTTTTTTTTTAAATACAAAAATGTGAATTTTCTTATGCGGTCTCGTTCGCCTAAGAAATCAGCTATTCGTCTTCCATGTTGAAGGGTATGACAATGCTCGAAAATAGAGCGTGATCGGGTCTTATCTTCTTACGGAAATTATCACGGGGTAAGCAATACAAAAGTAAATTATAAAAAAACAACCGGTAAAAAACATAAAATCTCGAAGTGACACTGATCACAAAAAAGATTTTCAAATTCCCGCCCGAAGTTTTCTCGGTAAATATTTTCCACGGTTCGTGCATACCATTTATCATTTTTCTCTAAAACACATTTCCCTCGGAAAATGTTTTGTCTGAAAACCGTTTTCAAGGAAAATGTTTCCCGCGTGTACGTGCATACGGCCTCAGTTTAGTTAATACATACAAGCAAGCACCGGGAGTTTGAGCTTCGAGAAAGGTAGTAATAATAATAATAAAAAAGAAGGTGGCAAGTTCACACTGAGAAGAGTAGTAGGTAAAAATGAACCGTGGCATAGTTATACAGGAGAATAAACAATGAAAAAAACCAAATCTAACTCCGGATTGAAGAACGAGGCACGATTTCATCTCTAGAAAGATATGAGATAGAGGCCTTGAAAGCTTGAGATGATTTCAATGTAACGATTTCGTTAGGCAAGCTATTCCAGACATCAATTAAGCGTGACACAAATGTGTTTCTAGAATCCCTAAGCTTGATCAGAAATAAAATTCTTAAAGAGTGAGATATTCTACGACTGTAAGGGGAAGGCTACAACTTGTAAAGATAAGTTGTGTCCAATTCAGCATTTCCGTGCAAACATTTATGAATAAGGCATAGATCGGCCACGGCTCACCGATGCTCTAGAAAAAAAATTATCTTTAAAAAAAGAAATTATCTTTATAAATTTTGGGGCAAGGAAGGGGAGAGGGGTTTACCTAAGCAGGGAAGGGAGGGGGGCCTAAAGGGGGAAGAGGGCCCTACCTAAGCGAAGAGGGGGGGGTAGGGGCCCTAGGGGGGAGGGGGGAGAGGAAGGGGGCCCTAAAGAGAAAGGGGAGGGAGTTTTCATGAATAAAATCTCTATCTGTAAAAAATCTTTGGACGGCTAAAGTAGATTAGAGCCAACTTTTTCCTAAGCCTAAGCGTTTTTTAACGTAAAAAAAATTTTCTGATGTAAAAATAAAATTTAGCAAAAATTGCTCATTAAACCAAACCGAACTCTCACCGCGCTACTCACAGTCGAGCACACTCACCCCTACATTAAAGTGCCTCATAGTTGATAAGGACAGAATAGCAGTGATGATCGTAATTAATTGAGCCAGGCCGTTTTTTAAGTTGAGGCCGTGTTTTAGGGCAGGTTAGGTGTATGTTTGGGCAATTAACAAAGTAAGGCAAGAATCGGTAAGGCATGAGGACGCCTTGAGTGAGGCCGCGCGTTTTATTTTTACCTTAAAACATTTTTTTACATTAAAAACGCTTAGGCTTAGTAAAAGTTTACGATAACGAGGCCGTACGGCTTAGCTAACGAGGCCGTACGACTTAGCTAACGAGGCAGAACAGCCAGGCCGTGTTTTAGGCGTCCTCACTCAAGGCGTCCTCATGCCTTACTTTGTTAATTGCCGTATGTACTGTAAAATTTCACAAGTTATTTTAAACTCTTTTTTAAAGACAGTTACCGTATCAATTATCCTCACACCTACACTAAATCTCATTTTCTCGTTTGATCTTTTCTAAAGGACGACTATTTCACGTCTATCTAATTTGAAAACGTCTTCCTAGTTTGAAAAACGTTTTACCTATTTTGAAAACTCTACCTATTTATTTTTCTAAAATCCCACGTCTACCTATTTTTTTAAAAATTTCGTGCAACGTCAGCTTAATTTCGTACAACGTCTACCTATTTTGATAAACACGTCTACCTATTTTAGTGAAACGTCTAACTTTCTTGAGCAAAACGTCTACCTATAAAAAGGTGTGTATATATGTGCCATGTCAATGCTAATATTAATTAATTAGTTTTAAGGTTATTTTTTTGTAATGTAGATTACCGATTTGACTTTGAGAAATCTCCCAATGATTTCAAACTGCTGTTTTCGCAATTAATAGCTTAGAAAATCAGTGAATGAAATTGAATGGATGAAGTCATGCGCTTCCTACCTTTTATTGTGATGAAAAACTCCAGGTGTTGCGAAATGCTATCGCTACGCTCGAGAAAGAGTTTGCTGAGCACAGAGAGGCTTATCGGAGCACAAGTTTTTCAGCAGATAAGAATGGAAGAGAGCCTTCGGAGACTGTAACCCGCGAGTGAGCATGGACAAAACAGCGAAAAGTCATTAGATACGGCGAAAAGTCATATATAAACGTCGAACGAAATAGGTTAACGTCTCATGAAATTCGGCTGACGTCGCACGAAATTAGGCTGACGTCGTACGAAAATAGGTTGACGTTGAACGAAATTAGTCTGACGTCGCACGAAATTAGTCAGACGTCGCACGAAATTAGGCTCACGTATTTGTCAATTTAGGTGGACGTGTTTGTTTATACATATAGGTAGATCAATGGAAGTCTTAGTAGTGCCAGTGTTGAGATGCGGTGCCAGTGTTGAGATAGCGAAACGTCCGAACTCACTCTACTAAACCACACCGCATCTCAACACTGGCACTACTAAGACTTCCATTGATCTTATAACTCTTCACGATGCGCGTCACTCAGCATTCAACATTCATATATGTATAGGTAGGCGTTAGGGTAAATTGAGTTTTAGTCTCCTGCCTGAGAGCAATTGCAATGTATGAAAGCATGTTGTAGAACAGCCCCCTTCATCTGCTATTTCTCTCTCTACTGCTGTCTCGCTGTCTCTACTGTCTCCTATTCCTTTCTCTACTGCTGTCTCTACTGGCTATCTGCTATTTCTCTATCTATTTCTCTCTCTCTACTGGCTCCTGAATTGCCTTGTTTTTGAGCGCGAACGCGTGTGAGAGAGAGAGAGAGAGAGAGAAAGAGATTGGCAGGTTCAAGAATGGCTTTTTGGCGGGGAAGCTGCATCGAAGATTTCGAGTGAATGTAAAATGTTTTGGTTTTTTTGTAATGTAAAATTTTTTGAATGTAAAATTTTTTGTAAAATGTTTTCGCTTTTGTTTGTATTGTTTGTGACTTTTTGTATATTTTTTTGGAATGTTGAAATTCACGATATAGTTTTATTGGCACTTTTTCACTTTAACACGCCCCCTCTCAGAGGTTCCATGGGTCATACTTCTGACTTACTTACATTTACAAAAAGTTATTTTTACATTTAAAAAGTTACTTTTACATTAAAAAAATATTTCTACATTAAAAAAACGCTTAGGCTTAGGAAAAAGTTTACGCTAACGAGGCCGTACGGCTTAGGCGAACGAGACCGTATCAAGAAAATGACCCAATTGAACCTCTGGGAGGGGGGTTGGGTGATAAAGTGAAAAAGTTCAGTTTTATGGAAGTGAGGGTTATCACTCCTAGCTATTTTAATCGTCACAAACTTGAGTTACACTTCTTCCTCCAGTCATTTTATTCCTTTTTTCATGAAGTATAACTTTGATTTAAACAAAGTCTCCCATGGAAATTGCATACGCATGTAGGCAACGACTGTTTATCGAGTTTACAACGCGGTCTGGCCGCCACAACACAAAAACAAATCAATTGAACATAGGTCACTTGATGACAAAAATAACAACGACATGATACGATTTTACAACATTCAAACAAGACGCATCATTGAAAAAACAACAGCTGATTTATAGATATTCAACTAAATCTGAGACGCTAAAAAAACACAGGGAAATTTTTTTTCAAATCATTCAAGCGACCCTAACCGTAACACTTAAATAGAAAGTCCTTCTCCTTGAGACTCATCCGAGTCTCTTCTGTAAGGTGCCAGTCCTCCAGCTGACATCCACCTGCATCTTTCCTGGACTTGCTCGAGTGTGGCCCCTCCCTTCACCGACGCGGGGACGCCTGCAACTCGTAGCGAATGCGGGTTGATGGAGTCAACCCCCGCTCCGAGACACGCGCATTTCAGTTCCTTCCTCAGAGTATCCTTTGACAACGGACGGCCCGTAGAAAAAGACGCAAACACCGGCGCCTCGGGTCGGACGCTGACCCAACTACGGTAGAGGTTCCACACAGCCTTCCCTGGCGTTTGCTCCCTTGATCATTCTTCGCTTTGTTCACCTTCACCTTGACCACTACGGTGCCGTCTTCCTCTTGTTTCTCACTCACGTTTCTCCAGAACAACGCTGCTGCCTCGGAAATGCGAAGCAGGGCCCCGAACGCTGCTGCAACAAAAAAAACTCGCTCGCGCATCCTCTCTGCTGGCATCTTCCCTAGCCGCCCAACAAAAAAATTTTGTAGGTCGTTCAATGGCGGGTCTCTCATGTGCTTCACGATTCTCTCTTTCTTCACCGTACGCTTCATAGCTGTGATTAAACTTCCAAACTCCGTTTCACCCGCAGCCGTTCCTGTCGTGAACCGAAAAGCTGCTGCTGACACGGCTACCGCTCCCGCTTTGGCACCCCTAGCCAGTTTATTAACAACATGAAGGCACAAGGACAATGATGCCGCTGGGTCTAGGCCTAGTTGTCTTGCGAACTCTAGCCTCCCTCTCTCTTCTTCCAAGCAAACGCGTCAACCGCGACGCGTCCCATGTATGCAATTATTTATGGGACCATGTTTAAATCGAACAATAACATTTCTCCAGTAAAAAAATGTTTGGTTGAATTTTAACCATCCCCCCCTTCCCTGAAGGAGGGTTAAAATTCAATGACGGGGGGTTGAAATTCAATGCCAGGGGGATTGAAATTCAATGCCCAGGGGTGGAAAATTCAATAACGGGAGCTAAAATTTAATGACGGGGGACTAAAACTCAATGACGGGGATCAAAGTTCGGGAATATTGAAGTTTAGGACCCCACTGAGAAGACATCATTTTGGACCGATCTCCGGCATTTGATTTTAACCCTTCCCCCGGCCTGGAATTTTAGCCACCCGTCATTGAATTTCCACCCCGGTATTGAATTTCCACCCTTCGGCTTTGAATTTTAACCCCCGTAATTGAATTTTAACCCCCGTCTTTGAATTTTAGTCCCCCGTCATTGAACTTTAACCCCCCTTGAGGGGAGGTTGAAATTCAACCAAACATTTTACTGGAGAAATTTTGGTCGGCGGAGGACTAAAAGTTAAAACCTCAGGGTATTTATTTCAATACCCCGTTTTGTATGGTGGGGGGTCAAAATTCAATTTACTTCAGTCCCACCCCATTTTAGTCCTTTACTTTTTGATCCCTCCGGATTTTTGAAATCCCTTTTAAGTGAGTCACAAAGTCAAATCACAAAGTCTTTCGGTTTTTTTTCGCGCGAACAAAGAGAACATGTGCGTTGCGGGCATACGAAAATATCGTCTTTAATGTTTCCGTGCTTGGGCATACTAGACGCGAGACAGTGCAGAGTGGCATTTTCTTTTATACAGTCTCGTTAGCCTAAACCGTACGGCCTCGTTAGCGTGAACTTTTGCCTAAGCCTAAGCGTTTTTTTTTTCATGTAAAAATATTTTTTTAAATGTAAACATAATTTTCAATGTAAAAATAACACTTTTTAATTAAAAAATTTTTTTAACAAGAACCGGAGTCTCTGATGCTCAAAATGATCACCATCACCTCAAAATGATCGAAGAAAATTTTCGAAACCGTAACGTTTAAAGCCATTTTTTCGTTTATAGTATTGCAATGTCTGCAAGACAAGACTACAGGGAATAAGAGGCAATAACTCGTTCACTTTTGTGCTTGAGGTTCGCCAACATATAGGGGCGTATCATTTAATGATTTGTCATTAAAAATTATTTTTTTCCAGGATAAGTGAGCTCCTAATTAGCTTTTTTGGAAGTCTCCATGTACTGGATTTGATCCCAGGTTGGTGTTTAAAAGCGCATTTCTTTCGGCTAAAAGCACCGCTTAGAAATGGTTTCGCGTGATAGTTCTCGAGTTTTTGATACGTAAGTTCTCGAATTTTTGATACATGATACGTCTTGAATCGAAATGCGTAGAAACTGCTACAGTTCATGGCACTGAATCACCAGTTTTTTCGAGAACAGTTTTTAAATCGGTTTTGAAGAAAAATTCTGCTAGCTGATAAAAGTCTAGGCGCAGGTGCAGTAGGGTTTACCAAATTCGAATTTAATCCGCGGGTCCAAGTTTACTTGGGTGGGGGGCTCCGCTTCTCTTGGGGGAGGGGCTCTTTTCGGTGCGTTTAAAAAATGAAAAAATACAAAAAAATGTAAATTTTCTTATGCGGTCTCGTTTGCCTAAGCCGTACGGCCTTGTCAGCGTAAACGTTTTCCTAAGCCTAAGCGTTTTTTTTTAAATGTAAAAACAATCTTTATGTAAAAAGATTATTCAAAACTTGATGGGCAATTTTTCGCCCGTGCTAGAAAATAATAAAAAAAACTTTTATAATGAAAGTATATCGACTAACGAATCGGACCCACAGTTCACCAGGATCTGTCAAAAATAAATATTCTGGGGGGAGTTCGCTTTTTCACACAACTTTTGTATGTGTTTTGATATTTAATTCAGCAGCTTATGCTTCATCCACATAAAATAATTCTGAATTGGTTTTTATAAAGTCCGATCATGAAGTACGATCATAGTGAGCTATGATCGGATTCTGTCCAAGAATTTTCGCACAGCATCGTAAACATAACAATTTTCAGCCGTTTTAATGTGTTTCGAAGTCAAGTTTTGTCTCAGGTAAAACCGAAGTTTTCGGATAAAGAAACGGTGAAAGATCTATTACGCAACAACTTGCCCAGCTCTGTCGCTGCACATCTTCCTCAATACTCTTATAGAAATGTAAGTATAATTAACTTGTTTACAAAAAGGATGGCCCTATTGAAAAGTTTCATTATCGGAATTAGGGGGAAAGGGGGGGGGGATAGAAACCAATTGAAGGATTCTTCTACGGATCAGCTTACTTTGGTTATTAATGAAAATATAATTTCTGATATGCAAATAGAATAACTCTGTTTTTGGGGTAGAAAAATGTTGTTCTTCCAGGTCCAAGCGAAAGCTTCGGATTGTCCTGTCAGAAAGCGAACCAAAAATGGTCGGAGAGTAAAAGATGACTATGAAGCATTAGATCGTAAAGCGGTTTCAGTAACATTCGTAAAATGTGTGGAACAGAGAGGATCTCGGAAATACTATTTGCTCTACTCAGAACGCTCCTTTAATGTCAGTCTATTTTTCGAAAAAAGTTTGATTTTGGCTTTTTAACGTTCAAACTCTGAAGCTACGTATAAGTTTTTTTCAGTTCAGTAAGTTGATGATGAAACAGCTATTCACTTTTTTCACCCCTACCAGTGTTAATTCTTTGCACACGCTTGTTTCAATTTATCATGAAAACCAGTATGCGCGAAAATTCTTTGCGACTGGCTGCGAGCTCCTCAGAATGACTTTTTTGAAAACAGATTTTCGCAAGTGCGATGATGTACGAAGAAGAACGGCAAAAGCAGATGATGAGCTACTCAAAAAAAGGCCGGACGACGATGTCTCAATGTGGCCTTCCCGATTAAGTATGTTGGAGAAACCTATTCAAAAAAGTGAGAGATGCGTATCAAAATTTTTTCTGCAGGTGAAGCGGAATTTGGTAGGCCAGTTTATCTGAAGAACACTTGGTTCTGTGACGTGATGTTTGACGTCGGAAGTCACCATGTGTTCGTGTTTGCATATGAGAGTCCATTCTTTCGGTTAGTTATGAAGTAATCATTTGTCATGGTTTGATATACTTTAAGAATTAAAAAAGTAGATGAACCTAACTATCAAAGTTTAATCCCCTTTGCTTTGAAAACATCTGGAATTATAATTTTGTCTTGAAAACTTTCCAAACATCAGCTCCCAGCAAAGCAGCAAACCTGCGAAATTGATTGGCGCGATTGGACTTGCTTAAAAACACCCCACAGAGGACTTCGAAGCCTTCGGGGTAATGCTTTCACAGGAGTTTCGAAGAAAGTAAGATTTAAGCTTTGGCTTTTTTCTATTGAATAAAATTCAACATTTAAGAATGCCGAACAAGAGAATCCGCAGTGTGATGACCGATCAAAAAAGAAGCATCGATCACATCATGCAGTTACGAATTTTTTAATCACTTTTTTGAAATTAATTCACAGTTAAATATTTGGAAAAAACTGTTTTTAGAAAGACCTTCTCTCTCCTGCCGTCCGCAACTACTGCGTGCAACGTGGACACCCCCCGTCAGACGACCACTTTCGATAGACTAGGCCAGCCCGCAAAATTTTGATAAGGATGCGCAGGCACGCACGCGAGACGCACTCGATCACGCGAGACGCAGTCGCGCACGAATGTAAGACGCACTCGCGCCCGCACTAATATATTTAGATCTAAACTTTTGTACAAAAAATATATTATTGAGAAGTTTGTTGAAAATAATCTCTTTTTCAAGATTCTCGTTAAATTGAATACGCTGTAGCGAGCTACCTCGGTGATCATCTAGTGTAAACTGCATTAGTGCACTTTACGATCACAACCTTGTTCAAATGTAGACAATTCTCATAGCGAATTGCGATTACGGTAGTATTTGCAGCTCGACGCTTGAGCGCTATTTAAATAATTGTGAAATAGTTTAGCGTAGAAGTTTAGCATTTTTAGCTATTTGTTCCGATTGTTTTTGTTTTTTGTTAATTTAAGAATAGTTAAATTATGATTTAACTATTCAATTAGCATAGACGTATTTGCTAGAATTTAATTTGCTTATAGTTAAAAGCCGAGTCAGCTCAGACTTCGGCTCTCTTCATTCTTCCTTTTTGCCCCCACTTGGATCCACCAGCTCGTCCTTGACGAGCAATCTTGGAGAGAGAGGAAATCACCAGAAAGGGTCAGTAAGTGGGCTCCCAAGTTTGAGCTCCATTTACATTTCTGCCCCTTAATTTTCCTTTCCTTTCTGAAATTGCACTTTAGTGTGCTGGGCCGTTTAGCGACCAATTCTTGAACCTGGTTTAGACCAGGTTTCAGTATAGTAGTTTCAACCCCATTTCCCCCTCTTTGTTCGTTATTTGAAATTTGTTGCATTGTTGTTATTAATTGAGTGAATTACTGATTCTGTGTAATTTGGCCAGTAAATTTGTTTGATTACCGCGTGGCAGCACAAGGGCTATAAAAAGCCAAGTGATAGAGCACAAAACACTAAAACACCACATGGTGCATCGGCCGGGAATCGAACCCGGGCCGCCCGCGTGGCAGGCGAGCATTCTACCACTGAACCACCGATGCATCGGCCAAATGACAGAATCGGTAGAAAACTCAACGCTTGTTTCTGAACAAGAAAACGCAACTGCATTTTTAAGTGAGTTGCTACAAAGATTCGATGAAATAGGGGTATTTCTCAGAGAGAATTCAGAAACTCTAAATGCGAGTGTTAGCTCGAAAGCAGAAGAGTTTTCCCTTCTCTTAGAAGTTGATGAGAAATATTTTAGTAAATCTATCGAGAATTGGCATAAAGCTATAGGCAAAATTCCAAAAGTGGAAAAGGTGATTTTTGAAAATCAATATAACATTTGGGTAAAAGAAGACTCCGAAAACAGATCAGGGCAAAGAATAAAAAAGAGAGTCGAAATCGTTCAAGCGAAATTAGACCATTTCATCTCCAAATGCGGAAAAGTGTGTCCTCCTATTAGTCCCACAACAAATCAGGCAGCTTCAGAGCTCACACCCGAAAATGCTGGTATAGAGACCCGAGGTAGAGACCGCAGAATAGAGTTAAGGGGTGATACAGTTAACCCAGCCCCACCGCGACCGCTAGTAGAGCATTTTGAGCGGGCAGTGCGGCTCCCGCAGTTACCAGCACCCATCTTGCCTGAATTTCACGGCAGACCGGGGGAATTACCTTGTTGGTGGGAACAGTTTGAGGAACTGATCCACAGTAGAACGGACATTTCCAGGGTGGAAAAAATGTCTTATTTGAGGCAGGCTGTTAAAGGATCAGCGAAGCTGACACTCAGTCAGTTTCCCAAAACAGCTGCGTCGTACGACGATGCCATAGCGTTAATAAAAGACTGTTTCGACACCAAAAGAGGAGATGAAAGAGCAGTCATCACACAGCTTGAGAGCATATCAGCAGTAAGTGAGTCATGGCAAGACCAGTTGAACATGATCCTCACACTGAAAGCTGTTGTAACGAGACTCGGCAAGCTTCAGGTAGCAATGCAGCAAGATCTCCTTCTGCAGCAAGTTATCTTGAAAAAATTTCCATCAAGCACTCGTACTACGCTGTATAGGCACGTGTACAATGCAGAAAATGTCACGGTCAAAGACATTCTCGACAGGGCAGAACGCCTAGCAAAGGAAGAATTGTTTGTTGCGGAAATGGATGGAAGTCCACTGCCACGGCAGAAAAACCCGTTTAAGCAAACAGTGAATGTTGCTAGGGATGAGTCCCAGAGAGCGATCGTCGACAAGCGCATTAGGCCTATAAGACAAGAGTCAGTGGAAGACACTCGAAGCAGAGAAAGTTGTGTGTTCTGCGGTAAACACCGAATTTCCCATGCATGCAAGATAGTGAGATTTGTGAAAAATCGCATCGACATGGTCAAGAAAAAAGGCCTTTGTCAAGCATGTTTGAGCCCAGGGGGAACCGCGCATCAGTGCAGCGCTAAGTGCGCGTACTGCTATAAACCCCATCACATGTCGCTTTGTTTTGAGTTCATCGAAACACAAAGAGAGACCAATCAAACTCAAACCACATTTCCACGCAACCGCCCACCACGCAACGGTAACAGCAATCAAATGGGCGTCCACGCAACGACCCTAAGCGAAACTGTTCGCGTGCCAGAAAGAACTTTCCCTGCGGAGAGTGCAGCAGCGCAGATCAGCACAGGCATCGTTCGAGAGGAGAGCTCTCAGAGAACAAAGCGCCTTGTGTACAACCGCCTGCAAACAGGGCAAGTGAGTGTTCGGAACGGAGAGAGTCGCATGAAAGTCGACTTCCTCCTGGACACCGGCGCATCTGTGAACCTTATCTCTAAGGAGCTAGCCGAAAGGCTAAAGCTGAGAAAGGTACAGTACATTAAAAGCTCACTGTCAGGCCTGGGCGCTAAGTCAGAAGGAGCAAAAATGTACCCAATTTACGAAGTGCCGCTTCAAGGCATTCAAGGGAGAAAGCTCACTGTTAAGGCGATGGGTTACGGAGAACCTTTAACCGACTCGCTTGAGAGCTTGCCGCTTATTGAGGAAGATATTTGTTTTATCAAACGGAAACGTTTCCCCATGGCGGACGAATTATCTCGTACGAAGCCGGTTCAGCCCAAGGTGCTTCTGGGGAATTCAGACTATCTTCGAATTATGCTTTGGCAAAGAAAGCCTGTGCCGCTACCGAGCGGATATCTCCTTATTCCGTCAATATTTGGGTGGATAGCCACAGGTGGAGGTGTTGAATCATGGAAGTCCAAAGCATTCGTTTCCCTGGTTTCTGAACGCAAAGTTTTGAGAGAAGAAGTCAATGAAGCTCTTCAGAATTTTCTAGGTTTAGACGATGCAGTCAAAGGTGAAATTGAAGATGACATTAAAAAGGCAGAAGAGAGTGCAGTGGAAGACTACTTTGCAAAAAACGTCGAGGTAGTAGATGGCAAAGTTCAAGCGCGCTATTGTCTCAAGCCAAATGTGGTCGACAAAATTTCAGACAACGAGATGAGTTCCGTAATTAGATTACGCAGTGTTGTTTCGAATCTCCGAAACAGAAACATGCTAAAACACTATGACGAGGTCATTAAAGAGCATGTCTTGAAAAATTATGTTGAAAGAGTAGATGCTCCCTCGTCTGACTCAAGAGTCGCTTACCTGCCCCATCATCCGGTTTTCCGTCCTGAAAAACCTGCAAAACCGATAAGAATCGTGTACGACGCGTCGGCTAAGCAGAAAGGAAAAATCTCTTTGAATGAAGCCATGTACGCCGGTCCAGTAAAGCTGGAAAGAATTCCAGCATTGCTCATACGTGCTAGAATGGCACACAGCATCATCATAAGTGATGTAGAAGCAGCCTTTCTTCAAGTACAGATTCACCCAGATCAGAGAGATTTGATGCGATTCGTTTGGTTAAAAGACATAACGAAGCCAGTGTGTAACAAAAATCTCTTGCATCTGCGATTTCGCGTGGCGCCATTCGGTATAGCACAGAGCCCATTTGTGCTCGAGTCAGCGATAAGGTTTCAAGTGCAGAGAAAGCAAAACGGTGAGAATTCAAGTTCAGAGGCAGAAACTCTTGCTCAGATCTTGCAGAATCTGTATGTAGACAATATTCTTCTTGAGTGTGAAAGAGACACAGATAAAGCAGGCAAGTACAGACAAGCCAAGAAGGTGTTTTCGGAGATCGGAATGAACTTGAGAGAATTTTCATCTAATGACGAAGCATTCGTGCATTCTCTTCCTGAATGTGACCAAGGCATCATTGGAAAACAGAAAATTTTGGGAGTTGAGTGGTCCTCTACGGAAGACACATTTCGAGTAATGGCGAAAATGCCCGATACAGTCGGAGAGCTCACGAAAAGAAAGGTGCTGAAAAAGTTAGCATTCACCTTTGACCCAATGGGGTGGGCAACGCCGTTGCTTCTTCCAGCAAAAATTTTTGTTCAGCAACTGTGGAAGCAAGATTACGGGTGGGACACCCGGCTCTCAGAGGAAGATGAAACAGCATGGAAAGTGCTGGAAAGAGACATTACAAAATTTGTAAGAGACATTCCTCGCCGCGTGTACCAAACACGTAAACAAGTTTCTCTCGCAGTATTCGCAGACGCTTCAGGCAAAGCTTTGGGTGCCGCGGTGTATGTGGTAGGAGAAAACGGGGGTGACCTGCTGATAGGAAGATCACAACTCGCTCCTCTGAAAAACGTGCAAACTATTCCAAAGCTAGAATTGAGAGCGATTCTGCTAGCCTGTCAACTTCTCTTGTTCACGGTAAGAAGCCTGAAAGGAGAAGGAAGTGTAGCAAATTGCGTAGTTTTCACAGACATCATGATTGCACTGTACTGGGTATCAAATTACGTCAAAGGCTCAAAAAAGACAGTGTTAAGCACTTCGAGAAAAATTCAGCAGTGCAGGCACGAAATTTGCAAAGAAATGCACACTGAATGTTCAGCAAAAGGAGAATGCGTTGGAATGGGCCACGTTGTATCGGAAGAAAACCCGGCAGACAGTGCCAGCAGGGGTTGCTCAGCGTCCAAATTCAGCAAAACCGACCACATCTGGTGGAGGGGACCATCTTGGCTTTCAAAAGAAGGCCTGAAAAAGCGGTTCCCATGGAATCCAGATACCATGCCTGATTCAATCAAAAACGAAGCTAACCAAGAACCAAGTCAGAACCTAGTTCTCACAACAGCGGCTCGCGCTTCCTTCATAGATTTTTCACGCTTTTCCAAGTTTGAAAGATTACGGCGATCAGTGGCGTATGTAAGGAGATTTCTGCGAATTCGTTTGCAATCATTGAGTGAGAAATCTAGAAAATTGATTGAAAAGTTGGCAGGTCGAGGCCCATTGTTCGGCGATTTAACGGCCAACGAAATTGCCGGAGCAGAGACTTGCATTCACAAGGTGAACCAAGCATGCCAAATTAAGATGGTGCAGGATTCTGGTAATCGCAAGTTAGAGCTGTTCGAAGACAATGAGGGCGTGTACAGGTGTGGCCACGGAAGACTAGGTAACGCAGCGATCCCATACGGCGAAAAGTTTCCGATATTCGTTCCCGGAACAAAAGACAGCCCGCTGATTGCGATGATTGTGCAGCATGCACACGCAACCAGCATGCATTCGGGCGAGAATCACACTTTGGATCTAGTGAGATCCAAGTGTTGGATTGCTAAAGGCAGAAGGGTGGTCCAAGCCGTGCTTCGAAAGTGCGTGGCTTGCAGAAAATTTCTGGCTAAGCCCTATGTATATCCAAAAGCGCCCGAACTCCCTCCAGAACGAATTCAGTCGACAAGACCCTTTCAATGCATAGGACTCGACTATGCGGGGCCCTTCACAGTTGCAAGGCAAAATGAGCAGTGCAAGCAATATGTTTTGCTAATCACGTGCTTAGCAACGAGAGCGGTTCACTTGGAAGTAACAGAGTACCTTTCGGCAACAGCGTTTTTGTCGGCCTTTCGTAGATTCGTCTCCCGAAGAGGCGCTCCGGATAGCGTTCTCTCTGACAACGCGCCAGCTTTCAGAGCTGTAAGTGACTTCTTTAGAGAAGGAACGAGCGCAAACGAGAATTTCTCTTCTTACCTGTCATCCAAAGGGATTGAGTGGAGCTTCACAGCGCCTCATGCGCCCTGGCAGGGTGGAGTATATGAGAGATTGGTGGGCATCATGAAGCAATGTCTCAAGCGTAGTTTTGGAAGAAAAGTTCTTTCACACGAGCAGTTTTCGACAGCGATAGCGGAGATTGAAGCTGTAATGAACAGCCGCCCGTTGGTGAAGCTATCGGACGATTTCCGCGACGAAACGAGAGTGCTTCGCCCATCCGACTTTCTCTCACCAGGAGCACGTCTGGGGTTTTCGCTGGGTAAGGTTCCTGATGACAGCGAAATAGAAGTGCCGGCGAGCACAGCAGACAGACTCATTGTACAGTACACAATGCAAGAACAGCTATTAGAGCGTTTTTGGCAACTATTCACATCATCGTACTTGCATTCCTTGAAAAAGCGGCCAGAGTGTTCCGTCAAGACGAGACGCGGAGAATTCCGTCACCCTATAGAGGGCGAAATAGTCTTAATAATTGAAGAAAACACGCCACGAGGCTCGTGGCCACTAGGGCGAATCGTTAAAGGGGGAGATAGAGAAGCACAGGTGATCAGTAGCTCGGGTAGGCTAATCACCAGACCGATTAATCTCCTGGTACCTCTAGAGGTGATGAGTAAAAATTCGGGAGCAGAGGCTCCAGAAGAAAACCAACCTGCCCCCCTAAATCTCGATTTATCAAAAATTGTCCAGGCGAATAGGCCAATCAGAAATTGCCCATCATTAGCGAGGGACCCAGATTTCTGGAAATCTGTCTGTCATTAAAAAACTAAGTGGGCTTGTATTGGAAGAAGTGGAAAATTTAGTTTTGAACTCTAAAAAATTGTAAACAGTGAAAATTGCTTTCAGAAGCATGGAATCTAAGGATACCGAAATCTCTGATGACCAAGAGAAAATGCTGCTTGGAGACGCGGTTGAAGAGACGGTTGGCGTCGACGGCGGCGTACCTAGCGTGGATCAGTCCAGTGCCATGGTCAGTGCCAGTGAAGATTTGTAAAGGAGGAAAATTTTGGTGTCGAAAAAGGGTTTTGGGTTTAAAGGCTTTTCTGAGCCTACCCATACTTGAGAGAGGCTATTTTCGGTTGCACGTGGTAATCGAGTAGTTTCTACAGGTCAGCCTTGAGACGCCAGGAGAGTACTCCAGGGAGGATTACCTTCTCGACTACATCTCTGACGTGGTTCAATCTGCGAAGGCCGAACTCTCCGCTCTGGCGCAGTCGCACTCGACCAGCCTTCTCTCCCGCATTAACCAAACCCATGCGGCAATCAACCATCTCTCCACTAAACTAGATAATGTGGTGGCTCAAGGGTCAGTAATCACCTCTCTCTTAGAGGCCACCCCACCACATACTCCGGTTCCAGAACCGATCCCCACTCTTCCAAAACCCACCCCCCTAATGCATACACACACCCCGACTTTCCCCACTAAGCCATGGGCACCCTCAAACCTAAAAAGGTCTCAGGACCTGGGTGAAGCACCCAGTTCATCCAAAATTGCGAAAGAGGATGCTCCAGACATAGCAGCTTGTTTGCTCTGTGGAGATACTTCGCATTACGCCATCGCCTGCCAAAAGATACAGTCTCTGCAACAACGTAAGATGTTGATCAGACGGGCTGGGCGATGCTTCAACTGCCTCTATAAATGGCATGGCGCTAAAGCATGCAAGGTAGAACCTTGCGCTTTCTGCAAAGGCAAACATCATGGCGCAGTGTGCACAAAAAACCCGCAGGTCAAGAAATGCGCGTAAAATCTCCTCGCACCGCAGTAGGCGGTCCTCTTTGCCCCCCCCCCCAGTGTAGCGAGCTACCTCGGTGATCATCTAGTGTAAACTGCATTAGTGCACTTTACGATCACAACCTTGTTCAAATGTAGACAATTCTCATAGTGAATTGCGATTACGGTAGTATTTGCAGCTCGACGCTTAAGCGCTATTTAAATAATTGTGAAATAGTTTAGCGTAGAAGTTTAGCATTTTTAGCTATTTGTTCCGATTGTTTTTGTTTTTTGTTAATTTAAGAATAGTTAAATTATGATTTAACTATTCAATTAGCATAGACGTATTTGCTAGAATTTAATTTGCTTATAGTTAAAAGCCGAGTCAGCTCAGACTTCGGCTCTCTTCATTCTTCCTTTTTGCCCCCACTTGGATCCACCAGCTCGTCCTTGACGAGCAATCTTGGAGAGAGAGGAAATCACCAGAAAGGGTCAGTAAGTGGGCTCCCAAGTTTGAGCTCCATTTACATTTCTGCCCCTTAATTTTCCTTTCCTTTCTGAAATTGCACTTTAGTGTGCTGGGCCGTTTAGCGACCAATTCTTGAACCTGGTTTAGACCAGGTTTCAGTATAGTAGTTTCAACCCCATTTCCCCCTCTTTGTTCGTTATTTGAAATTTGTTGCATTGTTGTTATTAATTGAGTGAATTACTGATTCTGTGTAATTTGGCCAGTAAATTTGTTTGATTACCGCGTGGCAGCACAAGGGCTATAAAAAGCCAAGTGATAGAGCACAAAACACTAAAACACCACATGGTGCATCGGCCAAATGACAGAATCGGTAGAAAACTCAACGCTTGTTTCTGAACAAGAAAACGCAACTGCATTTTTAAGTGAGTTGCTACAAAGATTCGATGAAATAGGGGTATTTCTCAGAGAGAATTCAGAAACTCTAAATGCGAGTGTTAGCTCGAAAGCAGAAGAGTTTTGCTGATTGTTACGGAACTAAACTTTCTTTTAAGATTCTCTCAAGTTCTAAATTTCAAAAAAATATTGTTTTTTCAAGAACAAAATTTTTGTGAAAATTTTTTACATCCTCAACTTTTCTGTTCAGGCTTAGTTGAAGACCTTTTCACTGTGGTCGACACTGCTTCAGTATATATTTGTTGAAACGGCTCTAATTGGGGCATACTAAGCTTCTGATAAACTGAAATGTCTCTCCACTCTTAAAATGTTCAAAAAATGTCCTCTAAAGTTTTAGTTTTTAAACACGAACAAAACAGTTTGTTTCATTGTTCAAACGCTGTTTTGTTATTGCAATGTCCAAACAGTATAAAGTTACATTTAACCAGCATAAAATGGTACTTGCCCAATGCATTGCGAATCGCAAACAAAAAAGTGAAAAACGGCCGTTATCGATTTTTCATTAAAGATTTAAAAAAGCGCGCTCGCACGCGCTCGCACGTGCGCACGCGCAGCGTGTTTCAAAATTATTTTCAAATCCGCCGCCTTTTTATATAATTTTAGCCACTTTATTCATTCATTCATTTACACCATTAAGGCGGGACCGTTTGAAGCAATAAAAATTGCGGCCAAACTTAATTCCTCCTTCCTCCATTGGGTGACGGGGGGGGGGGGGTGCGTGGACAATCAGAGAAACAATAAATGAAGAAAAATAGACCACTACTACAAACTATAATTAGTTGTTGCTCTACATTGCTTCAATACTTTCCCGCTCATTAATTTTCAAAAACACTTGGATAGTATTCTCTATATTATCTTTAGGTTTTTCATCATTTCGTTTTATTTATTTGTTTATATTTGTTTATTTGTTTTTATTTTTTGTTTTGTTTAGTTTAATTCTAAGTTAATCGTTATAATTATACTCGTTTCTTTCTCTCTGGGCACTCACTGATGAGCCCCACCCAGAGAGAGCAGAAGTCTGTCTGAGTTGGGGCGAAACAGACTTCTGCTACATTATAGTCTCAGCAGTGATGTTAAAAATGTAAATAAATTAAATTTTATCAACTCTTTTACCTTTTTACTACAATAATAAGGGGTTTTTCCCGAAAATCTCTGGAACGTTTCGGGTATCGCGGAGCACAGCAATGACATAGAAACGACTATTGTGATAGGACCAGGAAGTCGATTCGAGCCGGAAGAAAGTGGAAATTTCATTTATTATGATTCGCTATATTGACCCGCCAAAAAGTATATGTAAAATTATAGTTTTGCAATAGATTTGAAAATTCTAAAACACATTTTAATTACATCTTTACTTTGAAATTTTTACATGTGACCTCGTGATGTTGTTCATCCATCGTGTATATTTTCGCCTGGCGTCATTCATCTTTTTTTCCGTGGCCAATTAAAATCTCAAAGTGAAACCCTGACAGAAATTGTCTCCCGAGACATTTATTCCACCAGCTTAGCCTCATGAAGACGACTCAATCGATATTCCACCAGCTTAGCCTCATGAAGACGACTCAATCGATATTCCACCAGCTTAGCCTCATGAAGACGACTCAATCGATATTCCACCAGCTTAGCCTCATGAAGACGACTCAATCGATATTCCACCAGCTTAGCCTCATGAAGACGACTCAATCGATATTCCACCAGCTTAGCCTCATGAAGACGACTCAATCGATATTCCACCAGCTTAGCCTCATGAAGACGACTCAATCGATATTCCACCAGCTTAGCCTCATGAAGACGACTCAATCGATTTTATAGCCAAAAAAAGAAGCGTCATTATTCAAAAATTTTCCGTAGAACGTGGTTAGAGAGATATTTGACGTGGTTAGAGATGGATGAATTGAGAATTGGATTGGACGATATTCGTTCATAATGTTCAATCCTTCTACATTCTGACAAAGTCAATCCGATATATCATCTTCTCGAATCGCCAATCATTCACCAGAGCTTGATATTTTTTGCGTAGTAGTGATTCGAGAGCCGTTGCAAAACATGTCTCATTTATTCCACCAAAAGCAGGGATATACCACGATTTCTCAAACTGATTACACTGAGCATACTATTCATTATGAGACAATGTGAATAAATATACCGTCAACACAAGGTCCTGTATCTGTAAAAAGCGGTGAAACGTGGTGAATATTGTCAACACCAGGTCCTGTATCTGTGAAAAGCCTATCTTATCAGAATAGACGGGTGAGTCGGGATTCCTGTTGCGGTCGTCCATTTGGGGACAGCCGGGCACGAACGTACTGGGGGTAATCTGCAGCGAGTTTCTAACCACGTCCTAACTAAGTTGATGCGTCGCCCAGTACAGATTCGTACAGTTTATCGTGCAATGAGTGGATTACGACACGTCGATCGCTAGTAGTTGGTCACGGTTTTTGGAGTCATCCTTTAAGTCGAGCGCGAGGAGGTGAGCCAGAACTGGTCGGACTGAATGGTCTCATTGAATTGTCTCGAAAGAGAGGAAAATAAGAAAGAACAGGAAGCATCATTGTGCATGCGACATAACCCGCACCAATGAGCTAACAGAGCTAACAAAATGCGACATAACCCGCAACAATGAGCTAACAGGAGAGGGGGAGGAGCCTAAACCTAAGTAAATAGTACCTTGCGTTGTTTTTTGCTCTCCTCTATTCTTTTCTCTTACATCTTTAAACAGTTAAAAAAACTAAATTGTTTTTGTCTCACAGTTATCGTTCAATTTCTTGTTTTCGATTAATTGACAGTATTCTTCTAATAAATGACCGGTGAACTTTCTCAAGGCATTGCACTAACTCAGGTGTTGAGGGGTTCCATATTTCCCTAGCAATTTCGAGGATAGGGCGAACATATATTTTGAAAGCAGACGTTAGTAATGTACTAAATGGAGTTTTGAAGGCTTTCAGCAACATGTTCAAAATGGCAGATCCTTTTCTATGATTGTTTGACTGATCCATACAAAGCGTAGCCTAGATGCCTTGGCTTTTATTGAAATCAGGATGTATCTGACGTTCATAGATGCCTTGGCTTTTCTTGAGTTAAGGATGTATGTAAATGACTGCTCCATATGAAGCGTGGGAAATAATTCCAGGTCGGTATCGCACAAAACTAAGTGCCCAGATTTATTAGCGTTAGCTAATAAAGATCCATAAAAAGCGAGATCCGGGATTCGTCAATTTTTATTGAAGCTTGCTTCTTTAGATTCATAAGTAGCATTCCCCTCCAAGAGGCGCTTATAAGCTTTTCAATTGCTTCTAGTTATCGAATATTCCTTTAAATTTCTTCTATTTTTGTACTCCTCCATTACTTTATACCTACTACTGGCTCAAACATTCCCGCTGCCATTTTTCCCCCATTGTCTCACTAAAAAATGAGCTACTTAGTGCTTAAACGAAGCACATCTCACCTGCCACTCTGTCTGAGCGATTTATATCTCAAAACTCTGCCCTGTAATGAAGCAGTCAAACAAGACAGCTGTGACTTTTACTATTTGAACAGAATACGCCTTCATTTCATATAATTTTCGGATTCCATACACATAAAATCATTGAATTACAATTTTAAAAAAGGATATAATTTTTTCAAGGACTTTCTTTGTAGGAACGGTGTAGGGATTCGGGTGGCAAACGCTAATTATAAAAGATGCGAATAATAAATCAAGTTTTCAATTGTTATTCTTCCATTGAAATTCATAGGGGAGCAGTCAGAGTGAATAGAATATGACCAAATTCAAATCATATCTCAAAAGTTTTGGGTTTGTTATCATAAAAAGATAAATTACATAAGTTCATGTGAAGAAAAACTAGGAAGCGAGAGACTGAGAAAGAAACACTCCACGAAGGGGAAGAGAAAGAAAGAAAAAAAGAGAGAGAGAAAGCGGAAAGAGAGCGAGAAAAAAGGATTCGAAGAATTTTCAATCAACAACCCCATAAAATGGGCACTAGTTGTCAGCGTTATATAATAATCCGTATTACTGTAGGATTCTCTTGACGAGCTCTGACTGTTCCAACTTGGATTCTCTGCAATGACACGGCGTCTAATTTTCAAAGGCTATTTATGTAAATGATATGTCTTAATGTAAATGATTACCTTTCTGTGGAGGTAATCATTTGCCTGCGTGCGAATGTTGAGAACGATGAGCTCCCGATTCTGCCTGTCCGAAGCGGGCAAGAAGGTCACGGAGTCTTCGGGTTCGAATTGAATGAAGGAGAGAAGTTGGTCCGGCATGTCTCCCTCTTATGCAAATGGGGTGCAGGCACTTCTGTCTCCTTGGTAACTCTGTCTCCTTCTTATGTCTGTGAACGAACGCTTACTTACGCTTGTAATGTAGTTCGCGATTAGTTTCACGCTGTCACTTGGAATGCCGAACACAAAAAGAGTTTTTAGATGCCGATATTTATTTCAGCGAAAAGAACCAAACAAACAACTTCAACGCAGAGAAGCACAAAATTCTTCAATCGCTTGCACCAGCCCCGCTAGCGTGCTAAACAGTTCCCTTTAGACACTCGAAACACCCTACGAGCTCGTAGAACCCGTAGAACAATTGGAGCTGTAACGGACGCAGCCCAAGAAGACTCACGCCGCTACTGTCTTCTCACCGAATCACAAAACAAATCCAAACTCCTCGCTCTCAAGCAACACAACACCCAACTAACTAAAAACTCAATCACCCTTCCCAAACGAAATCCTCTCGCGCGGCCGCAACGCTGCCGCTGTCGTGTCTGGTAGGGAAGTTGCCCCGTAGAACAGCGTGAGCAAAAATTACAGTACATAAAATTATCAGCCTCACCAAAAGTAATCTATCAGAATAGCTTACTAACTCTTTATAAATAATAATTTAACAATTTGAATGTTTTCTGTTGAATCTTTTTAATACTAACATTTAATACTAACAACAATAATTAAAAAAAATAATTAACGTCCGACCGTGACACGCTCTCTGATTCCTGGCTGTTTCCATCTCACATTTCTCTGTGCTCAGAGCTGTACCCGGACATCTTCCTAGTAGCGAGTCGATACTTGTGCTCTGTCGTTCGGTTTTACCACCTGCGGAGCAGACTCGACAAGCTTCTGGGAACAAAAGGCAGACGGAGGTCACCTACACGCGGTGCGACTGTGGACGACGCTACATGGCGTCGGACCCAATGGACCTCCAAAACAAAACTTCCAATGGAATCTCCCGCAAGGGACAACGAGGACGGCTTCCCCCGAAACCTCATTTTTTTCTAACACGGATCAGAAAGACCCAGCGTCTCTGATCCGAATACTCCTCCAAATCGCTGGTATCGAGACTAACCCAGGCCCAAGATGGCCTTGTTCTGTATGCTCTCTTAACGCGCCTTCGAATTGTGTTAATTGTAGCAAATGTAAGAAATGGGTACATTTCCGCTGTTCCAACCTTAACAATCTTAATGATTGGAACCCCCAATGGAGATGTAGAATTTGTGAGAGAGCCCCGATCCAGCAGACTGCCTCCCAGACGGTAGCTAACCTGAGGATAATCCAATGGAACGCTAATGGACTGAGAGCCCGACTAACCGAGCTAGAGGACCTTTTACATGAGTTGAATGTTCACGTAGCACTCATCCAAGAAACCAAAATGGATGCTAGTATTCCATCTCCGAATATCGTAGGTTACACGATCATAAGAAAAGACCGCTCCAACTTTGGAGGCGGACTTGCGATACTAGTCAAAGAGAATATTCGCTATGCTAACGTGACCTCCCCAACAACGGACCAGACAGCCGAAACACTCAGCGTGGACGTGCCAACCGACCAAGGAACCATAAGAATCTGCAACATTTACATCCCACCTCGATCGTCCTGCCCCAACACATACGCGCCGAACTTCAACCGACTCCTAACACAGAAGAAACCATTCATTGTCGGTGGAGACTTCAACGCACACAATAAAGTTTGGAGTGAAGGTACGGAGGATAGCAGAGGAGATGAACTATGCGACTTCATTGACGACAGCGATCTTGTATGTATCAACAACTCAAAGATGCCCACAAGACAAAAAGCATCACCAGACATCACTCTCGCCTCGAACGACATAGCCATCGACTGCAACTGGTCAACAATCAACAGAATGAACTCTGACCACCTCCCATGCCTGATTGACGTCGAAACACAGCCATCCAGCATCTCAAACGCACGTTGTTATACTAACTATAACAAAGCGAACTGGAAGGGCTTCGAAAGGGATATCAATAAGATTCTCATGGAGTTCCCATTCACCGGCGACTCAGTTCAGATGCAAAAATTCCTGACCAACACCTTGACCAAAGCGGTGAAAAACAACATTCCCCGTGGAAAGGTGCCAAGATACACGCCTCACTTGAGCGAAGATGTGAAGAAGCTAATTACAGAACGGGACCAAATGAGAAGGGACAATCCTACGGACCCCTCACTCCCCTCAATAATGGCCGGAATCTCCTTCCGCATCAACCTCAAAAAGAGGAAGGCTTGGGAAAAGTACATATCTGGAATAAGCCACAACGAACCGGGCAACAAACTCTGGAAAACGATAAAGGCTATCGACGGCAAATCAATAAAACCGACGCACTTGACCATCACCCACGACGGGAAAAGTCTATGCCCAACATCTGCCTCAAACGCTTTTGCCAGAAAATTAGCTAAACAAGCCCCTAAAGAGGTCGACAAATCAGCAAGAAGCACAAGACGACTAATTAAAGGCCTCAAACGGACAGACGCTCTCCAAATTTCCCTGGCACAGATCGAAGAAGCAATCAAGAAAACCAACGGTTCCAAATGCCCAGACAGTGAAGGCATCTGCCCTCTACTACTCAAAATGGCCGGTGAAAACTTCAGAAAGTGTCTCTGCATCCTCTTCAATAACACGCTGCAAACAGGTATTATCCCGTCCAGATGGAAAGATGCAAGAGTGATAATGTTACCTAAACCAGGATAGGACTCCAGCAACCTGAACGGCTATAGACCAATATCAATACTATCACCTATAGCCAAAACATTCGAACGGGTCTTATTACCATTCCTGGCGGAAGGCTTTCAAATCGCTGACTGGCAACATGGATTCCGCAAAGAGCACTCGACTACTACCGCACTCCTGGAAATAACCGGGAAAATAACAAACGGCTTCAATCGGAAACCACCCCCGGACCGCACTCTCATGGTCGCCCTTGACCTCACTGCAGCATATGACTTAGTGAACATATCCCTTCTCTGCAAGAAACTCACTGAAACGAATATGCCAAGAGCCATCGTCCGATGGATGTCCAGCTACCTAAGAGGCCGTACAATCAAGGTAGATTTCCAAGGAAAAAGCAGTCGACGTCTCACATGCAGATCTGGTGTCCCACAAGGAGCAGTGCTCAGCCCCCTCTTATTCAATCTCTACATAAACAACCTCCCGCAACCCACAGGAAACACGCAGATGACAGCCTACGCCGACGACATATCAATTCTCTCCTCAAGCCCCTGTATTGAAACCTGTGAAGATCAGATCAACCACTTCCTACCGAAACTCGTAGAAGAATTGGAACAACGTAAAATGATCATATCCAAGGAAAAGACTAAGGTCACTCTTCTCACAACCCATACAGGCGAATGTAAAAAAGAACCCAAGGTAGAAATCCACGGAACCCTTTTGCCCCGACAACTAAAACACCCAAAATACTCGGTGTCGTCTTAGACCAACTCGGCACCTTCTGACAACATGCAGAATACCTTAAACAGAGAACGGCCAAAAGACTGAATATACTACGTGCCCTCGGAGGAAGAACATGGGGCCAACAGAAAAACACCCTTCTTGCAACCTACAAAACAATGACCAGATCCGTTCTCAACTACGCCGCACCAATTTACTCCCCTCAATTGGCCGAGACGAACTGGAAAAAACTACAGGCAAACCAAAATAGAGCAATTCGGATAGCAACAGGAAACCTAGCAATGGCCGGCACAGAGCACTTAGCTCTAGAAAGCGAAATGTTACCCATAAAGGAGCACAACACGATGCTTACCAAGCAATTCGTTGCAAGAGCAAGACTCCTCCCAAACCACCCCTCCCATCGTCGATGCATGGAACCCAAACCACCTAGAACTATTCGTAAACATGCCAAGGACTTAGAAATTATGCTAGTAGACAGTGATCAGAAAGCCGCACTTAAAAGAATACATACTGAGACTGTTAGAAATTTCATTAGATCTTGCTCCCCTAACCCAGTTCTAGGTAAGAAACCTCCCAGAATCCATAAATCAACGAATCAACTTCCCAGGGAACAACAAATAACATTATCGCAACTACGTAGTGGCTATGCAAGTTCCCTTAACAGCTACCTACACAGAATAGGAGCTGCCCAATCACCTCTTTGCCCAAAATGTTTAGAAGAGCCACATACAACTAGTCATTTATTCTCGTGTCGCTGTGACCACACACTTTTAAGAAGTATAGATTTTTGGAATAGCCCGACGTCTGTTGTTAAGTTCTTATACCAGTGATTCCTTTCTCTCTCAAAAAAAAAAGAGGGAAAAAAACCCCGAGAGAGAAAGAGAAATAATGTAATTAGATAAATGATGTAAGTAAGGTTATTGTTTTCTGAGCCATGTCAAAGAAGACCTCGTCTACCCAGCCGGAGACCTACGGCGGGCAATCTACAACAACAACAACAAAAGGCAGAGTAGGTTATCTCATCACTAGACAATCAAAAGAGCCAGTAAGCGTTCATTCATTTTCTTTCTTCTCTTTCTTGCTGATTCCCATTAATTTCTTCTAAGAGAAAAGAGAAGCAAGGGAAAAAAAGAAGGCGTCTGCAGAGGAGACGAAAGATTCAGCTTGTCCATCGACTCGAAAAGAGAATACCGAGAAGATTGCTCAGAAGAACGAACTATTCACCGAAGGTTCATACATCATGAATCAGATGCTCAATGTACAGGGTAGCAAGAACAACAACTTGTAATACAACTATGAATGGTAGTTCCAATTAGCATGGATAGGGAGGCAAAAAAACAAATTTTCATTCAAAAGTGCTGAATGGCATTTAACTAATCCAAATATGATCTAATAAAAAATGATATGAAGTAGCTATCTAAGTTATTTATAATCAGAAGATTGTCCAATACATATATGAATACAAATAATCGTCAATCTGTTACACTCGGACAAGGAAGCACAACTTCAAATTGAATTTTTTTAACCTTGTCGCGAAACTTGAAGAACTTTCGATAACAACGAGATCTTCCGGAAGTGAGTTACCATAAACAACCTAACCGGGTAAACGATAGGCAGATGAATTCTGAGAGAGTGCGCTTGTCTTGTATTATACTTGGGGGGAAATAAATTGTATAGAAAGGAAAAATCGAGAGAGCATTTGTTATGTAAACATTTTAGCAAAAAAACATAGATCTCTGAATGCTCGACGATATTTTAATGACTCAAGATCACTGGACTAAGGTACTTGTCGTTTATATTCGACCACTCCTCCTGCAGTGATTTTTTAGAGACTCCAGATTCAAGTGAGGATGAGCATTAACTTTGCTCTTAAGGTAGGACCACATGGAATAGTCCAGCGGATAGAGGTCGGGCGATGAGGAGGGCGATTCTGCTCTGGAGATGAAGTCGGGAAAAAGAGCAATGCACCACGCCTGTGTACCGATAGCCTTGTGAGCAGGCGCGGAATCTTGCTGGAAGACCCAAGGTGTATTACGGTAGTGGGAAGCAGACCAAGGCAACAATACTTTTTGAAGAATATGCTGGTGGTAGTATTCCTAGTCATTTTTGACTCCTGGTTCAACAAAAACAAGGGGAGGTTTGCCGGTGGTGGACATTCCTGCCCGAAACATGACTTGTGCAGGATGGGAAGCTCTGTGAACGGTTCTACCGGCTTCATCAGCTGCCTGTGAGTCCCGAACAAGCACTCGCACTTTTTAAGGGTTTTAGGCCTCTTCCACAGTGAATAGCTTCTCTTCCGAGAAGACTGTCCTAAGGTGAGAACTTTTTCGCCTCCGGAGGATTAGGGCGCGGCACCTTTTGAGTCTTTCTTCCTTGTTATTGTTGTTAGCCTTTTTTTTTACGATATGAGGTGATCCTCAAATACTTCTTAACGATTCTTTGAAGAGTCGTGCGTGATTAATTCATCTCGGAGGTCATTTTGTTCATGCTACGCCTAGAATTTCGACCGACTCGCTTCCTCACGGCCTCAATATTGTTAGGGGTGCGCATTAATTGAGGATCACCCCCGTGGGGCAAGTCAGCAAGTGTACCGATCTGTTCAAACCGTTTGATTGCTTTTAAGACAAGATTGTGAGAGAAGTTGAGATCCTAGAGAGAGGGACTGAAGATTGCGAGAGAAGTTGAGATCCTAGAGAGAGGGAATGAAAGAGCGTGCTCTATGAGTGGCCGCCATTCTTTTGAGAATCGATCAAAGGAAATGAAATTTTAACCATGTGATAAAAACACATGTGAGAGAAACATATGTGGAAATTGGAGCTCAGTGTGCACTATAAACTAATTTATAAACGCCAAAATATTGGTTGTCGAAAACATGGGCTACCCTGTAATGATAAACGTTCAGAATGATAATACAATACTAAGTCAGTAAATGACAAGAAAGCCATAGTGGAAAACCAGTCCGCTATGATGAGTCCTCTGATGACAGGTATCACATCTCTTCTCAGAACAGTCGAAGAGCTTATATCCGGGACGAAAAACGACAAAACCTAATATGAATTCATCCGAAATAGCGTCTGACACAGCTTCAAAAAGTACTTTCAACCGAGTTCCCACGTACGCCAAAATAGCCTCAGCTGTACCTAATTTGGTTTACACTGAGAGAAGTATATATGAAGAAAAATCATGCAGATCCGTCCTTAAAGGGTTTTCAGAGTTTGCAACCAATGAAGAAACGACATGAAAGTTGATTGCCTCCATCATCCAAACGTCTGAGAACGCTCAACTTATTTCTTCTCTGAACTTGGGTCAAATCAGTACTCGCAGACATGGAAACTCTGCAACGCGATAAACTAAAATTCAGTTTAATTTCAACCCTCGCAGAGACATGTTTCTGGCGCAAGCCCGACGAAACAAACCGCAAGGTCTCAAACCCTTCCCTCATGCCTACTTCCGGCGCGATCTGACGGCAGAAAAAATCATCCAAAAGACGGCAAAACGAAAAGAAGCAGGGCGGCTGAATTCAGAAGCAGGTGAACTCAGTTATTTTGTTAGAGATTAAGGAGTCGTCCTGCTGAATCCTCTTCCACTTCCACTTTTGTTCTGTGTTGTGCCCTTTTGATGCGTTGAAGAAGAAAATACGAAGTCGAACGTTTCGCTTTATAAAAGCATCGCCAGCGAGTTAAAAATCACCTAAAACAATGAAGATAGCACAGGAAATCGGTAAAACATCAAAGCCCACAGAACAAAAGTGTACTGTCTACTGGATACCTCGGCTGAATTCAGAAGCAGGTGAATGCGTTTAACTCATCCAATGCGTTTAACTCAGCATAAACTCTTCATCCTCCACTTCCCTAAAAAGTTCCAGAAGTATACTCCAATCCCAGATGCAAACAATACTTCCAGAATTTTCTTCAATTTGGTCATCGGAGAACGGCTACGGAAGTTCTCCGCAAGCCTAATCAGCATACAGTACAGGGACAGAAAGTCCTTACAGGCCTTTTCAGACTTAAGCTCCTGGCACGACAACCACTAAAAATGCAAAAGTTTTCAGGAATGGAAAGGTCTCTGCAGGTAAAAAGTCTCCAGTAGTTCTTAGAAGAGCTGAAAAAATAGGAGCGACCATCCACAGAAGAAGAAGAAGATCGTCCTACCTCACAGTCGTTTATGAAGAAGAAAGCCAAGAAAGTGACGAAGAATCGGAACATTAGTCAGTGACTGCGTTTAACACTGTTCAGAGGGCCACCGGTAGCCATGACTATGGAGAATTACAAAAATAGGATACCTCCGTTCAGGCAACACTTCCTCTCTCACCAATCAGTTGCTTTGAAAACCTCTCGAGCATTTCATGCATGCTAGTAAACTTTCGCTCGATTCAACATAAAAGGGATTTGGTAGATTTTTAGTATCGGAGCGTAGTTCAGATATTCTCTGCTGCACTGAAACAAAAAAAAACTAAAACACTTTTTTAAAAATTCGTGGAATTCCGAGAAAGAGTAGAAGAATATACAAGAAAGTCCATTTAACAGGTCTGAATCGCTGATATTGGTAATCTGATTTCTTCCTCTCATTGTCAAATTAAGGTTTTCGCCGATGACATGAAGAAATATAAATATTTTTTTGTAGGAGGTTCTCACTCTTCGCTACAAGCTTTTATTAACTTGGTAGAAGATTTGTGTAAAAACTGACAACTCCCTATTTCTCTCCCGAAATGTTGTGTTTCACGGATTGGTTCCCAGCGACATCCTCATTTCCCACATTCAATAGAGGGTAATACCCTTCCTTATCGCAACGAAGCTCGTGACTTAGGGTTTCTCGTAGAAAACAGGGGGAAATTTTCCAATCATTGTTCTATGATTGCCCAAAAGCGAAACGTAAGTTCTATCTCAAACTCAGAGTCCTCAAGAGTAGAAACCCCAATGTGCTCGTCTAAGCATACAAGATTTACATCAAATCTATATTAGAACATTGCACGACGGTATATTCTCCCCATTTTGCTAAGGACATAGCAATAATAGAGAAAGTCCAGAACTATTTTACTCACCGAGTCTTCTACTGTTGTTTTGGCACTGAATATCGCAATATGTCCAATAATCAAGTTAGAAATAACAGATTAGGCCTATCTCCTCTCATCTCTAAGAGAGGATCCGATGATTTGAAGCTTCTCATGCAATTGATATATGGTAAACGTGTTCTTTCCCAAAGAAGACAACATTTCTTCAAGTTGAGAGCTTCCAAAACCCGAGGAAGCAACTTCAAAATATAATAGTTTTCCTTCCCCCTAAAACTATATGCCGTATAAACTCTTTTTCTGTTCGTTCAGCTCGTTTATTCACTGATTTAGATAGGCTGGACACCGAATTCAAACCACGAGAACAATATCTTTCTTACACTTTATATTACAAGAACATAAGAAGCGGGCACTCTTTTTTTGACGTTTCATTGTAATATTTCTTCGTTTGTTTCCACTCATTCAGTATCACGTCACACATTTTTGCTGTATACCTGAATGTTTTCACGTAATAAATCAAGGAGTAGTCAAACACATCAATAAGCCAGGTTAGTATTTGAGAAGTCGTGAGCTTGCACTCGGAAAAGTTGAGTACTCATACTGAAGTTATCGTGATATAAAAATGATATGGAAAGTTTCAAATGAAAATACAATCACTAAACTCTCGAGCCTCATTTCATTGCCTGCTGTCTATCAAAATGTCATACAAAAGCAGCAAGAAATGTTGCATTCTAGAACTCTCCGCAATTTCAATCATCAGCTTTCTATTTTTCGCTTAATTCCTGAGAAGATTTTAGATGGCACCGTGCCAAGTTCTTCCAAGACAAGTTTAAATAATATTAGCGTGGAAGATATGAATGTTTTTTTCTTTCAAAAATGTGTACTTCGCCCGCGAGGCAAACCGAAGACAAGATATATGGATACGCTCAACCAAGACCTGCGCCTTGCAAGACTCCACTCGGAAGACGCAACAGACAGATGTTTCTGGAGAGCTAGAAGCCGTACAGCGGACCCTACTCCGACCTCGGCCGGCGCGGGACAACGCTAAGAAGAAGAAGATTCAAATATGTGTACTTCCTGTTATTCTGCATTTTCGTACACTTTAAAACTTTCCAATAAATTTCATGTACATAGTGTTATGATGTAAACATGAGAAATCAAAATATTTCAGCAAGACACTCGAAACGATTCAATTTATCATTTAATTTAACATGGCTTTGCCGTTTTGAAACGAAATTCTAAGTAAAACAACTATATATTAGGCTTAAACTCGTCAAATATTGAGAGTGAGTTTGGTATTAGTTCCCGGTTTATTCAAAACTTAGAAAAATCTAAAAACCCACAAAATTGAGTCAATTTATTTATAAAATTCCAAAAAATGTTTATAGTATTTTATTTTGATATTAATATACAGAGCGTTTGGAAGGTTTTTAAGCCTTCAGATCTTCATCTTCAGAGGGTTCTATGTCGACACCATCTGCAAAAAATTTTCGTGATGAACTAGGTTTCAATAAATGCATGACTTTATTCTGTGTTCTTAACCATCTTCTTCATAGCTCTCGTGGATGAATGAATGAATGAATAAATAACTTCAAATTCAAATAAATGAATAACCTATAAATGGATGAAAAAATAGATGCTCTCGTAAATGAATAAGAAAATAAATAACTTCAAGTTCGAATGAATTCGAATGAATGAATGAATAACTTAACCATCTTCTTCATAGCTCTCGTAGCTCTCCCAAAGACTTTTCTTCGTTGGTTGAATAAGTCGAGAACTCGCTGCAAATTTCAGGCTTGAGCTACTTGGAAAGAAATTTCAGTTGGCATTTACTTAACATTGATGATCCCCAGTCCTCCATTATCCTTCAAATATTGCGGTGTCGCACCGCTATCATCATTTAATTATGAAGCAACTGGCACTGTTTGCGTTTATACCCCCCTTACCAGAGGTTCCATGGGTTATTTTACAAAAAAGTTATTTTAACATACAAAAAACATATTTACATTAAAAAAAATTTTTAACATTAAAAATTGCGTAGGCTCAGGAAAAAGTTTACGCTAACGAGGCCGTATGGCTTAGGCTAACGAGACCGTATCAAAACAATGCCACTCTCATCTGACCCATGGCGCCTCTGGTAGGGGGAGTGCCTAAAGTACGAAAGTTCCGGGAATTTGTTCATTTGTTTTTTTGTTTGTTTTTTTTGTTGAAAAAAAGACCTTGTGTGGTAGCTGGAGGTGGTCTCTGAACATTGTTGACAGGCGGTGATAGATGGAGTCCTTTCGCTTCACTGCTCGCTGGAGTCTCAGGAGCGTTTGGTAAGAGTCTAGTAGAAGCCGGAGTTGGTCTTAATGGAGTCGGAGTAGGTCTCAAAGGAACCGGAGTTGGTCTCAATGGAGCCGGAGTAGTTTGGGTTTGTTGAAGAGAAGGAGTTGGCCGAGTATAGGGAGAAGTTGGTAGCAGACGATGTTGGATCTAAAAGTCGTGTTTTGTTACACGTTTGTTCTAGTAATCACGTTTTGTTCCACGTACATATTTGAATTTTGATAACTATTTACAATAAGTGTGCAGTTTTTTTATAAATTAAAAGTTCACTGCTCCATTCGTTACCAGAATTTAAGTGAATTAACTCATTGGCGTCTTTCTTGTAAATGCTGTCTAATCTAAGAGTACTTTAACAAAAAAAAATTTTTTTTAAATCTTTTCAAACCATGTACATGTTTTTTTTCCAGTAGTGCTGGTGACCTATGAAAAGAACCTGGAGAAAAGAACCTGGAGACCGAGAACGGACGTTTCCAGTAGTGCTGGTGACCTATGAAAAGAACCTGGAGACTGGCAGCTTTTCTGTCCTCTTCGACATCTTCATCACTTTCCTCTTCGCTGACGCCTCCGAAGCCGAGATCTATATGCTCTACTTCCCATTGCCTCTGGTCTTCCATGGGCTTTTTCCCTGCACTGACGTGATTGATGTTGGACTGGTCAGGCAAATCTTCTTGCGAAGCAGGCATCATCTGCATAAAGACACCAAATCGGAGTCTTATAATGAGAATAAAAAAAATCAAGAGAATTTTTGAGTAGAAAATATCAAAGGAAGTTTCGCACGCTTTCTAGGTGGATTGTAAGTCCATATTTAAGCGTCTTAACAAACAGTGAAAGCACACATAGTATAAAGCTCCTTCCGCCCTGTTTTCGCGTTCGTCCTTGGAAAACTTACAAACCTAAAAGCATCAGTTGAAAATTGATGGTTAAGAGTCTTTCTCAAAAGTTTTGAGTCGTATCTGGCAAAAAAAATTGTTTTGCAGAAACCAGCAATTATTCATATTTACTAAAAAGGAATGAGTTTCCTCACCAACGTTGGTCTGACGAATACCGTAGTTGGCTTGGATGTAGTTGTGGTAGATGTTGTTGTTTTGCGAATTGGATTCGGAGGAAGGATCCCCATAGGACGTGGAGGCACTGAACTTATTGGAAATTTTGTACCTAGAGGTATCAAGAATCTAAAGAGAAAAAATTGGAACAACTAGATGGTTTTCGAACATAACCTTCGGAATTTCACATTTAGTCTTCTTAATTCAATTTTCAATTTACTTTCGAGAAATAAGAAGTTGAAAACAATAGATCAGTTCTGAGATTGATGAAATAATTAAGAAAATTATATTTTAAAAATTAAAATTATAAAATAAAACCTTTTTGTTTTTTATTGGTACGAGGTGTGTTTAGTGACCGTGGAATTGTCGTGGAATGGGCATTAAGTGGTTCCGCGTTCGAGTTTCGGGTCCTCGTTGGGTTTGGTTCAGTAACAGATGGTTCCGGAGCCATTGTAGGAGCCGGAACCCGTTGGGTGGGAGCAGGAGACCAATTTCTCGGAGGAGGCTGAGCAGTGGCAAATACTCGAGGAGGAGTTGGGTAAGCCATTGTTTCACGCGTTTGAGAGGGAGACAAGACCCTTGTAAGAGGTGGAGCCGTTGAAACTGGTTGGTGAGTCACCGCTTGTTGGGTTACAACAGGCGACCAAGGTCTTGTGGGACGGGGAACAGTCCGTGTTGATTGCGAGATCGTTGAGCTGGTCTGGATTCTCTGGGGACTCGTCTGAGATCTTTGAAGACTTGGAATCTGCACCGGAGCCGGAGATGATCGTGGCGGAATTCGATTAGAAGGTGAATGATGCGGAGTCTCGAAATGATGCGCACGATTGGGCTGAGGAGAATGGTAGTCAGACGAGTAGTGGGGAGGTTGGGTCGTCCAGCCATGAGGGTGTGACACGGGAGTCTAAAAACTCGATTACAATTTATACGCGAGACTGGCTTAATTGGCAGCGCATTATATTATCACTTATGGTAATTGAAGAACCGCATGTTCGACTCCTGTGGTTCTACGGCGAAAAGCAGTTGTTTGTTTACTTCCATTTTCTATTCATCTATCGTCGGATGATTAAAACTGTTCTCTGTCTGAATCCTTACCACATTTTGACAGAGGCTTTCCGAAGCAGATTATGCATTTCAAGCTAACGCACTAAGTTTATTCTTTCAAATGTTAACTTTAAAAAAGAATCCCAAACTCGGCCTGAAGTTTACGGTTCAGTTTCAAACTTTACTTTAAAAGAGACTCCCAAACTCGGCTTGAAGTTTACGGTTCAAATTCTACATGTCTTTAATACTGCCTTGAAAGAAATATATTTAAAAAAAGAAGTAAATAAAACATATTGCTCGCAGAAAAAAACTATGAATTTTTTGATTGACTTCGAAAAGTAGTGAAGTATGACTTTGAATGAAATTTTTTGATGTTTTGATATGCGCTCTAAAAATGCCAAACATATTGTTGATTATTTCTTCGGCCAGGGAGAGTTTCAATCACTCACATATTCTTTCTTATTTTCGTTCATTCCGTAAAATAGTATACAAATAGCTCAATTCAAGTTTTTTTATTCGTTTTCAAAAAAGTTATTACCTCAATTACTAATCCATTCTTACCTGGAATACAGTTTGAGCTTGCGATCGAGAGGAAACATCTTGGGAGTTTTCCTGCGGTCTCACCATGACCCGGCGGGGTGGTATTTTCTGGAAAGTTTTTGCCAGTAATATGCACATATGTAGTCTTTTTTAGGAAAGCATCAAAATCTAATATACGGAGTTTAAAGATAGTGAGTGACACCTTGGTAAAACGGAATGGGAATAAATCGTACAACGAACAAAAGCTAATCTACGGGCCGGGGTCGAACCAAGCCTTTGTATCTTTTCCCGGAGCGAGTGTGTAAACTACCAAGGACGAAAAACAAGGTCATTTTTACCCTATTGTAGTGATAACGTGCTTGCTCTCGGTAGGAGAGAAACAGTTGGTCTGAGCAAAAAATCAAGCTTTATCAAGAACTCGAAGTTAGGCTGGACAAAAACTTTGAGATGCATTCATAATTGTTAGCTTTGCTTTGATCTCATCATTTGAAAAATACAGATCTCATCACTTGAAAAACTTTCATTGACCAATCTTTACAGACTAAGTAAATTCAACTCGTCTGGTTTTTAAATAAACATTTTCAACGCCTTAACTTCTTCTGAGAAAAAGTTTTCAAACCTTTTCTGGAGCAGATTCATGTATCATACTTTTTGAAGTTTTTAAACTCTACTGCTATAACATGAACTAGAAGATTCGAAAATGACTGGTGCAAAAAAGCGCTTCTTGTTGATGGTCGGTATAATAAAAACTTACTTGAATAATTAAAGCTTTCAGCGATTTTCTTCTACGAAAAAATACCTTTTTTTGTTATTCTATACTGTTTATAATTTTTTGGTGTATCCACCAAACAATTTGAAAAAATTTAAACCCAAGCACCTTTTTCATTTTCTCTTTGAGTTTCTTTCTTTCCTCCGAAGGCATACGAATTGGTGGAATATTGGCAAACATCGGTTTCGCCGGGTTCTGGTTGGATATGTACACGTAGTTGGGCTGATTTGCCAAGGAAGATTGAGCGTGTCTCGGGCCCGGAAGAGCCGGAACACCTCAACAATAACTTAGAGTGAACGTCTTGACGATTGGCCCACTACTTACCGAAAAGTTAGTATCTTTTCCCCAGAGCGTGCCAGTTTGATAATCAAACACGTCGTGGTCTTTGTAGTGAAGATAAAAGGAAAAATTTTTAATATTGAGAAGCTCGTTGCAAAAACATTGCGCTCACGAGCTTAACTGGGGAAAATATTGAACATAAAATAACACAGTACAAATTAATATCAAAACTAAAATATAACACAGTACACATTAATATCAAACAAAAGATCATTGAACAGTTCCAACATATTGAGTATCATCATTGATTACTCAATTCCCTTCCTTCCCTATCTCCTTTTCAGTTATTAAATATCTCATCCCTACTTCATACGCTATTGACATTTTCCCTTTTTTTGTTTATGTTTTGTTCATGTTTTTTGTTTATGTTTTTTTGATGTTATCGTTATTACAATTTAGTTTAATAATTTAAATTTGTTATTTAAAATTTACTTATTATTTCTCTATCACGGTCTCTCTGGGAACTCACTGAAGAGCCCCGCCCGGAGAGAGCGAAAGTCTGTCTGGGCTCAGGGGCGAAACAGACTTTTGCATTTGTTATTCATAATTTAAAGCAGAACTTCATCTTTCAAATTTTCAAATGTAATTTATCTTTCAAATAAACGCATTATGCACTTTTACAAGCTTTCTCTTCTCTAATACGCGTTGAATCAGAGTTAAAAGTCGATAAAAACAAAATTCGATGGCACCCTTAATTTTTAAGACATTCTTCCATTCTCCAAGCAAGAAAGTCGGTCGCGTCCACGACTTTTCCTCACAATCCCATCGATTTGTCTACATATTCTCGTCTAAAAAGCTTCTTGTGTGTTGTACTTGTACTCCGATTTGAAGGACTCTTCGTGAATATGAGGTTGAAAAGCTGAACCGCCTTTTTTTACAATAATTCTTTCAAAACTCTCTCTGTTCACTATGTTAGCGATAACACTGAAAACTTTATCGTTCGGCGAAAAAGATATGATATAAAAAGGTTCGCCCGTTGGATTCCCTTTTCCCCTCATTCCAAAAAAAACTATTCAAAGACTTATTTTTTACCGGGAATGTCGTTCATAGTAACGATGGCTTCGTCGAGAGTGGAAGCTTGGCCACTGCGAATCTTCTCCATCAAACGCTTCAAAAAATGTAAATAAAATTCTAATTTCATCAAGGATTGATCAGTGTAGTAGATTATGGTTTTTTTTAGAAGAGTCCAATTAAAGCTAATGATATATTTAGTCAATTTATACTATTCTCAAAAGATTTTCAAAGAGCTATAGGTAGTATTTCAATGTATGAATAGTGAAAATGAATATGGAGTGAAGTGATGTAATCACAACTGTGACTTTTTTCAATTTAGAGGAGAATACAAGTTATTGTTTTCATTCGAAAAAGAGTAGCATTCATTCTAATGATCTCATAGAGTTTTCATATCATCAGAGTGAGAAAGCGAAAATATTGATAATGCTTATGAAGATGTCCTGGGTTGATTTTAAACAATAAGAAAATTTGAAAGAGGGTGGGGAGTAACATCAAAAACCTCTATCACGATTAATGTTTTAAGTACCGAGTTTTTTAAAGGTAGATCGAGGATGAAAACTTTCAAGGGTTTAGACTTTTCGAATTTCTATTGATAGCATGCCCTTGTGAGCTCGACGGGATGCAAGTTGACTGTTCTGACGAAATTGGTAGAACCGTCAGCTCCGTGACGGATGATCTGAGTATGCCCTCCCGCGTAAGACCGATGGCGAATCTCAGCCAGCGTTTAATCATAACTTCTAGATTAAGAGAGAATGTTAATGAATATCTTCGATTCATGTAACTCTTCATTTATATGAGATCAGTTCAGTTATTTAAAAAAAAACTATTCAAACCTCGATTTCCCTTAGCATCATCAAAGTAAGCGTTTCCTATTTTTCATTTGGAGTACTGAACTTTTTGCAATTCTTCCTCCATTTTTGCGATTTGTCTCGAATATCTCAAGTTTAAACTTGAGGCAAAAGTGATTTCTGATTATTGGGTTGTAAAAAATTCAAAAGCATTAACTACAGTCATGAAGTCAAAAAATTCGTTCTTAAGAGGTCAAAAGACATTAAATGCACTTTCTTCATGAGAATGCGTGCATAAAAAAACGATGCCTTTGAGCCTTTCACATAGCACAAGCTATTACCTTTATGTCCATGGTGGTGCAGCTGGTAATGCTATTACCTTTATGTCCATGGTGGTGCAGCTGGTAATGCTATTACCTTTATGTCCATGGTGGTGCAGCTGGTAATGCTATTACCTTTATGTCCATGGTGGTGCAGCTGGTAATGCACTCGCACTTCCAGTTAGATATAAAAGAAGGACTGGATTCGATCGTACCCAACAGACTAGCTTTTGGTCGTGTGATTAAATAATCGGATTTTCATATTAACCAGGCGTGACTGTCTTCAAACCAGGTTACTGGAAATTTATTGATTACTGCATAAAAGCTCTACTAATTTGGTCGAAGACACCAACTTGTTGCTGCGCCGCCTCCGCCTTCTCTCTAAGGTATTCGTCTCGGCGGGAGTTGCTCCAGGTTGGATGAGGCGGATAACTCACACGCTGCGTCATCTGAATATGAAAATTTTAAAAAATTATACACGAACATTAAATGAACAATTTTTGACTTAGGTACCGTTTTGTTACTAAAGTTTTTGAGAAAACATAACTTCAATACTCAAACATTTAGAAAAAATTAACCAAAAAAGCGCGAAATTTTTCGACCCCTTATTTGATCAAAAGCTTCATGAACGAGCATTATTTTTTGATTCAGCCATTAGGACACCGAAACTCACGAAACTCTAACCCTTTCAAACCCAAACGGGAGCAAAACCTGCTGCGGTGGAGATTGTGGAAAGTTGGGCTGTGGCATCGAAACTCTCTGGCTTGCAGCGGAAGATGTACGCCTCGTTTGTGTCAGCTGCAGATAACAGTGCTCAGATAGCATACTAGAAGAATGACAAATACGGAAGAAAGAAGATCAGTTAAGGCTACGCTATGAAGGATTTATTATAAACGGTATAAGAATTATCCCTTATTTTTTTTAGAAAAAGGTGGAAAAGCTTCAGATACGGGTTCTATTCCCTTACTGTGCAGACTTTGTTCTAGTTCACATCATCTGTTGGTACCTTCAAGCTGTAACCAAGTCAAGTGACATTTCATAACATGTTGAAGGACTTTTCGAAAACAGTTACGCTATAGAAAAGCATTGTGAATAAGTCTTCTGACCTCTAAGGGATATCGAACTTGTGCGTCTCTCCTATAGGAGGGTAGCTTATTTCCAAGCTCCAAAAATTATTTACATTGGTAACTGCATTGCCCGAAAAATAAAGATGAACGCCGTTTTTTAAAACAAGAATCAATGCGAACACGGTCAAGTCCTCTGTTTACATTTGTTTGTTTTTTAAAAAATTAGATATTTAACTTCATTGTTAACTGATTCTCAAAAAAAGTTCCTCACTTAAAGCAATGGAATAAGAGATGAACAGAAGAGAGAATAAAAACAAACTTGATAAGGATTAATGATGAAAATAATCACTTTTCACAAGAAGAGATATATTAGATATCTCCTTTGAACGCACCTCCCTGGCCTGTGCCTTTCTCAATACTTCTTGCAGTATGACTGCTAGTCCACCATCTCCTGTGGCGAACTCTCCACATATCTGCATGCAATGGCCGAAGGAGTAATACATGTTTGTATTCCCGCCACATCCAGTCCATGAGCTGAAAAGCTTGGTTTTCCTTTCTATATACTAGGCTGTAATCCTTGATTTCTCCCGATTTTCAAGTTTTGCCTATCTTAGATTCAACTCCGGATTCGACGCCCCGAGTTATTGCTTCTAATTCTTTATGAAATCTTCTTGCGATTTGCTCCTCTAGAATATATGCTGGTTCTTTGTATTAATGAGATTTCATTTGATCAATAAATGATTCGTGAAAACCGGGTTGAGCTGCCCTATGTCCGAAGCCCTAGTTGTTGAGTCACTGAAGAAAAAAAATGGTCTTTTTCTCTTTATAGTGCTTTAAATCGAAAACCTGCGGTTTCTCGAAGAATTCTCAAGTGAACGGAATTTTTTCTCCATTTTGAAAATTAACTCAAAAATTAATAATAGCTTGGTTAGTATTCTATGAAAAAAATCATCCCTTCCTTAAGCTCCAATGACCTATTCATGACCCGACTTCATGACCTTTAATTTTAATGATTTCAAGATTTGAGTTTAGATCTGTTAAGATTAACTTTCTTCTTTCTGATTTTTGTCTTTCTCAAAGTCTTGAGTTAATACACACTAAAAAACCCAAACATATGCATGCATGTCTTGACATATGGCACCCTTAATCTCATCCATCTTGATCCCTCTTCCCTTATTCTCTCTTTTTCTCTTTTTTTCTTCTTTTCTTATTCCCTCTTTTTCTTTTTTCTCTTCTTTTCTTATTCCCTCCTTTTCTCTTTTTCTCTTCTTTTCTTTTTTCGTAAAGGTTTCGAAATTTTCTATCTCTCTGCTCTCTCTGCCAGTCACTCGCGCTTCCATCTCTCTATGTTTCTTTCTACGTCTATTCTTCTTCCTCTACCTTTCTCTCACTCTTTTTCTCACTCTCTCTTTCTCTCTCTTTTCCCATCCATCTCTCTTTCTCTCTTTCCAACCTGCAAACGCACTGCTTGGTGTTCCAGTCAAAATGAAATCGTTCAATGTCAGCCTGACAGTTTCCTACAATCAAGTTCATCATAATTTGAAGATTATTTAAAAGTCTTTTGTAGAAGAGAAGAAACTGAAGAGAAAAAACTGAGCAAAAAAACGGAGACTTGAAACAGGTGGTTTTAAAAAAAGAACTTCCTTAATCTGGTAATCGAATTCGGATATGTTGCTAAAAAAGTTTTTTTTGTCAAGGTCTAGAAAAAAGGATCTGGGTTTTTAAAAACCTCCACTATGAAATACTCTATCAGCAAAAAAACGTTCTTGTTTATAAGAACAGCTGATAGCCTCTCTTGCCGAATAGCCGTCTCATATAACATAGAGTTTTTGAATGACACATAATTATACCGCTTGAAACACATTCTCTAAGAACGAAGTTTTTGAAAGCATAGGAAAAAGAACACCTAAGATAATTAGCGTTCCTTTTTCAATTCAGAAAGTTACTTGGGTAAGTTTTGATTTAGCCCCGCACGGGACAAATTGCTTTGGAAGAGTTTTATTATACTTGAGCCCCTACTTCATTAATTATCGTCACGTTATAGTTAAAATGTTATATTAACTTGACATAAACATACAGTAAGCTGAGCTTTGAACTAGTACAGTAACCTGGTTCATAGCGCTGAGAACATCTGTCTCTGTTTACTTCAGACTCACCCTTCGTATGAAAGCTGCATTTGGACTCGCATTCTTAATTGGGAGACAAAATAAAATAATCTTATTTTTGTGATCGTAAGTCTGCAAACATATGTACATAATAACTGAGTTAGGCTTAAAAATCAAGCAACAAAGTCATTGAGTCTTTTGACTATGTACCTAGTACCTGTTCAGTACCCGACTGGTACCTGACTACCTCGCTTGTATTTATATTTAATGTGTCCTCAGCAGCCATATGGTAACGAGCTCGCTCCGATTACGTCTTTTGACTATGTACCTAGTACCTGACCAGTACCCGACTGGTACCTGACTACCTCGCTTGTATTTATATTTAATGTGTCCTCAGCAGCCATATGGTAACGAGCTCGCTCCGATTACGTACCTAGTACCTGACCAGTACCCGACTGGTACCTGACTACCTCGCTTGTATTTATATTTAATGTGTCCTCAGCAGCCATATGGTAACGAGCTCGCTCCGATTACGTACCTAGTACCTGACCAGTACCCGACTGGTACCTGACTACCTCGCTTGTATTTTTATTTAATGTGTCCTCAGCAGCCATATGGTAACGAGCTCGCTCCGATTACGTACCTAGTACCTGACCAGTACCCGACTGGTACCTGACTACCTCGCTTGTGTTTATATTTAATGTGTCCTCAGCAGCCATATGGTAACGAGCTCGCTCCGATTACGTACCTAGTACCTGACCAGTACCCGACTGGTACCTGACTACCTCGCTTGTATTTATATTTAATGTGTCCTCAGCAGCCATATGGTAACGAGCTCGCTCCGATTACGTCTTTTGACTATGTACCTAGTACCTGACCAGTACCCGACTGGTACCTGACTACCTCGCTTGTATTTATATTTAATGTGTCCTCAGCAGCCATATGGTAACGAGCTCGCTCCGATTACGTACCTAGTACCTGACCAGTACCCGACTGGTACCTGACTACCTCGCTTGTATTTATATTTAATGTGTCCTCAGCAGCCATATGGTAACGAGCTCGCTCCGATTACGTCTTTTGACTATGTACCTAGTACCTGACCAGTACCCGACTGGTACCTGACTACCTCGCTTGTATTTGTATTTAATGTGTCCTCAGCAGCCATATGGTAACGAGCTCGCTCCGATTACGTACCTAGTACCTGACCAGTACCCGACTGGTACCTGACTACCTCGCTTGTATTTATATTTAATGTGTCCTCAGCAGCCATATGGTAACGAGCTCGCTCCGATTACGTCTTTTGACTATGTACCTAGTACCTGACCAGTACCCGACTGGTACCTGACTACCTCGCTTGTATTTATATTTAATGTGTCCTCAGCAGCCATATGGTAACGAGCTCGCTCCGATTACGTACCTAGTACCTGACCAGTACCCGACTGGTACCTGACTACCTCGCTTGTATTTATATTTAATGTGTCCTCAGCAGCCATATGGTAACGAGCTCGCTCCGATTACGTACCTAGTACTGACCAGTACCCGACTGGTACCTGACTACCTCGCTTGTATTTATATTTAATGTGTCCTCAGCAGCCATATGGTAACGAGCTCGCTCCGATTACGTACCTAGTACCTGACCAGTACCCGACTGGTACCTGACTACCTCGCTTGTATTTATATTTAATGTGTCCTCAGCAGCCATATGGTAACGAGCTCGCTCCGATTACGTCTTTTGACTATGTACCTAGTACCTTACCAGTACCCGACTGGTACCTGACTACCTCGCTTGTATTTATATTTAATGTGTCCTCAGCAGCCATATGGTAACGAGCTCGCTCCGATTACGTACCTAGTACCTGACCAGTACCCGACTGGTACCTGACTACCTCGCTTGTATTTATATTTAATGTGTCCTCAGCAGCCATATGGTAACGAGCTCGCTCCGATTACGTCTTTTGACTATGTACCTAGTACCTGACCAGTACCCGACTGGTACCTGACTACCTCGCTTGTATTTATATTTAATGTGTCCTCAGCAGCCATATGGTAACGAGCTCGCTCCGATTACGTACCTAGTACCTGACCAGTACCCGACTGGTACCTGACTACCTCGCTTGTATTTATATTTAATGTGTCCTCAGCAGCCATATGGTAACGAGCTCGCTCCGATTACGTACCTAGTACCTGACCAGTACCCGACTGGTACCTGACTACCTCGCTTGTATTTATATTTAATGTGTCCTCAGCAGCCATATGGTAACGAGCTCGCTCCGATTACGTACCTAGTACCTGACCAGTACCCGACTGGTACCTGACTACCTCGCTTGTGTTTATATTTAATGTGTCCTCAGCAGCCATATGGTAACGAGCTCGCTCCGATTACGTACCTAGTACCTGACCAGTACCCGACTGGTACCTGACTACCTCGCTTGTATTTATATTTAATGTGTCCTCAGCAGCCATATGGTAACGAGCTCGCTCCGATTACGTCTTTTGACTATGTACCTAGTACCTGACCAGTACCCGACTGGTACCTGACTACCTCGCTTGTATTTATATTTAATGTGTCCTCAGCAGCCATATGGTAACGAGCTCGCTCCGATTACGTACCTAGTACCTGACCAGTACCCGACTGGTACCTGACTACCTCGCTTGTATTTATATTTAATGTGTCCTCAGCAGCCATATGGTAACGAGCTCGCTCCGATTACGTCTTTTGACTATGTACCTAGTACCTGACCAGTACCCGACTGGTACCTGACTACCTCGCTTGTATTTGTATTTAATGTGTCCTCAGCAGCCATATGGTAACGAGCTCGCTCCGATTACGTACCTAGTACCTGACCAGTACCCGACTGGTACCTGACTACCTCGCTTGTATTTATATTTAATGTGTCCTCAGCAGCCATATGGTAACGAGCTCGCTCCGATTACGTCTTTTGACTATGTACCTAGTACCTGACCAGTACCCGACTGGTACCTGACTACCTCGCTTGTATTTATATTTAATGTGTCCTCAGCAGCCATATGGTAACGAGCTCGCTCCGATTACGTACCTAGTACCTGACCAGTACCCGACTGGTACCTGACTACCTCGCTTGTATTTATATTTAATGTGTCCTCAGCAGCCATATGGTAACGAGCTCGCTCCGATTACGTACCTAGTACTGACCAGTACCCGACTGGTACCTGACTACCTCGCTTGTATTTATATTTAATGTGTCCTCAGCAGCCATATGGTAACGAGCTCGCTCCGATTACGTACCTAGTACCTGACCAGTACCCGACTGGTACCTGACTACCTCGCTTGTATTTATATTTAATGTGTCCTCAGCAGCCATATGGTAACGAGCTCGCTCCGATTACGTCTTTTGACTATGTACCTAGTACCTTACCAGTACCCGACTGGTACCTGACTATCTCGCTTGTATTTATATTTAATGTGTCCTCAGCAGCCATATGGTAACGAGCTCGCTCCGATTACGTACCTAGTACCTGACCAGTACCCGACTGGTACCTGACTACCTCGCTTGTATTTATATTTAATGTGTCCTCAGCAGCCATATGGTAACGAGCTCGCTCCGATTACGTCTTTTGACTATGTACCTAGTACCTGACCAGTACCCGACTGGTACCTGACTACCTCGCTTGTATTTATATTTAATGTGTCCTCAGCAGCCATATGGTAACGAGCTCGCTCCGATTACGTACCTAGTACCTGACCAGTACCCGACTGGTACCTGACTACCTCGCTTGTATTTATATTTAATGTGTCCTCAGCAGCCATATGGTAACGAGCTCGCTCCGATTACGTCTTTTGACTATGTACCTAGTACCTGACCAGTACCCGACTGGTACCTGACTACCTCGCTTGTATTTATATTTAATGTGTCCTCAGCAGCCATATGGTAACGAGCTCGCTCCGATTACGTACCTAGTACCTGACCAGTACCCGACTGGTACCTGACTACCTCGCTTGTATTTATATTTAATGTGTCCTCAGCAGCCATATGGTAACGAGCTCGCTCCGATTACGTCTTTTGACTATGTACCTAGTACCTGACCAGTACCCGACTGGTACCTGACTACCTCGCTTGTATTTATATTTAATGTGTCCTCAACAGCCATATGGTAACGAGCTCGCTCCGATTACGTCTTTTGACTATGTACCTAGTACCTGACCAGTACCCGACTGGTACCTGACTACCTCGCTTGTATTTATATTTAATGTGTCCTCAGCAGCCATATGGTAACGAACTCGCTCCGATTACGTCTTTTGACTATGTACCTAGTACCTGACCAGTACCCGACTGGTACCTGACTACCTCGCTTGTATTTATATTTAATGTGTCCTCAGCAGCCATATGGTAACGAGCTCGCTCCGATTACGTACCTAGTACCTGACCAGTACCCGACTGGTACCTGACTACCTCGCTTGTATTTATATTTAATGTGTCCTCAGCAGCCATATGGTAACGAGCTCGCTCCGATTACGTACCTAGTACCTGACCAGTACCCGACTGGTACCTGACTACCTCGCTTGTATTTTTATTTAATGTGTCCTCAGCAGCCATATGGTAACGAGCTCGCTCCGATTACGTCTTTTGACTATGTACCTAGTACCTGACCAGTACCCGACTGGTACCTGACTACCTCGCTTGTATTTATATTTAATGTGTCCTCAGCAGCCATATGGTAACGAGCTCGCTCCGATTACGTACCTAGTACCTGACCAGTACCCGACTGGTACCTGACTACCTCGCTTGTATTTATATTTAATGTGTCCTCAGCAGCCATATGGTAACGAGCTCGCTCCGATTACGTCTTTTGACTATGTACCTAGTACCTGACCAGTACCCGACTGGTACCTGACTACCTCGCTTGTATTTATATTTAATGTGTCCTCAGCAGCCATATGGTAACGAGCTCGCTCCGATTACGTCTTTTGACTATGTACCTAGTACCTGACCAGTACCCGACTGGTACCTGACTACCTCGCTTGTATTTATATTTAATGTGTCCTCAGCAGCCATATGGTAACAAGCTCGCTCCGATTACGTGGGAAATGACTGCTTTCCATCTTGCCCAGTGGGCCGGAATAACCAAGTTTTAGAGAGTTTCAACAAGAAAGGAGAATCGATAGAAGGAGTATTTCACTGGTACAACTCTGGTAAAGCCGTCAAAAACCCAAAAAAGAGCCAGATGTACAGCTTGGAGGCAGTGTGAACTGAGACACAAAATGATCTTTTTTTTCGTCTTCGTTGCTGAATTGAACCCCGCCGTCTCTATTCTACCGAGAGCATATTCCATGAGATATTGTCCATCTTGACGAGTGAAAGAACCTGTTTGGGTCAAGAATCGATTGCTGTTGCCACCGCAGCCACTATAGAAGAACTGTCGACACCGATGAGCGTATCTATCATAGTGCCTTAACTCCATCATCTTCCTTTTTACTGTTTCATGAGTGTAAAACCAAGTAGAGAACTTGCAAGCCCCAGCTTAGGCTTATAACTACAAAAATTATAGCTTCAATTTGATTACAAATAACTATTAGTTAATACTTGACCTGCTTTGACCGGTCTCTCAAATGAAACTTTTTTCGAGTTCCCTATAAAACTGAAAGCTAAAAAAACACATAAAATTCAGACCTGTAAAAATTCAGAAATATTCAAATTTTGTACAAACTGCACCTGGTCACAGCTAACTGCTGGAAACTTAAAATAACTCTTCTCAATCTAGAATAAACGCAACCAGGTGTACATAATTTAGAACGGTAAACCAATATGCTAATTTTGATAGTTCTAAAAATGAAAAGTCATTAATTTGAAAATTCGATATATTTGAAAACAAAATTCAATAAAATAAAAAATCACTCCCATCACATTGCCCAGATTATGGACAGTTTGATGAAAACGATCTTGCTTCCGGTAAGAGAAAGACGTTCAATCCTGCTTTGTGAACCAGACTTTTCCCGAATCGTAATAATAATCTTCCTCACGCTTGATCCCGCCTCGCGGTAGGTACGCGCTCCCCTGACTACCGTATTCTAATAATAAGTACCGTTTTCTGAAAATAAGTTCCGTACTCTGATGATTAGTACCGTACTCTAGGAGTTCTAGTAAAGTATTTCACAAGCTGCCTACCAGTGCATGTTATACTTGTCGCACTCTCCTCGATCGGCTGCCTGGTTGCAGATTGGGTTTTCAAGAAGCTCCTGCCCTGAGGCCGTCATGAAGAGCAAAATGAGGCATAGTACAAATTTCTCCAACATTTGGCTCCGTTTCTTGTGACTCTATTGATTGAACAGCGTAGAGTCCCAGGAACACTCGACTTAATTTCGAGCCTCAGAAGCCGTCCAAGTTCGAGTTAGTTTCCAAAGTCCTATGAAGACGTCTTCCAAGTCCTGTGTTTTCAATTCTGTCCTTTAAGCTTAAAGCAACAAAGTCCTTTAAGCTTTATCGATGTTTTGGGAAGTGAAGCTGAATTACAAAATCATATTATGTCTATACTATTTATTTAAAAAAAGAAGTTAACTCATATTTTGATTCAAAAGCGCAGGTGATAAATACGCGAAAAAAACTAAAAACATTGCCGGATGCAAAAATAATGTTGGTATAATGAAGAAAAAAACAAGAACGCGGGAAAAAAACAAATTTTGAACTGAGTTTAAATTTTTGGAACTTCTATTATGAATATTTTCATGTAAAAAAAACGAATTCGAAAAAATGAGCTGTTATAGAAGAAGCTGTTTGTAAGAGAGGTTTAGGCATTTCATTCTGAATATGAATGATGAAAGGTGAGATGAAAGAAGAATCAATTAGAAACAAAGAGATTTATCTTACAGAGTTCTTATTGGCAAGGAAAAAGTGACCACAGAGATTGTTGCCATTTATTCACTTTTTCAACGTTCACATGTGAACTTTTCTCATTCGTTCTGGTTTGATCCAGAGACTCGGCAAATTTTCTCATTTTTCTCCTCCTCTTTCTCCAAGACTTATTTCTTGTTTGTGTTTGAGTCCTCTCTTATTACTCTCTTTCTCATCAAAGACTTCACTTTTGCCTTAGAGTTAAAGTTTTTCGCCTGTCTTCGATAACATATTTTTTATCTCTGTTTCTCTCTCTCTCTCTTCATCTCTCTCTCTCTCTGCTTTTATCACTCTTTTTCTCTACTCTTCCTTTTTTCATCTCTCTTAGTCTCATTCTCTCTCTTTTCCTCTTCTATTTCGCCTCCGACGAATCCCATTCTCTGTCGTCTTCGCTCTCTTCTATCTCAAACAAACTGAAGGTGTAAAGATTTAACCTCCTCCCACTAGAATGTTAAAAAAAGCACACCACTCACGTTTAAATCTCCTGCTTAACGATATTTTGTCGGATTTGATAAATAGCTTCCAAGAAACTCGAAATTCGATCGGAATAAAAATTCCAAATGATTTATGTATTTTCCACAGGAAGTTATGTAAATGTACTTTGCCTGTAGAAGAACATGAAATCTGTATTCAAGTTTCTGACATAAAGTTGATTGAGCAAACTTGATTTTCGTTTAAATTTAATTTAACGGTGTGACTAGAAAGTTGGACTGGTTGAGAACCCAATTTATTACAAAACTGAAACCAACACTTTTCAACAACTCTCATCCAAAGGTCGACATGAAGCATGATGTATTACTTGACCCCACGCTTCCTCTCAACTCAATCGCCTAACAACGGGGCGAGTCCGCCTTATGAATCAAGCATGCTACGGTGTCGAAAGCAAACAAGACTTTCTTGGTTCCAAAACTTACAAATTCACTTTTGCTACTTCAAGGGTCTGACTAAAAAGATTTTCAAACTTGTCATCTGTTACGGCTTGTGGCAGAATCAAGACTTTTAACCTTTCCTGGTTTTGTATTGATAACGCTATTGCTTTTCATTTGGGAAGAACTGGGAAATTGTGCCTTTCGACTGCACTGAAAACTGGTTTTGCCATCATGTTATCTGAGAAATCTGAATAGAAAATCATAGCTTTCAAGAATTCGGTTTGTGGGATCGAATCGGGTTTTGCCAACGTAATGTACTCGTATTATATTGGTAAAAGGCTCGCTGGTCGTTTATAATTTAAGAAGAGTCACAACAAGAACGGTTTTTGAAACTTCGTTGTACTCGTAGCATATTAGTGACATTCTTGCCGTTCATTCCGGAGTACAGAGAGCATTGCGGGATCAAATTGCGTCAAGACCGAGTTTTTGTCATATCGATGTACTCTTAGTATATCGATCAGTCACATGCTTGCTTGTCATTCAGGAGTGCATAGAGGAGAATTGAAAGATCAAATCGTGTCAAGACCCGTTTTTCGCCATATCGATTTACTCGTAGTATAATGGTTAAATGTTTGATTGTCATTCAGGAGTGCAGAGAGAATTGAGGGATCAAATCGCATCAAGACCAAGTTTTTGCCATATCGACTTACTCGTAGTATAATGGTGAAATGTTTGCTTTTCATTCAGGAGTGCAGAGAGAATTGAGGGATCAAATCGCATCAAGACCCATTTTTTGCCATATCGATTTACTCGAAGGATAATGTTGAAATGCTTGCTTGTCATTCAGGAGTGCAGAGAGAAATGAGGGATCAAATCGCATCAAGACCCATTTTTTGCCATATCGATTTGCTCGTAGTATAATGGTTAAATGCTTGCTTGTCATTCAGGAGTGCAGAGAGAATTGAGGGATCAAATCGCATCAAGACCCAGTTTTTTTTCCATATCGCTTTACTCGTAGTATAATGGTTAAATGCTTGCTTGTCATTCAGGAGTGCAGAGAGAATTGAGGGATAAAATCGGATCAAGACCCATTTTTAGCCATATCGAATTACTCGTAGTATAATGGTTAAATGCTTGCTTGTCATTCAGGAGTGCAGATAAAATTGAGGGATCAAATCGCATCATGACCCATTTTTTGCCATATCGATTTACTCGTAGTATAATGGTTAAATGCTTGCTTGTCATTCAGGAGTGCAGATAGAATTGAGGGATCAAATCGCATCAAGACCCATTTTTTGCCATATCGAATTACTCGTAGTATAATGGTTAAATGCTTGCTTTTCATTCAGGAGTGCAGAGAGAATTGAGAGATCAAATCGCATCAAGACCCATTTTTTGCCATATCGATTTTAAACAAAAAACGAGGGGACAGCTGGTGAGGAGAGCTGTTTCGAGTGTCCCTTGACGTGAGAATGACCACTTGGGATAGGTATAGTTTGGAGTCCTTTGCGTCCAGGATATTCGTCCTGTCGACGTTCGCACCTCGCGTAGGCGACTCCGTTGGCGAACCGCAACCGGGTATTCGCCTGATAGCTACTCCGGACTCCGAAGCGGCAGGCGCGGGTCAATCGTATAAACGCTTTTAATTTGTCGTCATGCAAGATGTTCCATCTTCTACAATTGTTATTCATCTAGAGAAGTCCAAAGCCTATGGCTTGAGAGAAAGCGACTATTATAATAGGTGCCGAGCATTCCTATGAAAGAAACATTATGACTAGTGACGCAGGATGCTGCTAACGTGAGAAGCTTTCAATTTCGTAAACTGAATTTCTTTGTTAACTCGTTTTCAACGGTTAAAATGTTGTATTTTTATAATTCTAGATAGTCCATCGGCTGTCCAACATAGTCTGATTGTTAACCACTATGAACCCACGTTCTCAGCTAAGGTTTTTTACGTGAGTTTTTCACTGGTAAGCTTTTAAAACTCAAGATCCGGGATGTTGGGCAGTAATTTTTATCACTTACTTCAATTATGTCTGTTCTTCTATCGAAGGGGGCGAGACAGACAAGAGCTACATGTACACCTGGTTGAGTAGTCTGAAGGTTTTATCGAGGTGATAAAAAAGTTTTATTGCTTGGGTTTTGAGGATGGTGATTTTGAATAATCGGTAATATGTACTGCCATTGACACGCGGGTGAATGGGTGGAAGTTTGAAAACCATGTGATGTTTACTTTATGCTTTCAGTCAACAAAGTAGATTTGGAACTGACTTTCGAGAATGGCAAGATTTGTAAGTGGGTGGATTGGTGGAATTTGGAAGATCATGTACATAATGTCTATTGTATGCTTTTTTCAACGGAGTACGACTTAGAATGACGTTTTAAAAACGGTGAATGAGAGTTAAATGCGTGTTTAAGACTTAGAAACTATTCAATTGGAGTTTTGTGTGGATTAGAATACTGTCAAAGATTTTCTTGCAGGCAGTTGACGAGATTGAAATTGGACTCATTTGTAAACCGTCAATTCAAAATTCTTTGCTCTTTTGGCACTGCGAAAGCCGATCGTTGGGAATCAGGGTGTTTCTTGCAACCCGCACTAAAATTTTCGTGCGCATAGATTTTCGAATTCGCGACAAAATTTTCGAGCGCATAGATTGAAAAAATGGCGCGAAAATCGAAAATCCAATCTCCTGCTTCTACGGAACAGATAACGAGATTGGGGTGTTAGGGTGGAAGGAATTGAACGAGGAGCCTATTTTAACCTCCATCTCTCTCTCTCTCTCCCTCTTTGAGTCTAAACGAATTGAATAAAATTATTTGAATAAAAACTTGTTTGCTCCGAAACAGTCACCAGACAACTTAAAGAAGTCATTGAATGAAACTTATTTCAAGACATTCCTCAGAATCTTTGAAAAAGTTACAACATAATGTACAAATTGAGTTTTAAATAGACAATCTGTTTTGCGAAAAAAAACTTTATTTGTCAGGTTATCCTTAAAACGAGACAAGAAAGCATCGGGAAGGAATGAGAAGAGGCATGACAGAAAAAGCTGTGAGACTAATCACTTTCATCTCGTATTGTTTCACCTTTAAAAAATATGCCTGTACTGAATTCGCAACTGCGTGAAATTGACTCCTCTCTTCTTCTTCTTCTTCTTCCTAGCGTTTATCCCGCCGCCGGGCAGGGTCCGCTTTGTAATAAATGTTAAATAATTAATGACTCCTCTCTCTCACTCTCTTTATCACTCCGTCTCTGTCTCGTCTGTAGTATTTCAGCTTTGAATACTTCTCTTTTTTCAAAACCCCTCAAGTACATATATTTTAAATTGGATGAAAAAGAAAGCGAAGAAAAAAAGAAGAGTCGTATTGCTGCTGCCTGAGCACCGTTCTCCACCGCAATCCTCGTTCTCCTCCTCTTTGTCTCTTCAATCTCTCTTGAAAGTAAGAAGAGTCGTATTGCTGCTGCCTGAGCACCGTTCTCCACCGCAATCCTCGTTCTCCTCCTCTTTGTCTCTTCAATCTCTCTTGAAAGTAAGAAGAGTCGTATTGCTGCTGCCTGAGCACCGTTCTCCACCGCAATCCTCGTTCTCCTCCTCTTTGTCTCTTCAATCTCTCTTGAAAGAAGAGTCGTATTGCTGCTGCCTGAGCACCGTTCTCCACCGCAATCCTCATTCTCCTCCTCTTTGTCTCTTCAATCTCTCTTGAAAGAAGAGTCGTATTGCTGCTGCCTGAGCACCGTTCTCCACCGCAATCCTCATTCTCCTCCTCTTTGTCTCTTCAATCTCTCTTGAAAGAAGAGTCGTATTGCTGCTGCCTGAGCACCGTTCTCCACCGCAATCCTCATTCTCCTCCTCTTTGTCTCTTCAATCTCTCTTGAAAGAAGAGTCGTATTGCTGCTGCCTGAGCACCGTTCTCCACCGCAATCCTCATTCTCCTCCTCTTTGTCTCTTCAATCTCTCTTGAAAGAAGAGTCGTATTGCTGCTGCCTGAGCACCGTTCTCCACCGCAATCCTCATTCTCCTCCTCTTTGTCTCTTCAATCTCTCTTGAAAGAAGAGTCGTATTGCTGCTGCCTGAGCACCGTTCTCCACCGCAATCCTCATTCTCCTCCTCTTTGTCTCTTCAATCTCTCTTGAAAGAAGAGTCGTATTGCTGCTGCCTGAGCACCGTTCTCCACCGCAATCCTCATTCTCCTCCTCTTTGTCTCTTCAATCTCTCTTGAAAGTAAGAAGAGTCGTATTGCTGCTGCCTGAGCACCGTTCTCCACCGCAATCCTCATTCTCCTCCTCTTTGTCTCTTCAATCTCTCTTGAAAGTAAGAAGAGTCGTATTGCTGCTGCCTGAGCACCGTTCTCCACCGCAATCCTCATTCTCCTCCTCTTTGTCTCTTCAATCTCTCTTGAAAGTAAGAAGAGTCGTATTGCTGCTGCCTGAGCACCGTTCTCCACCGCAATCCTCATTCTCCTCCTCTTTGTCTCTTCAATCTCTCTTGAAAGTAAGAAGAGTCGTATTGCTGCTGCCTGAGCACCGTTCTCCACCGCAATCCTCATTCTCCTCCTCTTTGTCTCTTCAATCTCTCTTGAAAGTAAGAAGAGTCGTATTGCTGCTGCCTGAGCACCGTTCTCCACCGCAATCCTCATTCTCCTCCTCTTTGTCTCTTCAATCTCTCTTGAAAGTAAGAAGAGTCGTATTGCTGCTGCCTGAGCACCGTTCTCCACCGCAATCCTCATTCTCCTCCTCTTTGTCTCTTCAATCTCTCTTGAAAGTAAGAAGAGTCGTATTGCTGCTGCCTGAGCACCGTTCTCCACCGCAATCCTCATTCTCCTCCTCTTTGTCTCTTCAATCTCTCTTGAAAGTAAGAAGAGTCGTATTGCTGCTGCCTGAGCACCGTTCTCCACCGCAATCCTCATTCTCCTCCTCTTTGTCTCTTCAATCTCTCTTGAAAGTAAGAAGAGTCGTATTGCTGCTGCCTGAGCACCGTTCTCCACCGCAATCCTCATTCTCCTCCTCTTTGTCTCTTCAATCTCTCTTGAAAGTAAGAAGAGTCGTATTGCTGCTGCCTGAGCACCGTTCTCCACCGCAATCCTCATTCTCCTCCTCTTTGTCTCTTCAATCTCTCTTGAAAGTAAGAAGAGTCGTATTGCTGCTGCCTGAGCACCGTTCTCCACCGCAATCCTCATTCTCCTCCTCTTTGTCTCTTCAATCTCTCTTGAAAGTAAGAAGAGTCGTATTGCTGCTGCCTGAGCACCGTTCTCCACCGCAATCCTCATTCTCCTCCTCTTTGTCTCTTCAATCTCTCTTGAAAGTAAGAAGAGTCGTATTGCTGCTGCCTGAGCACCGTTCTCCACCGCAATCCTCATTCTCCTCCTCTTTGTCTCTTCAATCTCTCTTGAAAGTAAGAAGAGTCGTATTGCTGCTGCCTGAGCACCGTTCTCCACCGCAATCCTCATTCTCCTCCTCTTTGTCTCTTCAATCTCTCTTGAAAGTAAGAAGAGTCGTATTGCTGCTGCCTGAGCACCGTTCTCCACCGCAATCCTCATTCTCCTCCTCTTTGTCTCTTCAATCTCTCTTGAAAGTAAGAAGAGTCGTATTGCTGCTGCCTGAGCACCGTTCTCCACCGCAATCCTCATTCTCCTCCTCTTTGTCTCTTCAATCTCTCTTGAAAGTAAGAAGAGTCGTATTGCTGCTGCCTGAGCACCGTTCTCCACCGCAATCCTCATTCTCCTCCTCTTTGTCTCTTCAATCTCTCTTGAAAGTAAGAAGAGTCGTATTGCTGCTGCCTGAGCACCGTTCTCCACCGCAATCCTCATTCTCCTCCTCTTTGTCTCTTCAATCTCTCTTGAAAGTAAGAAGAGTCGTATTGCTGCTGCCTGAGCACCGTTCTCCACCGCAATCCTCATTCTCCTCCTCTTTGTCTCTTCAATCTCTCTTGAAAGTAAGAAGAGTCGTATTGCTGCTGCCTGAGCACCGTTCTCCACCGCAATCCTCATTCTCCTCCTCTTTGTCTCTTCAATCTCTCTTGAAAGTAAGAAGAGTCGTATTGCTGCTGCCTGAGCACCGTTCTCCACCGCAATCCTCATTCTCCTCCTCTTTGTCTCTTCAATCTCTCTTGAAAGTAAGAAGAGTCGTATTGCTGCTGCCTGAGCACCGTTCTCCACCGCAATCCTCATTCTCCTCCTCTTTGTCTCTTCAATCTCTCTTGAAAGTAAGAAGAGTCGTATTGCTGCTGCCTGAGCACCGTTCTCCACCGCAATCCTCATTCTCCTCCTCTTTGTCTCTTCAATCTCTCTTGAAAGTAAGAAGAGTCGTATTGCTGCTGCCTGAGCACCGTTCTCCACCGCAATCCTCATTCTCCTCCTCTTTGTCTCTTCAATCTCTCTTGAAAGTAAGAAGAGTCGTATTGCTGCTGCCTGAGCACCGTTCTCCACCGCAATCCTCATTCTCCTCCTCTTTGTCTCTTCAATCTCTCTTGAAAGTAAGAAGAGTCGTATTGCTGCTGCCTGAGCACCGTTCTCCACCGCAATCCTCATTCTCCTCCTCTTTGTCTCTTCAATCTCTCTTGAAAGTAAGAAGAGTCGTATTGCTGCTGCCTGAGCACCGTTCTCCACCGCAATCCTCATTCTCCTCCTCTTTGTCTCTTCAATCTCTCTTGAAAGTAAGAAGAGTCGTATTGCTGCTGCCTGAGCACCGTTCTCCACCGCAATCCTCATTCTCCTCCTCTTTGTCTCTTCAATCTCTCTTGAAAGTAAGAAGAGTCGTATTGCTGCTGCCTGAGCACCGTTCTCCACCGCAATCCTCATTCTCCTCCTCTTTGTCTCTTCAATCTCTCTTGAAAGTAAGAAGAGTCGTATTGCTGCTGCCTGAGCACCGTTCTCCACCGCAATCCTCATTCTCCTCCTCTTTGTCTCTTCAATCTCTCTTGAAAGTAAGAAGAGTCGTATTGCTGCTGCCTGAGCACCGTTCTCCACCGCAATCCTCATTCTCCTCCTCTTTGTCTCTTCAATCTCTCTTGAAAGTAAGAAGAGTCGTATTGCTGCTGCCTGAGCACCGTTCTCCACCGCAATCCTCATTCTCCTCCTCTTTGTCTCTTCAATCTCTCTTGAAAGTAAGAAGAGTCGTATTGCTGCTGCCTGAGCACCGTTCTCCACCGCAATCCTCATTCTCCTCCTCTTTGTCTCTTCAATCTCTCTTGAAAGTAAGAAGAGTCGTATTGCTGCTGCCTGAGCACCGTTCTCCACCGCAATCCTCATTCTCCTCCTCTTTGTCTCTTCAATCTCTCTTGAAAGTAAGAAGAGTCGTATTGCTGCTGCCTGAGCACCGTTCTCCACCGCAATCCTCATTCTCCTCCTCTTTGTCTCTTCAATCTCTCTTGAAAGTAAGAAGAGTCGTATTGCTGCTGCCTGAGCACCGTTCTCCACCGCAATCCTCATTCTCCTCCTCTTTGTCTCTTCAATCTCTCTTGAAAGTAAGAAGAGTCGTATTGCTGCTGCCTGAGCACCGTTCTCCACCGCAATCCTCATTCTCCTCCTCTTTGTCTCTTCAATCTCTCTTGAAAGTAAGAAGAGTCGTATTGCTGCTGCCTGAGCACCGTTCTCCACCGCAATCCTCATTCTCCTCCTCTTTGTCTCTTCAATCTCTCTTGAAAGTAAGAAGAGTCGTATTGCTGCTGCCTGAGCACCGTTCTCCACCGCAATCCTCATTCTCCTCCTCTTTGTCTCTTCAATCTCTCTTGAAAGTAAGAAGAGTCGTATTGCTGCTGCCTGAGCACCGTTCTCCACCGCAATCCTCATTCTCCTCCTCTTTGTCTCTTCAATCTCTCTTGAAAGTAAGAAGAGTCGTATTGCTGCTGCCTGAGCACCGTTCTCCACCGCAATCCTCATTCTCCTCCTCTTTGTCTCTTCAATCTCTCTTGAAAGTAAGAAGAGTCGTATTGCTGCTGCCTGAGCACCGTTCTCCACCGCAATCCTCATTCTCCTCCTCTTTGTCTCTTCAATCTCTCTTGAAAGTAAGAAGAGTCGTATTGCTGCTGCCTGAGCACCGTTCTCCACCGCAATCCTCATTCTCCTCCTCTTTGTCTCTTCAATCTCTCTTGAAAGTAAGAAGAGTCGTATTGCTGCTGCCTGAGCACCGTTCTCCACCGCAATCCTCATTCTCCTCCTCTTTGTCTCTTCAATCTCTCTTGAAAGTAAGAAGAGTCGTATTGCTGCTGCCTGAGCACCGTTCTCCACCGCAATCCTCATTCTCCTCCTCTTTGTCTCTTCAATCTCTCTTGAAAGTAAGAAGAGTCGTATTGCTGCTGCCTGAGCACCGTTCTCCACCGCAATCCTCATTCTCCTCCTCTTTGTCTCTTCAATCTCTCTTGAAAGTAAGAAGAGTCGTATTGCTGCTGCCTGAGCACCGTTCTCCACCGCAATCCTCATTCTCCTCCTCTTTGTCTCTTCAATCTCTCTTGAAAGTAAGAAGAGTCGTATTGCTGCTGCCTGAGCACCGTTCTCCACCGCAATCCTCATTCTCCTCCTCTTTGTCTCTTCAATCTCTCTTGAAAGTAAGAAGAGTCGTATTGCTGCTGCCTGAGCACCGTTCTCCACCGCAATCCTCATTCTCCTCCTCTTTGTCTCTTCAATCTCTCTTGAAAGTAAGAAGAGTCGTATTGCTGCTGCCTGAGCACCGTTCTCCACCGCAATCCTCATTCTCCTCCTCTTTGTCTCTTCAATCTCTCTTGAAAGTAAGAAGAGTCGTATTGCTGCTGCCTGAGCACCGTTCTCCACCGCAATCCTCATTCTCCTCCTCTTTGTCTCTTCAATCTCTCTTGAAAGTAAGAAGAGTCGTATTGCTGCTGCCTGAGCACCGTTCTCCACCGCAATCCTCATTCTCCTCCTCTTTGTCTCTTCAATCTCTCTTGAAAGTAAGAAGAGTCGTATTGCTGCTGCCTGAGCACCGTTCTCCACCGCAATCCTCATTCTCCTCCTCTTTGTCTCTTCAATCTCTCTTGAAAGTAAGAAGAGTCGTATTGCTGCTGCCTGAGCACCGTTCTCCACCGCAATCCTCATTCTCCTCCTCTTTGTCTCTTCAATCTCTCTT
>OZ057406.1:37713120-37740694 GCA_964056735.1 Allodiplogaster pararmata | reverse complement strand
TAGTCAACAATCAACAGAATGAATTCTGATCACCTCCCATGCCTAATTGACGTCGAAACACAGCCATCCAACATCTCAAACGCACGCTGTTTCACAAATTACAATTGATGTTATTATTTTTAGATTACTGTAGTAATGAAATAGACAGAAAACGTTTTATTGATGTTATTTACTTTGATTTTGCCAAGGCTTTCGATAAGGTCTCTCATACTAAGTTAATACAAAAACTAAAGGGGTATAATTTTCCGATAAAAATAGTAAAGTGGATTGAAGCATACCTGAGTAACAGAACCTTTCAAGTTAAAGTAAATGATTCTTTATCTGAGTCCCTTCCCGTCATTAGCGGAGTACCACAAGGTAGTGTATTAGGTCCACTTTTGTTTATAATATACACCGCTGATATAGTAAAACCAATTATTGACTTAGATTGTCAAATAATGTTGTACGCAGATGATATGAAAATCTTCAGATCTTTCAAGAAATCAGACAATCATCAAACCTTACAGCTCGCCATAGACTTTGTGAACGAATGGTCGAACACTTGGCAGCTCAGTTTAGCCCCTAAGAAATGTTCATGCTTAAGAATTGGTTACATCAGAAGCCCTCACTATCCGTACTCCCTCAATTGTATCCCAATACCTTATGTTTATAGCGTTCGCGATCTCGGTTTCTTAATTGATCCAAAGCTATCTTTCAGCAAGCATTGTTCTTCTATAGCTAAAAAAGCTTTTACTAAAGCTTATCTCACACTTAAAGTTTTGAAATCAAAAAAAGCTGATGTTTTAACTAGAGCTTATTCTATATACATACGATCGATTCTTGAGAACTTTACACCAGTTTTCTCCCCATATCTCAAGAAAGATATTAAGGCATTAGAAAAGGTACAGAACTATTATACTCGCCGAGTATACAATCGTTGCTTCAATACCCCCTACAGTCACATGCCTTCTAATAGAGTAAGAAACTCTAAGCTTAGACTTCAGACCTTAAGTAGTAGGAGGGAAACGAATGATTTTCATCTTTTAAACAAGCTTATATCTGGTCGAGTAATTCTTTCTCAAAAAAGACGACATTTTTATAAATTAAATGTTTCCACGACTCGAGGCTCAAAATTAAAAATTCAATATAAAACTCCTCGCACTAATTGTAGGAAGTTTAGTTTCGCTATAAGATCCGCTCGATTGTATTTATAGACGCTCGGATTCATTGTTCAGTTTCATTTGTGTTCTTTGTTTCAGTTTCATTTTGTTTTTCATTTGTTTTTGTATAATATATACATATATCCACCACGTGATTCTTTTCGCGTAATAAAAAGTTCAAAGTTCAAAGCGAACTGGAAGGGCTTCGAAACGGATATCAACAAGATTCTCATGGATTTCCCATTCACCGGCAACTCAAATGCACAATTTCCACCCTAACCAAAGCGGCCAGAAACAACATTCCAAATGGAAAACCCAATGGAAAAGTAAAAAACACGCCTCACTTGAGCGAATCGTCCTCGCCTCGCAGTGGAGAGCCTCGCCTCCCAGCCTCACAGAATTTTATGCTGTCGAAGGTGTTTTAAATTGCGTGTTTTAAATTTTTTATCAGGGGAAAAAGACATCGATAGAATTTAGAGAGAACTATTATGCAACGTGTTGGAGTAATACCGTACCCGAGACAGTTCTGGCGTTAAACCTGGACCGACGGGTCGAGAAAATTCTTTAGTAATTGCAGTACATAGTGTTATGGAGCGTTTAAATTCAAAACAAGGTTAGAAAGATAAACGGGCCGCCAATTTCGTACCTTCTTGAATCTCTCTCTCTTTATCGCTCTCTTTCTCTATTTTCCTCTCTCTATCTCGCTTTTGCTCTTTCTCTATCTCTCTACAAAGTGATTCTTTGATGCCTTTCTTCCAAACTCTTGCAATCTGACCTTTATTCAAAAAATATGGTTATCTTGCGGACAGTAAAAGCTCATAAGACCTTTACATTTGTATTATATGTATATGAATGGAATGCAGGATGTTTCTCTGACCCGCACTGTGGGTGAAAAAATCTATGCGCTATCCAAAAACCCCGAAAACATTGAAATATATGCGCTTGGAAAAATTTTTTCTCCGATCATTCGTAGGGAAAATCAAAATTATTGGAAAATTTGACTGTCGAACTCTGAAATTTTAAAAATCTGTGCTCGAAAAAAGTTGTGTGATTGCCAAGAAACACCCTGGTAATAAGTAAGTCGAATCGGTGTAGGAGTAACTAGAATTGCCCGCTTTTTCGTATTCCAACCTTTCGCGCATCAAATGATCTCATCCGATAAGATCATCTCACTTTGAAGGATCATCACATCTTAGAGGTTAATTTTGTTCTGTGGAGAATAAAAACTCACCAATGTGCTGTTGCAGGCAGTCCTCGCCTTGCGCAAAGAGCTCTCTGCAGCAAAAGAAAGCGAAACAGATCTGAAAGTAAAGACAGAGCGAACCGTCGTTCAGTTACAAGAGCTTCAGGTGGTTGTCCTCTCTCTATGTCTATCTTTTTATTTCCGTCTCGCCGCTCTCTGCTTCTTCTTTCTTGCTCGCGCGTTTTTCTCTCTCTCTCTCTCTCTCTTTCTCTTCCTCTCTCTCTTTTTTGCTCGATCTCTTTCCGTATGTCTTCTTTTCTCTCTCTCTCCCTCTCACTTTCGTTTACTTCTCCTAAAACAATCGGCACATGTCTAGAATAAGCTTAGAGAATTACAGATTTGGTATTTGTCCAAAACTGTTATTGAAAAAGGAACTACTTGATGTTGAAATTGGTTGTTACCTTTTTATTTTTTTCTACAAAATCTTGAAATTTTATGAAGTAATGCGGAGAATAGAAGCTGTTTCACGGTCTATGGCACAGAAAGAGGGGCTCAAATACGGTTACAGTATGTTATTGTTGCAGTCAGAAGTAGCTTCTCTTCGAGCAGTGAATGCGACTTTGGAGAAGAAGCAGAACAGGTATGTGAAAGGGGAAGTAAATATGAAAAGGTGACAGAAATATCAAAAGGAAGTTAAAGAGAGAGAGGAATAGATAGTTTCTTAGATTTAGATTTTATTCCTTGCAAATAGATCTCGAATATTTACAAAGAAGGACTGTCGCATGTGCGAGTTCAGTTAAACCACATAAAAAGGACGGTGTTTTCTCTGACTAGCAGGAGTTGATTTGATGTGAGAGCTCTGGAGCCGACACGAGTTTTTAAGAAATTGGAGTAGAAGGACGAGGAGTCGAAAACTTGGATGAAGTGAAGTCATGGTGTGGAGGGAGGATAACGATGGTTTCACGGGGAAATGAAGAAAGAGAGGAGAGCAGATGCGACCATCTGGAGGGATGGGAAAGAGAAAGAATGGAAAAGGGGAGAGGTAAAGAAGGAGAGCGATAGGAAAAGATGGAGAAAACAAACAAGTGTACGAGAAAAAAAAGCATACTGTAGAAAAGAAGTAATGTAGATTCGACGCTGAGCATCGGAGCTCGCAGCAGGGAGTCGACTAGCAAAGGAAAAGAGCCGAGAAGGCAGAGCGCGAAAGAGATGAGGTCTTTGAGATATAAATTGTTGAGCATCCACAGCTGGTTTACTGTAGAAATGGATTATAATCTTCCTCGCGCTTGTTCCCGCCTCGCGGAAGGGTACGCGCTCCCCTGAGATGCAGGACAGACCTATCCTGGTAGAACCAGTGGCTGCCTGCTAGATCACTGCTAGTGTGATTAGCAGTAGTGGGGAGAGTCAGATTCGTGCATGAGCACTACCAACATTTCTTAACCCCCTTGGTTTGGGTGGATCTGTCCGGGGTGGGAGTCGAACTCGGGACTCTTTGCACAATGGTCTAACACACTAACCATTATGCCACGCCCGGACAACAACTGTAGAAATGGATTACGGTAGAATATTTAAAAAAATGGGGTATGGTAGAATATTCAAATTTGCTTCATGAGCAGGCACGACTGAGAAAAGTAGGGAATTGAATTTTTTTGCCATAGAAAAAAAAAAAATTTTTTTTTTTGCCATAGTCCTGGGTAGTTTAGTGGTTAATTGCTCGCTTCGGTAAATGAGAGACGGCCGGATGGAATGCCTCAGGTCGTTCTGGGACCACTTTTCGTTCTGGGACAACTAAAAGAGATCAATTTTTCCAGGAGTTATTATCACAGAGTTATGGAGCAGCAAAAAGCCGAGAAGGAGAGAGATATGTATATACAGGTCAGAGGGGCTAAGGTGAGGGTTAAGCGAATCTCAAAGATAGCGACAGAGATAGATATATTTGTGTGTGTATATATATATAAATATATAAAGAGAGATAGAGGAAACAAATCTCATCATCAAATATGTTAGGTATGTAGCTCAAGGTGAGGGAGTGTTTTGAGGCCAGTGGCTGCGAGCGTTTTTCGACAGGGATTACATGCATTTGAAAGGGCGCAAGCCCGCAGAATGAAGAAGTAGTTGAGGACAGAGTGCGACCAGAAAAACATAACCGCTTTCTGGAAGCGGTTATTTTACAATCGCTTGATAAGCATGCGTGACTAAGAGAACAAGTCATATGAGCCTTTCATATAACACTATCGCACGGAATAGCAATGTGTCCCCGTGGTGTAATGGTAACACGTGCTCCCGGTTTGAGGTTCTGGGTTCGATCCCGCCCGGTGGACTAGCTTTTTTCTCTGCAATAGTTCAATCATTTGTCATCATAACCAGGCGTCACTGCCTTTAAACTGTGTAACTTAGAATTTGAAGACTTAAATTAGTTGATCAAACCACCGCACGGAAAAAAGCTAGTCACCGGGGGGACTCGAACCCATGCAACCATCTCTCCTCTATCCGGGAGCGAGCGTGTTAACCATTACACCACGGTGACACATTGCTATTCCGTGCGATAGTGCTTATTAAAGGCTCAATTGCCTCCTTCTCTTAGTCACGCATGCTCATGAAGCGAACGCGTCGTGAATGGAGCATAACTCCAGATTTCACAATTAAGACAGAAGAGAGGTCGAAGATGGATGATAAATCTTCAAATGCTCAGTTACACAGTTTTAAGGCAGTGACGCCTGGTAGAGAAGACAAATTGATCAAACCACCGCACGGAAAAAAGCTAGTCACCGGGGGGACTCGAATGTAATGGTTAACACGTTCGCTCCCGGATAGAGGAGAGATGGTTGCATGGGTTCGGTGAGTCCCCCCGGTGACTAGCTTTTTTCCGTGCGGTGGTTTGATCAATTTGTCTTCTCTTCTCTACCAGGCGTCACTGCCTTAAAACTGTGTAACTGAGCATTTGAAGACTTAAATTAGTTGTTTGCCGTACGAAGCTTCAACTTATCCGATAATATCACTCGATAATATCCCGATAATTTCAAGCATAATAATATCACTCGCGTTAAAAATGAAACGGCGGGTAAAGCCACTCGCTGAATGTTCATCTTTACGAAAAGTTAACTTTTTATGCTTTAATGTTGTAATGTTGAAAACAATTACGAATGTTTTACAGCATCCGCCCTGCCAATTCTCCATTCTCGAGTGGGGACGGAACCACCCAATAAGTTTTTAGGAAAAAAATAAAATTTTATAATGAATCTTGTTGATAACAACATAACACATTGGCAACACACTGCAAAAAGATGTGTATGAGCTGTGGAACTTTAGGCTCCCTTTGAAAAGAAAAGCTAATAAACATGAGATTTGCTGACATGCAGACCTTGCTGTGGAAAAACTCTAGATATGAACTCAATTTTTTTTAAATGGCGGGCATCAGTTAAGAAAAAGTATTACAAACAGTCTAAGCTAAAGAGAACTCGAGGATGAAGAAAAATGGAGAAGGCGAAGCTACTTAAAGCCGGGAAATTGAGCGTTCCCTTTGGGGTTTGATTTTGGGAATGAGTAGTAAACTTCAGAAGGGGGAGATGGTTAGTATTAAACTAGATGTAAACGGTGGCAGCGAAATTTCCTGAGACACGGAAGATGCAGTTGGTAATCAATCGCAAACGGAGACAGCGAAGCTGCATGAATCAGGGGGAAGACGAAGGGGGGTAATCAAATGTAAACAAAAGCAGCGAAGCTGTCTGAGTCATGTGAAAGAAGAGAAGTAGACTGAAAGTGAACGGGAATGAAGAGCTAAGGAACTGAAGCAGAGTAGCATCCTGAGCCAAGGAGAATCTGAGAGTCACTTGGCTAACTAGAGAGTGATGAGCGTCCCCAACGGGGACGCTAGTCATGTTATTTCGATTGTTTGGAAGAAAGGTTAGGGGAGATATGTTCGAGACAATGGACTGCATTGATAGATTTATTTTAGGTGAATGGCTCATGGTATTATGAGGCAATTGGTCAAAGCGATTGAATCGAAGCTTTCATGTGTTTTTAGACATGTCCTAGAACATATTCTTAGCGATCGTCAAGAAGTTGATGCTATCTTGCCCTTTCCCAACTTGCATCGAGATTAGAGCTCCTCCGTTCCATTCACAGATCACCGTTGAATCAATTGGGACCAGGTGTTTTTTTTAGTGTGAAAGAAAAAGGGACAGACGCCCGCCGAAGCTGGAAAATTTTTCACATAAGGGTCCCCTTATGATTTTTCAAACAGAAACCCGCCGAAAAAAAAATTCACATAAGGGTGCCCCCTTACGATTTTTCAAATAAAAAACAGAGGCCCGCCGAAGGCGAAATTTTTTTTTCACATAAGGGTCCCCCCTTACGATTTGGAAAAACAGAGGCCCGCCAAATGCGGAAAAAATTTTATTCACATAAGGGTCCCCCCTTAGGGGTGAAAATTTTTTTCTTTGTTTTCTCACATAAGGGTCCCCCTTACCTTTTTTTTCACATAAGGGTCTCCCCCTTACCTTTTTTTTCACATAAGGGTCTCCCCCTAAAGATTTGGAACACAGAGGCCCGCCGACAGAAGATCTGTCATGACTAAATAACCCCTGATTGGGACTTCCATTCAATCAATTGGGACTTTTAGATTACGGTTAAAATTGGAAGAGGTTTTCATGTATGGCAGAATTCTCCAAGTAGTTGATTTTTAGGGGAAAAAAACCGAAGTTTAACCTAAACTTTCTTAGAAAATTAAACAGGTTTGAATCGAAAATTATTTTTTGCAGCGAGTCTTCCAAGCGAAGGTTATTAGGTTGATTTATCGATTAGGTTGATTTATCGATAGAAAAACGAAACTGAAAACTCACAATTTCACATACATAGGTCATGAAGAAATGGGTGAAAAGGTTAACAATAAAAGTATATACAGAGGAGGCATACCTAAAAATGAAATGAAATAGAGATCTTCATGTTTTGTTTGTTTGAAGGGGAACAGATAAGAAAAATTTGTGGGAGATCTTTGAATAATCGCGCTTCAGAAAAGAGTCTGAGAAAATGATCTTAAAGTGAATAAATGAACAGAATGAAATTGTTAGTTGGATAAGAACAAGAAGTGGCGAGGGAAAGTCGAAAACGTAAAATAGTCACAGGAGGAAATCAAGGGTGAAACGGTATGAAAGTGTCGCTTCTACCATTTCTGCTGTTGTCTCCTGGGTTCAGCATTCCGTTCAGCATGCATGGTCAAGTGAAAAACTCGTGTTCTCCCGACCCTCGGAGCGAGTCAGAGAAGTGGCGAGGGAAAGTCGAAAACGCACTGCTGCTCGTTCGAAGGCTGCAGTTCAAAACATTTTAGTCACCATTGAGGAATTTTCGACAGCTCCCTTAGAGCAGCAGACACTCCAAATTTATAAAGATCAAGAAACTTTGTAGCGTTTAAGAGAGTCGAAGATATTTAAGTGAGATAGATAGTGAGAATCAAAAAGAGAAAGAGGGATTATGAAGAGCCTATATTTTTATATATTTTTTTCAATTTAAACGCTTTATCAAGATCAGCAAGCCACATCGGTAATATAACATCATCGATTATGGGATCTGTTGCGACATGTGACGACTCCACTCCTCAGCGTTCTCTGCCTTCCTTAGGAATTGGGGACTTGAATTGATTTTAATTGGGGCTTTGACAAAGTCGTCCCTCCATCTCATTCTTCTGTCGCTCATGATGGCGCTACGATCCCGGAGCGCCAATTCTTCTCGGGAAAGGACTCTCACAGACGAGGGAAGAGACGGTGCGAGGAGCAACCGTGCACGGAGGGAGACGAATGAGAGAAAGAGCCTATAAGAGAAGGGTAATAGGAAGAGAAACAGACAGTACCTGATTGACAGTGAACTGTTACCATTTCAATCCAAGACTTTTTCATAATGTTATGAAACATTCCGAAAGCTTTCGATTTATTTTCGTTTGTGAATGAAAATATAATTTCTTAATATTTAAAAAAAACGTTGAAAAAGATACTTTTGTTTAAAATTCGCGCGGAGAGGTTTTTCCAAATCGATTAACTTCTCCGCTCTCAATCTGAACTGACGCTTCACCTGCTGAAGTTTAGCTTCAGCCGCGTCAATTTTTGTCCTCATCTCTTCGAGCTTCAGCAACCCAAATATTCAATAAATATGAATCCCGCCTCGCGACGGGGTACAACATCAACGCTGTTTGAAATTTGAAAAAAACTATCGTTTTTGAGCGAGTAAGTCTAGATTCTAAAACAATAAGAAGCTCCCCTCCTCTGTCCTTCACCTCCAGCTCGCTACTCGTTCTCCCAAACAATTCAACGAGAAAAAAATTGAAAGCAGATGAAAAAAATTATCTAAAAATACCTCTCGTTCTAAGTAAAAATTTTCGTCTTCTAAAGCTGTATAACGTTTTTATGAGATATAAGACGATGCTGGGAATAATTTTCGCCAAAATGCTCAAAATGTTGTTCCTCGGGCAGATTTCCCTTGAAAAACCAAGCTTTTCAATGGCAAGAAACGGAAAAAAGCGCCATGATAAATGGCAGCAATTAACATGCGTTTTGACGGGCCTGCCAAGAAAAACCGTCAAAAAACAAGCTTTCTACTTTGTACTCGTTTTTTCACTGCCAGAATCCGGTTTTTGCTTGTCCTTGTTTTGTCACTGCCAAAATCGGGTTTTTGTTTGTCCTTGTTTTGTCACTGCTAAAATCTGTTTTTTTTTTTGTCCTTGCTTTGTCACTGCCATAATCGTGTTTTTTGTTTGTTCTTGTTTTGTCACTGCCACAATCGGGCTTTTTTTTGTAGACCCTGCAACCCCTTAGCCTCATTTCTGGGATGATGGAGGATCGCTCTCAGCAACTCTTTGGGGAGTGCCAATACTAGACTTTGATCTCATCCAAAAGGCTGAGATGCAATAACAGCAGCTACAACGCCCACAGACCAACCATTTCTAGCGACATACCTCAACCGAGTTTCCTAACTCGGTTGGGGTACGTCGCTAGAAGTGGTTAATATGTGGTCGTTGCAGAGCTGTGTTCAACGGACAAAAAGTGTTCAGAAAAAGAGCCGAGTTTGGCAGTGCCAAAACTTGTCACAAAGGAAAAACAAAATTGTCCGTGATTTGGCAGGAACAAAACTTGACCACAAAGTCATTCATCATTTGGCACTGCGAAATAGTGGCCGATTCTTCGTCCCTATTTTGGCAGCTGAAAAAAGACTAATGTCGGAATTTCCTTCTTCCAAGTTCGCATACTCGAAATCTTGGCAAAATAAAGTTTTTGGCTGAGGAATAACATTTTGAGCATTTTGGCGAAAATTATTCCCAGCATCGTCTTATATACTATATCGAATCTATGCGCTTAGGGTTTTTTTGGTTGTACACACCCCCCGTCACACAATGGAGGAAGGAGGAATTAAGTTTGCACGCAATTTTTATTACTTCAAACGGTCCCGCCTTAAAGTGGCTAAAAAGGCGGCGGATTTGAAAATAATTTTAAAAGATGCTGCGCGTGCGCACGTGCGCGCGCCTGCTAATGAAAAATCGATAAGGGCCGTTTTTTCACTTTTTTGTTTGCGATTCGCAATGCATTGGGCATTGAGAGAGCAATGCATTGAGAGAGAAAGCATTGAGAGAGCAATGCATTGAGAGAGAAAGCATTGAGAGAGCAATGCATTGAGAGAGAAAGCATTGAGAGAGCAATGCATTGAGAGAGAAAGCATTGAGAGAGCAATGCATTGAGAGAGAAAGTATTGAGAGAGCAATGCATTGAGAGAGAAAGCATTGAGAGAGCAATGCATTGAGAGAGAAAGCATTGAGAGAGCAATGCATTGAGAGAGAAAGCATTGAGAGAGCAATGCATTGAGAGAGAAAGCATTGAGAGAGCAATGCATTGAGAGAGAAAGCATTGAGAGAGCAATGCATTGAGAGAGAAAGCATTGAGAGAGCAATGCATTGAGAGAGAAAGCATTGAGAGAGCAATGCATTGAGAGAGAAAGCATTGAGAGAGCAATGCATTGAGAGAGAAAGCATTGAGAGAGCAATGCATTGAGAGAGAAAGCATTGAGAGAGCAATGCATTGAGAGAGAAAGCATTGAGAGAGCAATGCATTGAGAGAGAAAGCATTGAGAGAGCAATGCATTGAGAGAGAAAGCATTGAGAGAGCAATGCATTGAGAGAGAAAGCATTGAGAGAGCAATGCATTGAGAGAGAAAGCATTGAGAGAGCAATGCATTGAGAGAGAAAGCATTGAGAGAGCAATGCATTGAGAGAGAAAGCATTGAGAGAGCAATGCATTGAGAGAGAAAGCATTGAGAGAGCAATGCATTGAGAGAGAAAGCATCGAGAGAGCAATGCATTGAGAGAGAAAGCATTGAGAGAGCAATGCATTGAGAGAGAAAGCATTGAGAGAGCAATGCATTGAGAGAGAAAGCATTGAGAGAGCAATGCATTGAGAGAGAAAGTATTGAGAGAGCAATGCATTGAGAGAGAAAGCATTGAGAGAGCAATGCATTGAGAGAGAAAGCATTGAGAGAGCAATGCATTGAGAGAGAAAGCATTGAGAGAGCAATGCATTGAGAGAGAAAGCATTGAGAGAGCAATGCATTGAGAGAGAAAGCATTGAGAGAGCAATGCATTGAGAGAGAAAGCATTGAGAGAGCAATGCATTGAGAGAGAAAGCATTGAGAGAGCAATGCATTGAGAGAGAAAGCATTGAGAGAGCAATGCATTGAGAGAGAAAGCATTGAGAGAGCAATGCATTGAGAGAGAAAGCATTGAGAGAGCAATGCATCGAGAGAGAAAGCATTGAGAGAGCAATGCATTGAGAGAGAAAGCATTGAGAGAGCAATGCATTGAGAGAGAAAGCATTGAGAGAGCAATGCATTGAGAGAGAAAGCATTGAGAGAGCAATGCATTGAGAGAGAAAGCATTGAGAGAGCAATGCATTGAGAGAGAAAGCATTGAGAGAGCAATGCATTGAGAGAGAAAGCATTGAGAGAGCAATGCATTGAGAGAGAAAGCATTGAGAGAGCAATGCATTGAGAGAGAAAGCATCGAGAGAGCAATGCATTGAGAGAGAAAGCATTGAGAGAGCAATGCATTGAGAGAGAAAGCATTGAGAGAGCAATGCATTGAGAGAGAAAGCATTGAGAGAGCAATGCATTGAGAGAGAAAGCATTGAGAGAGCAATGCATTGAGAGAGAAAGCATTGAGAGAGCAATGCATTGAGAGAGAAAGCATTGAGAGAGCAATGCATTGAGAGAGAAAGCATTGAGAGAGCAATGCATTGAGAGAGAAAGCATTGAGAGAGCAATGCATTGAGAGAGAAAGCATTGAGAGAGCAATGCATTGAGAGAGAAAGCATTGAGAGAGCAATGCATTAAGAGAGAAAGAATTGAGAGAGCAATGCATTGAGAGAGAAAGCATTGAGAGAGCAATGCATTGAGAGAGAAAGCATCGAGAGAGCAATGCATTGAGATAGAAAGCATTGAGAGAGCAATGCATTGATAGAGAAAGCATTGAGAGAGCAATGCATTGAGATAGAAAGCATTGAGAGAGCAATGCATTGATAGAGAAAGCATTGAGAGAGCAATGCATTAAGAGAGAAAGCATTGAGAGAGCAATGCATTGAGAGAGAAAGCATTGAGAGAGCAATGCATTGAGAGAGAAAGCATCGAGAGAGCAATGCATTGAGATAGAAAGCATTGAGAGAGCAATGCATTGATAGAGAAAGCATTGAGAGAGCAATGCATTGAGATAGAAAGCATTGAGAGAGCAATGCATTGATAGAGAAAGCATTGAGAGAGCAATGCATTGAGAGAGAAAGCATTGAGAGAGCAATGCATTGATAGAGAAAGCATTGAGAGAGCAATGCATTGAGAGAGAAAGGGTAAGAATAAGAAAAAGTGGATGAGAGAGAGTAACATTGGCAGAGAGCGATGTAGAGAGAGGGTAAGAGAGAGGTAGAGAGACAGAGGAAAAGTGCGAGTTAGAGAGAGATGTGAAAGAGCGGATGCGTCTACGTCTCGAGTGCGTCTCGCGTGCGTGCCCGCGCATCCTAATCAAAATTTTGCGGGCTGGCCTTGTCTATCGAAAGTGGTCGTCTGACGGGGGTGGTTGTAGAATTCACTTAAAACACTTTTACGTCGAAGTATTCTGTCGTCGATGTTTTATCAGCTCCAGATTCTTTTTTTTTATCCGTGTTTACCTAATTACATTTTTGTCCCTTCTTACTCTTTTACGTTTTATCGAGCGTTAGAATTCAACTTTTCACTTTGCAAAGTAATCTCTGCAAAGTGAAAAATTTCTACTTCTCCAACTTTATGCTATATTTCTCTCTCTCGCACCGCTCTTTGTTTACGTCGTGGTTTTAGAGTGATGGAGCGTTCAACGGGATCACTTTGCGGAGATTACTTTGGAAAGTGAAAAGTTGAATTCTAATGCTCCATTAGTCTTCTTAACTCTTTTTCTCTTATGGAGCGTTAGAATATCACTTTTCACTTTGCTAACTGATTTTTTTCCTGCTAACTGATTTTCTGCTATCTGGTTTTTTTGAACGCTCTCTCGCTGCAAGAAAAAAAGACATCGCTGCTCATGTCTCGAACGTTATATTTCTCTCACTAATTGTACACGTTTTAGGTTCTTTCTTTTTACCGTAGTCCATATTTCGTGGTGAGACATTGGAGCGTTCAAAAAAACCAGATAACAGAAAATCAGTTAGCAGGAAAAAAATCAGTTAGCAAAGTGAAAAGTGATATTCTAACGCTCCATTACTCATTTCGTAGAGGAAAAGCAAATAACCAGGGGTGAAAATAAAGAAAAGTAATCGAGCAGACTTATCGAAAATTAAAGTTCGTGATTTCTCTTGTGCATTTTTTCTTTTTATGTTCGTCTTTCGTTATGAAGAAGTCTCTTCGCGAATTGGAATTTTTCGCAAATTTTTTTGAATACGAACCCATTAAAATGAATAAATTTTTTGATCATCAGAACTTTCAAGAGATTGAAGAGACAAAGAGGAGGAGAATGAGGATTGCGGTGGAGAACGGTGCTCAGGCAGCAGCAATACGACTCTTCTTACTTTCAAGAGAGATTGAAGAGACAAAGAGGAGGAGAATGAGGATTGCGGTGGAGAACGGTGCTCAGGCAGCAGCAATACGACTCTTCTTACTTTCAAGAGAGATTGAAGAGACAAAGAGGAGGAGAATGAGGATTGCGGTGGAGAACGGTGCTCAGGCAGCAGCAATACGACTCTTCTTACTTTCAAGAGAGATTGAAGAGACAAAGAGGAGGAGAATGAGGATTGCGGTGGAGAACGGTGCTCAGGCAGCAGCAATACGACTCTTCTTACTTTCAAGAGAGATTGAAGAGACAAAGAGGAGGAGAATGAGGATTGCGGTGGAGAACGGTGCTCAGGCAGCAGCAATACGACTCTTCTTACTTTCAAGAGAGATTGAAGAGACAAAGAGGAGGAGAATGAGGATTGCGGTGGAGAACGGTGCTCAGGCAGCAGCAATACGACTCTTCTTACTTTCAAGAGAGATTGAAGAGACAAAGAGGAGGAGAATGAGGATTGCGGTGGAGAACGGTGCTCAGGCAGCAGCAATACGACTCTTCTTACTTTCAAGAGAGATTGAAGAGACAAAGAGGAGGAGAATGAGGATTGCGGTGGAGAACGGTGCTCAGGCAGCAGCAATACGACTCTTCTTACTTTCAAGAGAGATTGAAGAGACAAAGAGGAGGAGAATGAGGATTGCGGTGGAGAACGGTGCTCAGGCAGCAGCAATACGACTCTTCTTACTTTCAAGAGAGATTGAAGAGACAAAGAGGAGGAGAATGAGGATTGCGGTGGAGAACGGTGCTCAGGCAGCAGCAATACGACTCTTCTTACTTTCAAGAGAGATTGAAGAGACAAAGAGGAGGAGAATGAGGATTGCGGTGGAGAACGGTGCTCAGGCAGCAGCAATACGACTCTTCTTACTTTCAAGAGAGATTGAAGAGACAAAGAGGAGGAGAATGAGGATTGCGGTGGAGAACGGTGCTCAGGCAGCAGCAATACGACTCTTCTTACTTTCAAGAGAGATTGAAGAGACAAAGAGGAGGAGAATGAGGATTGCGGTGGAGAACGGTGCTCAGGCAGCAGCAATACGACTCTTCTTACTTTCAAGAGAGATTGAAGAGACAAAGAGGAGGAGAATGAGGATTGCGGTGGAGAACGGTGCTCAGGCAGCAGCAATACGACTCTTCTTACTTTCAAGAGAGATTGAAGAGACAAAGAGGAGGAGAATGAGGATTGCGGTGGAGAACGGTGCTCAGGCAGCAGCAATACGACTCTTCTTACTTTCAAGAGAGATTGAAGAGACAAAGAGGAGGAGAATGAGGATTGCGGTGGAGAACGGTGCTCAGGCAGCAGCAATACGACTCTTCTTACTTTCAAGAGAGATTGAAGAGACAAAGAGGAGGAGAATGAGGATTGCGGTGGAGAACGGTGCTCAGGCAGCAGCAATACGACTCTTCTTACTTTCAAGAGAGATTGAAGAGACAAAGAGGAGGAGAATGAGGATTGCGGTGGAGAACGGTGCTCAGGCAGCAGCAATACGACTCTTCTTACTTTCAAGAGAGATTGAAGAGACAAAGAGGAGGAGAATGAGGATTGCGGTGGAGAACGGTGCTCAGGCAGCAGCAATACGACTCTTCTTACTTTCAAGAGAGATTGAAGAGACAAAGAGGAGGAGAATGAGGATTGCGGTGGAGAACGGTGCTCAGGCAGCAGCAATACGACTCTTCTTACTTTCAAGAGAGATTGAAGAGACAAAGAGGAGGAGAATGAGGATTGCGGTGGAGAACGGTGCTCAGGCAGCAGCAATACGACTCTTCTTACTTTCAAGAGAGATTGAAGAGACAAAGAGGAGGAGAATGAGGATTGCGGTGGAGAACGGTGCTCAGGCAGCAGCAATACGACTCTTCTTACTTTCAAGAGAGATTGAAGAGACAAAGAGGAGGAGAATGAGGATTGCGGTGGAGAACGGTGCTCAGGCAGCAGCAATACGACTCTTCTTACTTTCAAGAGAGATTGAAGAGACAAAGAGGAGGAGAATGAGGATTGCGGTGGAGAACGGTGCTCAGGCAGCAGCAATACGACTCTTCTTACTTTCAAGAGAGATTGAAGAGACAAAGAGGAGGAGAATGAGGATTGCGGTGGAGAACGGTGCTCAGGCAGCAGCAATACGACTCTTCTTACTTTCAAGAGAGATTGAAGAGACAAAGAGGAGGAGAATGAGGATTGCGGTGGAGAACGGTGCTCAGGCAGCAGCAATACGACTCTTCTTACTTTCAAGAGAGATTGAAGAGACAAAGAGGAGGAGAATGAGGATTGCGGTGGAGAACGGTGCTCAGGCAGCAGCAATACGACTCTTCTTACTTTCAAGAGAGATTGAAGAGACAAAGAGGAGGAGAATGAGGATTGCGGTGGAGAACGGTGCTCAGGCAGCAGCAATACGACTCTTCTTACTTTCAAGAGAGATTGAAGAGACAAAGAGGAGGAGAATGAGGATTGCGGTGGAGAACGGTGCTCAGGCAGCAGCAATACGACTCTTCTTACTTTCAAGAGAGATTGAAGAGACAAAGAGGAGGAGAATGAGGATTGCGGTGGAGAACGGTGCTCAGGCAGCAGCAATACGACTCTTCTTACTTTCAAGAGAGATTGAAGAGACAAAGAGGAGGAGAATGAGGATTGCGGTGGAGAACGGTGCTCAGGCAGCAGCAATACGACTCTTCTTACTTTCAAGAGAGATTGAAGAGACAAAGAGGAGGAGAATGAGGATTGCGGTGGAGAACGGTGCTCAGGCAGCAGCAATACGACTCTTCTTACTTTCAAGAGAGATTGAAGAGACAAAGAGGAGGAGAATGAGGATTGCGGTGGAGAACGGTGCTCAGGCAGCAGCAATACGACTCTTCTTACTTTCAAGAGAGATTGAAGAGACAAAGAGGAGGAGAATGAGGATTGCGGTGGAGAACGGTGCTCAGGCAGCAGCAATACGACTCTTCTTACTTTCAAGAGAGATTGAAGAGACAAAGAGGAGGAGAATGAGGATTGCGGTGGAGAACGGTGCTCAGGCAGCAGCAATACGACTCTTCTTACTTTCAAGAGAGATTGAAGAGACAAAGAGGAGGAGAATGAGGATTGCGGTGGAGAACGGTGCTCAGGCAGCAGCAATACGACTCTTCTTACTTTCAAGAGAGATTGAAGAGACAAAGAGGAGGAGAATGAGGATTGCGGTGGAGAACGGTGCTCAGGCAGCAGCAATACGACTCTTCTTACTTTCAAGAGAGATTGAAGAGACAAAGAGGAGGAGAATGAGGATTGCGGTGGAGAACGGTGCTCAGGCAGCAGCAATACGACTCTTCTTACTTTCAAGAGAGATTGAAGAGACAAAGAGGAGGAGAATGAGGATTGCGGTGGAGAACGGTGCTCAGGCAGCAGCAATACGACTCTTCTTACTTTCAAGAGAGATTGAAGAGACAAAGAGGAGGAGAATGAGGATTGCGGTGGAGAACGGTGCTCAGGCAGCAGCAATACGACTCTTCTTACTTTCAAGAGAGATTGAAGAGACAAAGAGGAGGAGAATGAGGATTGCGGTGGAGAACGGTGCTCAGGCAGCAGCAATACGACTCTTCTTACTTTCAAGAGAGATTGAAGAGACAAAGAGGAGGAGAATGAGGATTGCGGTGGAGAACGGTGCTCAGGCAGCAGCAATACGACTCTTCTTACTTTCAAGAGAGATTGAAGAGACAAAGAGGAGGAGAATGAGGATTGCGGTGGAGAACGGTGCTCAGGCAGCAGCAATACGACTCTTCTTACTTTCAAGAGAGATTGAAGAGACAAAGAGGAGGAGAATGAGGATTGCGGTGGAGAACGGTGCTCAGGCAGCAGCAATACGACTCTTCTTACTTTCAAGAGAGATTGAAGAGACAAAGAGGAGGAGAATGAGGATTGCGGTGGAGAACGGTGCTCAGGCAGCAGCAATACGACTCTTCTTACTTTCAAGAGAGATTGAAGAGACAAAGAGGAGGAGAATGAGGATTGCGGTGGAGAACGGTGCTCAGGCAGCAGCAATACGACTCTTCTTACTTTCAAGAGAGATTGAAGAGACAAAGAGGAGGAGAATGAGGATTGCGGTGGAGAACGGTGCTCAGGCAGCAGCAATACGACTCTTCTTACTTTCAAGAGAGATTGAAGAGACAAAGAGGAGGAGAATGAGGATTGCGGTGGAGAACGGTGCTCAGGCAGCAGCAATACGACTCTTCTTACTTTCAAGAGAGATTGAAGAGACAAAGAGGAGGAGAATGAGGATTGCGGTGGAGAACGGTGCTCAGGCAGCAGCAATACGACTCTTCTTACTTTCAAGAGAGATTGAAGAGACAAAGAGGAGGAGAATGAGGATTGCGGTGGAGAACGGTGCTCAGGCAGCAGCAATACGACTCTTCTTACTTTCAAGAGAGATTGAAGAGACAAAGAGGAGGAGAATGAGGATTGCGGTGGAGAACGGTGCTCAGGCAGCAGCAATACGACTCTTCTTACTTTCAAGAGAGATTGAAGAGACAAAGAGGAGGAGAATGAGGATTGCGGTGGAGAACGGTGCTCAGGCAGCAGCAATACGACTCTTCTTACTTTCAAGAGAGATTGAAGAGACAAAGAGGAGGAGAATGAGGATTGCGGTGGAGAACGGTGCTCAGGCAGCAGCAATACGACTCTTCTTACTTTCAAGAGAGATTGAAGAGACAAAGAGGAGGAGAATGAGGATTGCGGTGGAGAACGGTGCTCAGGCAGCAGCAATACGACTCTTCTTACTTTCAAGAGAGATTGAAGAGACAAAGAGGAGGAGAATGAGGATTGCGGTGGAGAACGGTGCTCAGGCAGCAGCAATACGACTCTTCTTACTTTCAAGAGAGATTGAAGAGACAAAGAGGAGGAGAATGAGGATTGCGGTGGAGAACGGTGCTCAGGCAGCAGCAATACGACTCTTCTTACTTTCAAGAGAGATTGAAGAGACAAAGAGGAGGAGAATGAGGATTGCGGTGGAGAACGGTGCTCAGGCAGCAGCAATACGACTCTTCTTACTTTCAAGAGAGATTGAAGAGACAAAGAGGAGGAGAATGAGGATTGCGGTGGAGAACGGTGCTCAGGCAGCAGCAATACGACTCTTCTTACTTTCAAGAGAGATTGAAGAGACAAAGAGGAGGAGAATGAGGATTGCGGTGGAGAACGGTGCTCAGGCAGCAGCAATACGACTCTTCTTACTTTCAAGAGAGATTGAAGAGACAAAGAGGAGGAGAATGAGGATTGCGGTGGAGAACGGTGCTCAGGCAGCAGCAATACGACTCTTCTTACTTTCAAGAGAGATTGAAGAGACAAAGAGGAGGAGAATGAGGATTGCGGTGGAGAACGGTGCTCAGGCAGCAGCAATACGACTCTTCTTACTTTCAAGAGAGATTGAAGAGACAAAGAGGAGGAGAATGAGGATTGCGGTGGAGAACGGTGCTCAGGCAGCAGCAATACGACTCTTCTTACTTTCAAGAGAGATTGAAGAGACAAAGAGGAGGAGAATGAGGATTGCGGTGGAGAACGGTGCTCAGGCAGCAGCAATACGACTCTTCTTACTTTCAAGAGAGATTGAAGAGACAAAGAGGAGGAGAATGAGGATTGCGGTGGAGAACGGTGCTCAGGCAGCAGCAATACGACTCTTCTTACTTTCAAGAGAGATTGAAGAGACAAAGAGGAGGAGAATGAGGATTGCGGTGGAGAACGGTGCTCAGGCAGCAGCAATACGACTCTTCTTACTTTCAAGAGAGATTGAAGAGACAAAGAGGAGGAGAATGAGGATTGCGGTGGAGAACGGTGCTCAGGCAGCAGCAATACGACTCTTCTTACTTTCAAGAGAGATTGAAGAGACAAAGAGGAGGAGAATGAGGATTGCGGTGGAGAACGGTGCTCAGGCAGCAGCAATACGACTCTTCTTACTTTCAAGAGAGATTGAAGAGACAAAGAGGAGGAGAATGAGGATTGCGGTGGAGAACGGTGCTCAGGCAGCAGCAATACGACTCTTCTTACTTTCAAGAGAGATTGAAGAGACAAAGAGGAGGAGAATGAGGATTGCGGTGGAGAACGGTGCTCAGGCAGCAGCAATACGACTCTTCTTACTTTCAAGAGAGATTGAAGAGACAAAGAGGAGGAGAATGAGGATTGCGGTGGAGAACGGTGCTCAGGCAGCAGCAATACGACTCTTCTTACTTTCAAGAGAGATTGAAGAGACAAAGAGGAGGAGAATGAGGATTGCGGTGGAGAACGGTGCTCAGGCAGCAGCAATACGACTCTTCTTACTTTCAAGAGAGATTGAAGAGACAAAGAGGAGGAGAATGAGGATTGCGGTGGAGAACGGTGCTCAGGCAGCAGCAATACGACTCTTCTTACTTTCAAGAGAGATTGAAGAGACAAAGAGGAGGAGAATGAGGATTGCGGTGGAGAACGGTGCTCAGGCAGCAGCAATACGACTCTTCTTACTTTCAAGAGAGATTGAAGAGACAAAGAGGAGGAGAATGAGGATTGCGGTGGAGAACGGTGCTCAGGCAGCAGCAATACGACTCTTCTTACTTTCAAGAGAGATTGAAGAGACAAAGAGGAGGAGAATGAGGATTGCGGTGGAGAACGGTGCTCAGGCAGCAGCAATACGACTCTTCTTACTTTCAAGAGAGATTGAAGAGACAAAGAGGAGGAGAATGAGGATTGCGGTGGAGAACGGTGCTCAGGCAGCAGCAATACGACTCTTCTTACTTTCAAGAGAGATTGAAGAGACAAAGAGGAGGAGAATGAGGATTGCGGTGGAGAACGGTGCTCAGGCAGCAGCAATACGACTCTTCTTACTTTCAAGAGAGATTGAAGAGACAAAGAGGAGGAGAATGAGGATTGCGGTGGAGAACGGTGCTCAGGCAGCAGCAATACGACTCTTCTTACTTTCAAGAGAGATTGAAGAGACAAAGAGGAGGAGAATGAGGATTGCGGTGGAGAACGGTGCTCAGGCAGCAGCAATACGACTCTTCTTACTTTCAAGAGAGATTGAAGAGACAAAGAGGAGGAGAATGAGGATTGCGGTGGAGAACGGTGCTCAGGCAGCAGCAATACGACTCTTCTTACTTTCAAGAGAGATTGAAGAGACAAAGAGGAGGAGAATGAGGATTGCGGTGGAGAACGGTGCTCAGGCAGCAGCAATACGACTCTTCTTACTTTCAAGAGAGATTGAAGAGACAAAGAGGAGGAGAATGAGGATTGCGGTGGAGAACGGTGCTCAGGCAGCAGCAATACGACTCTTCTTACTTTCAAGAGAGATTGAAGAGACAAAGAGGAGGAGAATGAGGATTGCGGTGGAGAACGGTGCTCAGGCAGCAGCAATACGACTCTTCTTACTTTCAAGAGAGATTGAAGAGACAAAGAGGAGGAGAATGAGGATTGCGGTGGAGAACGGTGCTCAGGCAGCAGCAATACGACTCTTCTTACTTTCAAGAGAGATTGAAGAGACAAAGAGGAGGAGAATGAGGATTGCGGTGGAGAACGGTGCTCAGGCAGCAGCAATACGACTCTTCTTACTTTCAAGAGAGATTGAAGAGACAAAGAGGAGGAGAATGAGGATTGCGGTGGAGAACGGTGCTCAGGCAGCAGCAATACGACTCTTCTTACTTTCAAGAGAGATTGAAGAGACAAAGAGGAGGAGAATGAGGATTGCGGTGGAGAACGGTGCTCAGGCAGCAGCAATACGACTCTTCTTACTTTCAAGAGAGATTGAAGAGACAAAGAGGAGGAGAATGAGGATTGCGGTGGAGAACGGTGCTCAGGCAGCAGCAATACGACTCTTCTTACTTTCAAGAGAGATTGAAGAGACAAAGAGGAGGAGAATGAGGATTGCGGTGGAGAACGGTGCTCAGGCAGCAGCAATACGACTCTTCTTACTTTCAAGAGAGATTGAAGAGACAAAGAGGAGGAGAATGAGGATTGCGGTGGAGAACGGTGCTCAGGCAGCAGCAATACGACTCTTCTTACTTTCAAGAGAGATTGAAGAGACAAAGAGGAGGAGAATGAGGATTGCGGTGGAGAACGGTGCTCAGGCAGCAGCAATACGACTCTTCTTACTTTCAAGAGAGATTGAAGAGACAAAGAGGAGGAGAATGAGGATTGCGGTGGAGAACGGTGCTCAGGCAGCAGCAATACGACTCTTCTTACTTTCAAGAGAGATTGAAGAGACAAAGAGGAGGAGAATGAGGATTGCGGTGGAGAACGGTGCTCAGGCAGCAGCAATACGACTCTTCTTACTTTCAAGAGAGATTGAAGAGACAAAGAGGAGGAGAATGAGGATTGCGGTGGAGAACGGTGCTCAGGCAGCAGCAATACGACTCTTCTTACTTTCAAGAGAGATTGAAGAGACAAAGAGGAGGAGAATGAGGATTGCGGTGGAGAACGGTGCTCAGGCAGCAGCAATACGACTCTTCTTACTTTCAAGAGAGATTGAAGAGACAAAGAGGAGGAGAATGAGGATTGCGGTGGAGAACGGTGCTCAGGCAGCAGCAATACGACTCTTCTTACTTTCAAGAGAGATTGAAGAGACAAAGAGGAGGAGAATGAGGATTGCGGTGGAGAACGGTGCTCAGGCAGCAGCAATACGACTCTTCTTACTTTCAAGAGAGATTGAAGAGACAAAGAGGAGGAGAATGAGGATTGCGGTGGAGAACGGTGCTCAGGCAGCAGCAATACGACTCTTCTTACTTTCAAGAGAGATTGAAGAGACAAAGAGGAGGAGAATGAGGATTGCGGTGGAGAACGGTGCTCAGGCAGCAGCAATACGACTCTTCTTACTTTCAAGAGAGATTGAAGAGACAAAGAGGAGGAGAATGAGGATTGCGGTGGAGAACGGTGCTCAGGCAGCAGCAATACGACTCTTCTTACTTTCAAGAGAGATTGAAGAGACAAAGAGGAGGAGAATGAGGATTGCGGTGGAGAACGGTGCTCAGGCAGCAGCAATACGACTCTTCTTACTTTCAAGAGAGATTGAAGAGACAAAGAGGAGGAGAATGAGGATTGCGGTGGAGAACGGTGCTCAGGCAGCAGCAATACGACTCTTCTTACTTTCAAGAGAGATTGAAGAGACAAAGAGGAGGAGAATGAGGATTGCGGTGGAGAACGGTGCTCAGGCAGCAGCAATACGACTCTTCTTACTTTCAAGAGAGATTGAAGAGACAAAGAGGAGGAGAATGAGGATTGCGGTGGAGAACGGTGCTCAGGCAGCAGCAATACGACTCTTCTTACTTTCAAGAGAGATTGAAGAGACAAAGAGGAGGAGAATGAGGATTGCGGTGGAGAACGGTGCTCAGGCAGCAGCAATACGACTCTTCTTACTTTCAAGAGAGATTGAAGAGACAAAGAGGAGGAGAATGAGGATTGCGGTGGAGAACGGTGCTCAGGCAGCAGCAATACGACTCTTCTTACTTTCAAGAGAGATTGAAGAGACAAAGAGGAGGAGAATGAGGATTGCGGTGGAGAACGGTGCTCAGGCAGCAGCAATACGACTCTTCTTACTTTCAAGAGAGATTGAAGAGACAAAGAGGAGGAGAATGAGGATTGCGGTGGAGAACGGTGCTCAGGCAGCAGCAATACGACTCTTCTTACTTTCAAGAGAGATTGAAGAGACAAAGAGGAGGAGAATGAGGATTGCGGTGGAGAACGGTGCTCAGGCAGCAGCAATACGACTCTTCTTACTTTCAAGAGAGATTGAAGAGACAAAGAGGAGGAGAATGAGGATTGCGGTGGAGAACGGTGCTCAGGCAGCAGCAATACGACTCTTCTTACTTTCAAGAGAGATTGAAGAGACAAAGAGGAGGAGAATGAGGATTGCGGTGGAGAACGGTGCTCAGGCAGCAGCAATACGACTCTTCTTACTTTCAAGAGAGATTGAAGAGACAAAGAGGAGGAGAATGAGGATTGCGGTGGAGAACGGTGCTCAGGCAGCAGCAATACGACTCTTCTTACTTTCAAGAGAGATTGAAGAGACAAAGAGGAGGAGAATGAGGATTGCGGTGGAGAACGGTGCTCAGGCAGCAGCAATACGACTCTTCTTACTTTCAAGAGAGATTGAAGAGACAAAGAGGAGGAGAATGAGGATTGCGGTGGAGAACGGTGCTCAGGCAGCAGCAATACGACTCTTCTTACTTTCAAGAGAGATTGAAGAGACAAAGAGGAGGAGAATGAGGATTGCGGTGGAGAACGGTGCTCAGGCAGCAGCAATACGACTCTTCTTACTTTCAAGAGAGATTGAAGAGACAAAGAGGAGGAGAATGAGGATTGCGGTGGAGAACGGTGCTCAGGCAGCAGCAATACGACTCTTCTTACTTTCAAGAGAGATTGAAGAGACAAAGAGGAGGAGAATGAGGATTGCGGTGGAGAACGGTGCTCAGGCAGCAGCAATACGACTCTTCTTACTTTCAAGAGAGATTGAAGAGACAAAGAGGAGGAGAATGAGGATTGCGGTGGAGAACGGTGCTCAGGCAGCAGCAATACGACTCTTCTTACTTTCAAGAGAGATTGAAGAGACAAAGAGGAGGAGAATGAGGATTGCGGTGGAGAACGGTGCTCAGGCAGCAGCAATACGACTCTTCTTACTTTCAAGAGAGATTGAAGAGACAAAGAGGAGGAGAATGAGGATTGCGGTGGAGAACGGTGCTCAGGCAGCAGCAATACGACTCTTCTTACTTTCAAGAGAGATTGAAGAGACAAAGAGGAGGAGAATGAGGATTGCGGTGGAGAACGGTGCTCAGGCAGCAGCAATACGACTCTTCTTACTTTCAAGAGAGATTGAAGAGACAAAGAGGAGGAGAATGAGGATTGCGGTGGAGAACGGTGCTCAGGCAGCAGCAATACGACTCTTCTTACTTTCAAGAGAGATTGAAGAGACAAAGAGGAGGAGAATGAGGATTGCGGTGGAGAACGGTGCTCAGGCAGCAGCAATACGACTCTTCTTACTTTCAAGAGAGATTGAAGAGACAAAGAGGAGGAGAATGAGGATTGCGGTGGAGAACGGTGCTCAGGCAGCAGCAATACGACTCTTCTTACTTTCAAGAGAGATTGAAGAGACAAAGAGGAGGAGAATGAGGATTGCGGTGGAGAACGGTGCTCAGGCAGCAGCAATACGACTCTTCTTACTTTCAAGAGAGATTGAAGAGACAAAGAGGAGGAGAATGAGGATTGCGGTGGAGAACGGTGCTCAGGCAGCAGCAATACGACTCTTCTTACTTTCAAGAGAGATTGAAGAGACAAAGAGGAGGAGAATGAGGATTGCGGTGGAGAACGGTGCTCAGGCAGCAGCAATACGACTCTTCTTACTTTCAAGAGAGATTGAAGAGACAAAGAGGAGGAGAATGAGGATTGCGGTGGAGAACGGTGCTCAGGCAGCAGCAATACGACTCTTCTTACTTTCAAGAGAGATTGAAGAGACAAAGAGGAGGAGAATGAGGATTGCGGTGGAGAACGGTGCTCAGGCAGCAGCAATACGACTCTTCTTACTTTCAAGAGAGATTGAAGAGACAAAGAGGAGGAGAATGAGGATTGCGGTGGAGAACGGTGCTCAGGCAGCAGCAATACGACTCTTCTTACTTTCAAGAGAGATTGAAGAGACAAAGAGGAGGAGAATGAGGATTGCGGTGGAGAACGGTGCTCAGGCAGCAGCAATACGACTCTTCTTACTTTCAAGAGAGATTGAAGAGACAAAGAGGAGGAGAATGAGGATTGCGGTGGAGAACGGTGCTCAGGCAGCAGCAATACGACTCTTCTTACTTTCAAGAGAGATTGAAGAGACAAAGAGGAGGAGAATGAGGATTGCGGTGGAGAACGGTGCTCAGGCAGCAGCAATACGACTCTTCTTACTTTCAAGAGAGATTGAAGAGACAAAGAGGAGGAGAATGAGGATTGCGGTGGAGAACGGTGCTCAGGCAGCAGCAATACGACTCTTCTTACTTTCAAGAGAGATTGAAGAGACAAAGAGGAGGAGAATGAGGATTGCGGTGGAGAACGGTGCTCAGGCAGCAGCAATACGACTCTTCTTACTTTCAAGAGAGATTGAAGAGACAAAGAGGAGGAGAATGAGGATTGCGGTGGAGAACGGTGCTCAGGCAGCAGCAATACGACTCTTCTTACTTTCAAGAGAGATTGAAGAGACAAAGAGGAGGAGAATGAGGATTGCGGTGGAGAACGGTGCTCAGGCAGCAGCAATACGACTCTTCTTACTTTCAAGAGAGATTGAAGAGACAAAGAGGAGGAGAATGAGGATTGCGGTGGAGAACGGTGCTCAGGCAGCAGCAATACGACTCTTCTTACTTTCAAGAGAGATTGAAGAGACAAAGAGGAGGAGAATGAGGATTGCGGTGGAGAACGGTGCTCAGGCAGCAGCAATACGACTCTTCTTACTTTCAAGAGAGATTGAAGAGACAAAGAGGAGGAGAATGAGGATTGCGGTGGAGAACGGTGCTCAGGCAGCAGCAATACGACTCTTCTTACTTTCAAGAGAGATTGAAGAGACAAAGAGGAGGAGAATGAGGATTGCGGTGGAGAACGGTGCTCAGGCAGCAGCAATACGACTCTTCTTACTTTCAAGAGAGATTGAAGAGACAAAGAGGAGGAGAATGAGGATTGCGGTGGAGAACGGTGCTCAGGCAGCAGCAATACGACTCTTCTTACTTTCAAGAGAGATTGAAGAGACAAAGAGGAGGAGAATGAGGATTGCGGTGGAGAACGGTGCTCAGGCAGCAGCAATACGACTCTTCTTACTTTCAAGAGAGATTGAAGAGACAAAGAGGAGGAGAATGAGGATTGCGGTGGAGAACGGTGCTCAGGCAGCAGCAATACGACTCTTCTTACTTTCAAGAGAGATTGAAGAGACAAAGAGGAGGAGAATGAGGATTGCGGTGGAGAACGGTGCTCAGGCAGCAGCAATACGACTCTTCTTACTTTCAAGAGAGATTGAAGAGACAAAGAGGAGGAGAATGAGGATTGCGGTGGAGAACGGTGCTCAGGCAGCAGCAATACGACTCTTCTTACTTTCAAGAGAGATTGAAGAGACAAAGAGGAGGAGAATGAGGATTGCGGTGGAGAACGGTGCTCAGGCAGCAGCAATACGACTCTTCTTACTTTCAAGAGAGATTGAAGAGACAAAGAGGAGGAGAATGAGGATTGCGGTGGAGAACGGTGCTCAGGCAGCAGCAATACGACTCTTCTTACTTTCAAGAGAGATTGAAGAGACAAAGAGGAGGAGAATGAGGATTGCGGTGGAGAACGGTGCTCAGGCAGCAGCAATACGACTCTTCTTACTTTCAAGAGAGATTGAAGAGACAAAGAGGAGGAGAATGAGGATTGCGGTGGAGAACGGTGCTCAGGCAGCAGCAATACGACTCTTCTTACTTTCAAGAGAGATTGAAGAGACAAAGAGGAGGAGAATGAGGATTGCGGTGGAGAACGGTGCTCAGGCAGCAGCAATACGACTCTTCTTACTTTCAAGAGAGATTGAAGAGACAAAGAGGAGGAGAATGAGGATTGCGGTGGAGAACGGTGCTCAGGCAGCAGCAATACGACTCTTCTTACTTTCAAGAGAGATTGAAGAGACAAAGAGGAGGAGAATGAGGATTGCGGTGGAGAACGGTGCTCAGGCAGCAGCAATACGACTCTTCTTACTTTCAAGAGAGATTGAAGAGACAAAGAGGAGGAGAATGAGGATTGCGGTGGAGAACGGTGCTCAGGCAGCAGCAATACGACTCTTCTTACTTTCAAGAGAGATTGAAGAGACAAAGAGGAGGAGAATGAGGATTGCGGTGGAGAACGGTGCTCAGGCAGCAGCAATACGACTCTTCTTACTTTCAAGAGAGATTGAAGAGACAAAGAGGAGGAGAATGAGGATTGCGGTGGAGAACGGTGCTCAGGCAGCAGCAATACGACTCTTCTTACTTTCAAGAGAGATTGAAGAGACAAAGAGGAGGAGAATGAGGATTGCGGTGGAGAACGGTGCTCAGGCAGCAGCAATACGACTCTTCTTACTTTCAAGAGAGATTGAAGAGACAAAGAGGAGGAGAATGAGGATTGCGGTGGAGAACGGTGCTCAGGCAGCAGCAATACGACTCTTCTTACTTTCAAGAGAGATTGAAGAGACAAAGAGGAGGAGAATGAGGATTGCGGTGGAGAACGGTGCTCAG